>CAJHNH020002861.1:0-91382 GCA_905116865.2 Candidula unifasciata | reverse complement strand
TCCCCAAAACCCGCGCCTTCCTAGGTTTCTTTATCGCAATCTCAAAAACGGATCATGATCTCACCCTTTATATAACGCAACCTGTCACCTGCCCGTTATGAAACTAATTAAAGAAATACCCACATACACAGACAATGATAACCAGATTGCTATGGAGACAACATATCGATTTCCTATGTCCTTTCACGCCAGCGAGAAAACCACTCAACGCGGCCTGGTCCACAGCCTCCCTATCAATATTTACTAATGAAGATAGAAAGGGAGTGCTTCCCCATCGATATTTACTAATGATAAGAACAGCCTCCCATAGATACCAAGCATATTTGGCACAGCATCTTTATACTAAGAATCAAGAAGGAGCTTAATCGAAATACGCGCCGGTATTACCGCCTATCACTACTCAGGGTATTCTCATCATTCGTCTATAAAACCACATCTCCGCAGCTTCCCCCCCAAAAAAGGTTTTCACTAATTTACTACACTATCCACGATGTTACATCCGTATATCAATACGGATTATATAATTTTAAGAATTCTCTTTGCCCGGCTCTCTAAGTGCAGTGGCTAAACCGGGTACTGCGCGGGTGTGCCGGTGACGCAACTCCTTGTGGTCCGGGTTCACGCCCAGGGGTAAAGGCAGAAAAGGCCACCATTTCTCCTCATATTTACGGTATTTCATCATGGAATCAAGTCGAAGGGTTGCGATATCCACTAATACCGAGCCTAAGGGTTTAACAAGATCATGGCTTCTAGATACTAAACAAAAAAAAAAATTCTCTTTCTCGTCCTCTCATTTTGACAAGAAAGATTGCATACATATTCGTCATGCAATCTTTGTTTGGTTAATTAAGACGAGAAAGAGATAATATCGATAATACCATAGTAAAAACAGAGCTACAATGCATAAACCAAGCACTGAAAAAGCAGCAGCAACAACAACAGAGAATACCATACCTGTCACGTGACGGCTCAAGAAACGTGATGGGTGTATCAGTGGCTTTCTGATTGTGTTAGTTGGAAATACGGGCGATTTCATGTTGAGCAATCAAAAGATCAGAACGAAATACGGATGTGTCTTCTTTCTTCTTTCTTTCTTCTTCTTCTTCTTCTTCTTTCTTCTTCTTCTTCTTCTTCTTCTTCTTCTTCTTCTTCTTTCCTATTCTTTTTCTTCTCTTCTTCTTCTCTTCTTCTTCTTCCAGTCTTCTATTCTTCTGCTGCTCTTCCTTCTTCTTCTTCTTCTTCTTCTTCTTCTGTCTTCTTCTTTCTTCTTCTTCTTCCTTCTTCTTCTTCTTTCTTCTTCTTCTTCTTCTTCTTCTTTCTCTTCTTCTTCTTCTCTTCTTCTTCTATCTTCTTCTTTCTTCTTCTTTTCTCCTCCTCCGCCTCCTTCCCTCTTCCTTCTTCTTCTTCTGAGTAGATTTATTCAAAGGAAATAACATTTAAAATGACTGTGACGGTGTATGTGCATAACATTTCTGCTAGTATCCTGTTCAATCACTCGCGACATTTAAGTTCCAGAACGGCATCTTACAATTTAATCCGTCTGCTGGTCGCCGTATTGTAGCAGTTATTAGTTGACTGAGAAAAAAAACCTGGCATGGATTCCAGGTGCACCGATCCAACAATGGTGCTGCGAGGAGTGACTATAGGATCTGGCCGACGGTCAACACTCAGGTCAAAGAGAGTATGGACATACAATCAGACTGTTACTAATATTATTAGAATTATAAATCTGCACCTGCTGCTGAAAATGAGGATGGAGCGTTTATGTAAATTCCACAAGAGCTGGGATGTCAATTCTTAATTATATATTAAACACCAAACATTTTAAAGGATGCGACGCATTTTTAACATCTATTTAATTCACTTCACTGGCTGGATAGCAACGTGATGTTTATCGGCAATACGCCAGTTAAGGGATTTTGAGTATTCTTGTTTCTGCCTGTGGTAGTGTTGATTTTTACGTAATGTACCCGATGAAGGCTTTCTAGCCGCACGTTTCACTTGTAGTTTGTGACTGGGACATCGTAATGCTAACGGGCTCTACTTTTGGTTTGGTTTGATTATCTTGTTATGATAATTCTCTGTAAAAATCACTTACCCTGTCTGGATTGGTGAACTTGCAGTCAGGAATGTGCCAGTTAGTAGACATCATATTTTTAAAATAGCACGACACTCATCTCCGGTCCATAGCTGGCTCGATTTCAAAACCCGAAATCATATTCCACGACCTAAGCGATCTGCAGGCGAGAAAGCGTCTTGTAGCCGCTACAAAAACCACGGCGGCTCCCTTTACTGTGCAACATGTTAAGATAAAATGGTGTAATCGTTTTCGCCAATATAAATGGTGTCTAGCCGCTAATTTTTAATTTAAAATGGTGTAATGTTCAATATAAATGGTGTAATGTTCAATATAAATGGTGTAATGTTTAATATAAATGGTGTAATGTTTAATATAAATGGTGTAATGTTTAATATCAATGGTGTAATGTTTAATATAAATGGTGTAATGTTTAATATAAATGGTGTAATGTTTAATATAAATGGTGTAATGTTTAATATAAAAGGTGTAATGTTTAATATAAATGGTGTAATGTTTAATATAAATGGTGTAATGTTTAATATAAATGGTGTAATGTTTAATATAAATGGTGTAATGTTTAATATAAATGGTGTAATGTTTAATATAAAAGGTGTAATGTTTAATATAAATGGTGTAATGTTTAATATAAATGGTGTAATGTTTAATATAAATGGTGTAATGTTTAATATAAATGGTGTAATGTTTAATATAAATGGTGTAATGTTTAATATAAATGGTGTAATGTTTAATATAAATGGTGCAATGTTTAATATAAATGGTGTTATAGTAAATATAAATGGTGTAATGTTTAATATAAATTGTGTAATGTTCAATTTAAATGGTGTAATGTTTAATATAAATGGTGTAATGTTTAATATAAATGGTGCAATGTTTAATATAAATGGTGTTATGGTAAATATAAATGGTGTAATGTTTAATATAAATTGTGTAATGTTCAATTTAAATGGTGTAATGTTTAATATAAATGGTGCAATGTTTAATATAAATGGCTTGCTAAACAGAGTTTGTTGGGCTGAAATGTGCAGATTCGTAACCTTGATACAGTTCTAAACCATAATTAAGTTAACTGTGTATCCTTTAAAGGACGTTGCAGATCCAACTCCAGCGTTTGTTGGCTGTTGAGGTCTTCCTAAGCAAATTTTACGTTCGGTAGTTTGCCAGTGCTATTTGAATGGTAAGCTTTCGGTGCCTGTGTCTCTACCAACACAAGACGTTCTGCTTTCATCACCCGCAGCTGGGATCAAACGCGGCACCCCCGGTATTATGAAGCACGTTCGCACGCCTAAACCACAGACGCCATAATACAAAGTTGTCGTGAAATAAGCTGTGAAGTCGCACCGCCATATGTATAATATTTCACCATCTAATAAGCGTCTAGTGTTTATGATTAATTAAGGTCATTTTTTTCTGGTTTTAGCACTAGTTAAGTTGTCACTCTCACGTGGGTCTGGCCATACCCGTGGAATCCGTAGATGTCACACAACATCAACCTTCAAACTCTTTCACGATGAGTTCTCGTTCAAGTCACTTATATAACAAATAGTTAAGTTAGTTAGCGAATCCTTTACAGGACGTTGCAGAACAAACTCTAACAGCCCCTGGCTGTTGTGTGGTTTTTCTAGGCAAATTTACGTCCAGTAGTTTGCCATTGCTTTCTGGATCGTCGGCTTTCTTGATACCACTGTCGAAACCAACGCACGGGGCATGGCCCGCAGCTGGGATCGAACCCGGCATCTCGGCATTACGAAGCGTTCGCATCGACTTAACCACAGAGCCGACATAACAAATAGTAAAGTGTACTTTTACACCCCCTTTCCTCGGGTATATGCGCCCAGTTAGCACCTAGCAAACGTGCTAATCACGTTTTATCACTTTCAAAGTGGTAATATAACAGTAGTAGTGACCACTGCACAAGCCAGATTTCTTGCGTGCATTCTGGCCGAACACAAAAAGTAAAAGAGAATATTAAACTTAGGAGGGGATTCTGCAGATAGACTGATTCACGCATCATGCGTTGTTTGGGGTTTGAAAAGTTAAGGGCCTATAAAAAACATAAAACGAAGAAGAAGAAGGAGGAGGAGAAGGAGGGGGAAAGCAGAAGACTGGTTACGTAATTAAACAATATTTCAACTGAGGTATGGAGACGCATATTGCACAAAACAAGTAAAAACCCCACGACTGACATAAGAATACCTAAAACAAGTGAAAACTCTACGATTGACATAAGAATACCCACCCGAATTCGTTGTAGTCATTAGTGAAGTTGTACAGTTGTGCGTACATAATGTTTCCTGGACCATCTTTGAATATACTCACCTGAAGGGTCATCACTTCTCCGTCGACGACTTCCTCAGCATACAAGACTGGGTACTACCGATACAAACAAAGATGTTGTGAACCCAGTTACACCAGCAGATATAGATAGTTAGTTGCGTATCCTTTACAACAGCGGTTCCCAAACTGAGGCAATAATCAAGATTTTTAAAAATCTGCTTGAGGTCAGCGAAGACAGCAGTTTAAAACAGAAATATCGTAAAAGAAGCTAAAAGAGAGTTCTGAAAATAGATGTATTCAGGAGACAATGCTAATGAGTAGGCTGCAGTGCATTCTCAACGTACGCTTATGTAAAAAAAAAAAAAAAAAAAAACAGGAGCAGCTTTCAGATGATTTGAGGCTATAGTTAACTAAACTTCACCTTAACATTAAAAAAAAAATAGTGAAAAATTCATCTAAACAGTTTCATTATTAGAGACAACTGAACATTCAATTTGCACTGTTTTTTCTTCTCTTCTAAGTATTCAAACCGCTTTAAGGGTAGGTGTGCCTTGAAGTTTTTTTTTTCAAAACCAGACAAGGGTGCCGTCTCCTTGGCGAAACAAGTTTAAGAAACTCTGCTTTACAGGACGTCGCAGAACCAATCCCAGCATTGTGTAGCTGTTGCGGTTTTCTAGGCAGATTTTGGGTTTTTTAGTTTGGCTTTGCCTTTAAACGGTCTGTTTTCGGTACTACTGTCGAAACCAAAGCAAGACGGTCTGGTCTGCTACCTAATCGCCTGCAGATGGGATCAAACCCTGTACGCCGGCATTACAAAGCTCGCTTGCAACATCTAAGCCTCAGACACGGTCCATTATCATCTGTAGACATTGACACCGAAGAAAACATTCAGGGGTTCAGGCATTTTTCATAGTTTCCAAGGAAGGAAAGCCTCAAGGGACGCACGCCTTGTTTAAGAGCTTAAAATAGTAAAAACATTGATGATGATAATAATAATAATAATAATGACAATAATCTGATAAATGGTAAATAAATTAAATACCCTTCAAATAAAAAAAAAATACAAATAAATGAAACACTGCGCCGTGGAAAAGACTGGTCTTACCACGTAATAATATTCTATTCCTTTCTTTTCTTTCTTTCTTTCTTTCTTTCTTTCTTTCTTTCTTTCTTTCTTTCTTTCTTTCTTTCTTTCTTTCTTTCTTTCTTTCTTTCTTTCTTTCTTTCTTTCTTTCTTTCTTTCTTTCTTTCTTTCTTTCTTTCTTTCTTTCTTTCTTTCTTTTCCTCCTCCTCCTCCGCCTCCTCCTCCTTCTTCTTCTTCTCTTTCTTTCTTTCTTTCTTTCTTTCTTTCTTTCTTTCTTTCTTTCTTTCTTTCTTTCTTTTTCTTTCTTTTCTTTCTTTCTTTCTTTCTTTCTTTCTTTCTTTCTTTCTTTCTTTCTTTCTTTCTTTCTTTCTTTCTTTCTTTCTTCTTTCTTTCTTTTCTTTCTTTCTTTCTTTCTTTCTTTCTTTTTTTATTTATTTTTCTCTTCTTCTTCTTCTTCTTCTTCTTCTTCTTCTTTTTCTTTTTCTTTTTATTTTCTTTTTCTTTTTCTTTTTCTTTTTCTTCTTTTTCTTTTTCTTTTTCTTTTTTCTTCTTCTTCTTCTTCTTCTTCTTCTTCTTCTTCTTCTTCTTCTTCTTCTTCTTCTTCTTCTCATTTTGTCTTTAAATGACGTTTTACTACATACATAATATCGTGGTTTACTGTTAACCTGCATTATCTCCCCCTTTTTGACCCAACACATTCGATTTCAGTAGGCCCCTAATAAATCATAATTTTACGCAATGCTTGTTAAGGGACTGTCCTTATTTGTCCCACCCAGAGAATGCCCCAGGAACCCACTTAGCGTGCCCAGAGACCAGACAATGAGAATCTCACCTCGCTCAAACGGCGCGCCCAAAGTGGTACCATTCGCACTTGTATATAGTTACGTCCACCTCTTGCGTATTGGTCTTCGTTGTTCAGTTCACCATTGAAGAACGTGCCTAGGGCGAAAGCTTTATCCGCAGGGGCTGTATAAGAATAAACACGGTAAAGCTTCTTTTCCCCTGCCATAAGACGGGTTGGGTATAGAGTGCCACCATAGGCTCTGAGAGCTCACATCCCTCAGGTCCACCCCCCCCCTGCTCCTCGCCCTACTTCGCCGAGTGGGGGGGGGGGGGGGGGGGGGTTATTCTCCCTCCCTATAACTGTGCAATGTCTCTTAGGGCGTCCCCGCCCTTTTTAATCATGAATAAAATTATTATTAAAAGTATTTAAGTATCATCATCATCAGTGTTGTCGTATGGTACCGCTATATGTCACGTAGGGCTCAAGTCTTTTCCTCTATTCCGTTTTATCCTGTACAGTCGGGAGCTGCGCGATCTCCAGGTATGGTGTCCGCCTCGAGTGCTAAAGTTCCGGGTTCAATCCCCGGTAAGAGCTCGGATTTTTTCACGTGGATTTGGACTGCGCACGTAAAAAATCCCCAGGCAGTTGGAAATCGAAAAAAGTAGCCTAACGGCGCTGCCCGGGCAAAGATTTGGAGTTAAAAATCTACCTAAAGAATATCACGATCCTCGCCGGTGCTACGGAGCCTGTGCACTGTGCTGAGCTTCTTCGGACTCAAACTTGAGTTAGAAGAAGAACGGAGCACTTATGGGTTACTACCTTTGTGCCATGATGTTGATCCGCTTTCAAATTTCAAACTTCCTGTACAGTCCATTCGACATCATGGATGGAATTTAGTCAAACCCCCCCCCTCTCTCTCTCTCTCTCTCTCTCTCTCTCTCTCTCTCTCTTTCTCTCTGACAAAACAAACCTAAATTCGAGATAATACCGGGATGCAGTACGCATGCACGCGTTTTCTACATCTCTGGACACCATAATCCTTAAAAACATTAGGCGAGGCGAGGAGTGGATCAAAGTGCCACCTGAACAGTCAGACTTGTGTAGGGTCATAATCACACTGAGCCGAGAATGCAGAGACTGGCCAGCAGGTGCCACAGAGGTGGAAATTCAGCAATTAATTCAAGATAATGCTCTCTAAGAAGATTTGATCATTTACACAGACGGTTCAGTGTCAAGAGGCAAAAGAAATGCTTGGGGTTTCTTATGAAAAGTTAATGGTCGACGTTTGGTGCAGGAGAGCCTAGCATATGATACCACAACATCCAGCTTAAGAATGGAAGTGAAGGCGGTCCTGCAACTTTCCGCTGGCTAGAGAACACAAAACACACATCGTGATTGTAGCTGACTCAGAAAGCATGCTGAGAAAGATCAGGACAAGCATGCTTCGTACAGAGTAGCATATCTCGCTGCGAAGGACACGGGTGAGGAGTATTGTCTGGATTTTTTCACCAGGTTATGTCGGTATGTTGGGAAATCAACAGGCGGAAAGACTGGCTGGTTCCGCACAGCTTGGTGGAATACTGATGCATGATGAGGCAGGCGTGGTTAGTGCCTTGTGGGGGAGCGTGTACAGTTCGGAGGAGTAGATGGATCACCACAGTCTGGTGAGATTATCCCTCTAGCCATCCAATTATCCAATCATCTATTCCTCCTTCCATCCAATCATCTAATCATCCATCAGTCTGTCTGGTTTGTCTGTCTGTATGGTCTGCCTGTATGGTGCCTGTATGGTCTGTCTGTCTGGTCTGTCTGTCTGGTCTGGTCTGTCTGGTCTGTCTGTCTGGTCTGGTCTGTATGGTCTGTCTGTCTGGTCTGGTCTGTCTGGTCTGTCGTCTGGTCTGGTCTGTCGTCTGGTCTGGTCTGTCGTCTGGTCTGGTCTGTCGTCTGGTCTGGTCTGTCGTCTGGTCTGGTCTGTCGTCTGGTCTGGTCTGTCGTCTGGTCTGGTCTGTCGTCTGGTCTGGTCTGTCGTCTGGTCTGGTCTGTCGTCTGGTCTGGTCTGTCGTCTGGTCTGGTCTGTCTGGTCTGGCCTGTCTGGTCTGGCCTGTCCTGCTCTGGCCTGTCCTGCTCTGGCCTGTCCTGCTCTGCTCTGGCCTGGTCTGCTCTGGCCTGGTCTGCTCTGGCCTGGTCTGCTCTGGCCTGGTCTGCTCTGGCCTGGTCTGCTCTGGCCTGGTCTGCTCTGGCCTGGTCTGCTCTGGCCTGTCTGCTCTGGCCTGTCTGCTCTGGCCTGTCTGGCCTGTCTGTCTGGCCTGTCTGTCTGCTCTGGTCTGTCTGCTCTGGTCTGTCTGGTCTGTCTGCTCTGGTCTGTCTGGTCTGTCTGTCTGTCTGTCTGTCTGTCTGGTCTGTCTGTCTGTCTGTCTGTCTGTCTGTCTGTCTGTCTGTCTGTCTGTCTGTCTGTCTGTCTGTCTGTCTGTCTGTCTGTCTGTCTGTCTGTCTGTCTGTCTGTCTGTCTGTCTGTCTGGTCTGGTCTGGTCTGGTCTGGTCTGGTCTGGTCTGGTCTGGTCTGGTCTGGTCTGGTCTGGTCTGGTCTGGTCTGGTCTGGTCTGGTCTGGTCTGGTCTGGTCTGGTCTGGTCTGGTCTGGTCTGGTCTGGTCTGGTCTGGTCTGGTCTGGTCTGGTGTCTGGTCTGGTCTGGTCTGGTCTGGTCTGGTCTGGTCTGGTCTGGTCTGGTCTGGTCTGGTCTGGTCTGGTCTGGTCTGGTCTGGTCTGGTCTGGTCTGGGTCGGTCGGTCGGTCGGTCGGTCGGTCGGTCTGTCTGTCTGTCTGTCTGTCTGTCTGTCTGTCTGTCTGTCTGTCTGTCTGTCTGTCTGTCTGTCTGTCTGTCTGTCTGTCTGTCTGTCTGTCTGTCTGTCTGTCTGTCTGTCTGTCTGTCTGCCTGCCTAGCCTGTTTGCCTGGCCTGTCTGTCTTTCTGTCTGTCTGTCTGCCTGCCTGCCTGTCCTTCTGCTTGTGTATAATTGTAACATATAATGTGTAAAGACTGTCTGTCTGCCTGCCTGCCAGCTCGTCTGCCCTTCTGCCTGTGTATAATTGTAACAAATAATGTGTAAAGACTGTCTGGTCTGGTTTGTCTGGTCTGGTCTTTTCTGTCTGTCTGGTCTGGTCTGTCTGGTCTGTCTGTCTGGTCTGGTCTGTCTGGTCTGGTCTGTCTGGTCTGGTCTGTCTGGTCTGTCTGGTCTGGTCTGGTCTGTCTGGTTTGTCTGTCTGTTTATCTGGTCTTTATCTATGCCTTTGGACGTATTAGGCACATAGGGCTAGACCTATATTTTAAGAGACCAATCGGCAATCAATTGGTGATGTGGTCAGCATCACGCTGTGTGTTTACAGTAATAGAGTGAAAAGTAAAGGTAATCAATGTGAAAAACGGCGTACCCTCTAATGTGTCAATCAGTTGCGTTAGCCTCCACATGAGTTTCGTAGCACAACATTTTATTGTTTGCAGAGTAGGCTATTAAAATAATCATCACGCATGAACGTGCGAAATGATTTCCAAAACAATCTCCACGTTTGCAGTTTAGGGTAAACAATTTGTGTAAATTTCTGTATCTTCTATTTTTATTTAAGGGGTACACAAATTATTAGTCCGACAAAGAGCAAAGAAATGAGCCATTTTAAGAAAACAATAGCACATGTGCAATTGTAAATTACAAAATCTGAAGGACTTGGGAAATCTAAGACGCGCGAACAAAATAGTTTTGATTCGTACAGGAGGTTTCAAGATATTTGTTAGTTTTAAAGGCACGACTTTTGGAAGGACTATAAAGATCACAGACTGGAAATGAGACACGACATGGTAATGCACTGCAGAAATGTGAATACAAAAATGAATGAATAACTTGCAGTGCAATTTCTGAAGAGAAACTGTGCATACTAATATGATACAAAGAAGTTGGTCCCTCGCTCTAAAACATGCGATCAAAATAACCCAGAGTGAAATTTATTTTATATTGAATAATTTACTGAAGATCAGAAACTAACAAAGAGACATTCTATAATAAAGTGCTACATAAATCTGAATACTTTTTTTTTTTTTTTCTTCGCGTGTCTCGGTTGTAAACTCCGGTGTAAAGTTTTGGTTGTTCGTCCGTTAGTCTTGTTCCAGCATATTCGTTTTATGTAGACTCTAGGTTCCTTGCCTCTTAGACACATGCACTCCGACTCAGAAAGAAATCCCTAATTAGTCTACTCTAATAAGACATGCCTGTTAGGGAGGCAGGGAGTTTATACCCCCCCCCCCCCCCAACAATAGGGACCAAGACCCGACACCAGGAAAATCTGAATAATTAAATCTTTTTTTAAACACGGCGTACAATTTCTGGAGGATACCACAACTATCATCCTCAAGGATACTCTAAAATTGTTGATGAAGTCCGATTTCGTCGTCCTGTTGAGATTGCAAGAGATGCGTCCATGCAGCGGGTGAAGGAGATGATTAGAGGTTGACTCTGTAGCAGCTGCAATAGTTTGCTCAAGTGGTTCAGCATACAACATAACGCATGGTCATTTGAAGTTTTTGTTTCTTGAAAACCCACCTTGGCTGAAGACATTTTGCGAATGACGCAGAAATTGAGTGTGATGTAAAAATATGGTTTAGAAAACAGAGCACGTACTTTTCTATGCAGCAGGAAGGGCCGAATGTAAGACTGACCTGCGAGCTCAATTTGTAACCCTTTGGAAATAACATTCGTTTTCCTCGATCTATCTTGCTGACAGAGAATAGTGTTTGATATAAAGCATAAAATATAAACGTATAGAAACAGCTGTTTCAAGCAGGTATATAAAATTCTACGTTAACAGTTTATGCTTGAGTAATTTCTGTATTATTCCGTTGATAGATGAATTAAAGCTATCAGCCGTTGTTCCGGGCTGAGTACATTTTCTGGTCCACTCGAACGCAGACAAGTTAGAGGCGTCGACATACAGAATACATTTAGTCGGGCACACTCAGCCCCGATTTAAATCTCTGAGTACGGCGGTCGTCTTGTTTAAGTGCGCAATAATAATAATACAGAGGGAGTTAAAATGATTACCGTAAATATGCCTTTGTCTTTTAAACTGTCAGTATTGTTGTTAAGGATGTCAAGATTGTTAAGTACGCGACATCATCGTGCAGACGGACAGGATGGAGTCATAATGACAGTTTTAAAAAAAGCCATCTCACTTTTGACATGCACCGGCGGGGTGCAGCTGTCTCTGATCCGCTTTTTAATCAGTGAAGGAGTGAAACGTATGGAAATTCCTCTGCGAAGGAATGTCGAACATGGCGATGCATGCCTGTCAGGCTAGCGAGTGTGTAAATGGAGTAGGAAGTTTCAAGTAGGAAGTTTCAATGACTTCTGTGACAGGAGGTTCACGACAGGGTCAGGTACACCGACTAGAAGAATAAAGTAAACGATCCATTTCCACTCCTTGAGGTATTGGGCAATCGGCAATCAGTGGGTGATTCCTGATGAGGTCAGCATCGGTGCACCAGCTAGTGACCCTAACGACAGTATCCCTTATACAGACAAACTGCCGACTGACTGTGAATGACATTACCGGGTAAAAGTAACGTTGGTCTGCTCACGCCCCACCCATATATACACTAGATTGGTAGTTCCTGAACCTGTCACCTTGGCACAAGATTACGGGGGTGTTCCGCAATGGCGTTGATATCGTGTATATTTCAGCACGCCAGCGCTTTTAACACTGCAAAAACATGGAGAAACTGGTCATAACACAACCAGCCTAGAAAGTGCAGCAACCTATGTCACAGGCATTCTCTTTCTCGGAATTAAAACGTAAATGCAAGACATCACAGAAAGTGAACAATAGAGCGGGGCACACCCGTAACCTTCAGGAAAGTCGACCAGCCCAACAAACTTGTGAATGAAAAGTGACCTACTCTATTTAGGGAGATTAACGTGAACCTAACCTGTTACCACACATCCTGACATCATTCAAGTTTCATCACACCACATCATTCGTGACGTGCTTCAGTACCACAAAGTGTCTGCAGGGTCGGTACCACGATAGCTTACTTAGAAATTGAAGGACGTCAAGAACTTTTGCAATGCTTTGAAGCGGATGGGGATGGTTTGCTATCAAGAATTTTGCCGGAGATCAAACTGGGTTCACAACCACGTACCAGAAACGCAGAGAGCGAACAAGGAATGACGTCACCTTTACTGACCTAAACAAAATAAGTTTCGCACACAGCCGTCTGCAGGAAAGGTTATGCTGACTCTCTTGGGATCAACGAGGCGTTATTTTAGAGCATTATATATCATGAGGCAAAACTGTCACCAATGATACGTTTACGGAAATTCTCAGGAATGAAATTCGACACACAACCAAATCCAAACCGACGTCGACTTGTGCAACAGCATCATGCTTGATCTCATTCTACCCCTGCAACAGTTGAAACCATTGAAAAATCTCCACACTCAGTATGTATCACATCCCACTACCAGTAGATCTAGCCTAGAATTATTCCCCCTTGTTTGGACAATTCAAAGAGTCATTTGGAGAAATGCTTTTACATCTATAGAAGAAGTAGAGCAGCTTGCGCATGGTTTGTGCACACGCCACCAAGACGACAAAAACCCCCAACCCCTCCCGCCCAAGCATCCAAGCACTTCATCGGCGTTGGAGAATATGCAGTTAGAACTCTGCGCTGGCTGCTGAAGATGAAGACGGAGCATGCATGGGAATACCCCAAGTGATGTGATGACAATTCTTAACTCAGCTGGAGAAAATATATTGAACGCACTGGTGAAATTATTGTAAAATTATACATTTATTCTTTTAGATTATATTAATCTCCCTATTTTTTCCATCTCTCCAAATCTAAGGTACACATTTGAAACCCTGTCATTTTTAATTTAACACATTAAAAAAAAAAATAAAACAATGAAACAGTACAAAGTCGGAGACTATAATTTCAAAGAGAAATGAATATTTTCAGCCATTCTGTGTAATCGACTGCGGCATGTCACAGGGGCTGACGTAGTCCTCAGGTGGGTTAATAATTGGGTACCTGTTACAAGAGACATAATATTGGGTAGGTGTTAAGTATTAACATAATTGCATAGTTTGAATCTGTTGTATCACATAACATAACCTTTTTCACCGTTAGAGTCGTCAAGGCGTGTCCATGAAAGACACTAGCACACAAAAACCGCCATTTTCCTCTGTCCTCCGTTTCTTTAACAAGTGTGTAATAATTTAGTCCTGTCAATTTACTGATGTCATTCCACGTTCTTTTTTTGACCGCCCCCCCCCCCCCAAACTTTTCCCCCGTTCGGCTTTACCCCAATGTTTCTTGAGGTGTATGTATGCATGTATAGCGTATAGTTCGTTGTGTGTGTGTGTGTGTGTGTTTACATACGTATACATACATATCTATTTATTAGGGCCGAATACGAATAGCAGGACCAACTATTCGGCGGAATACGAATAGTGAGTGTATCATCATCCTCAGGTGCCTTGCCGACTGGCGTGGGTGAATATGCCTCGCCACAATCTGCGATCTCCGCAGCATGTATTAGTTCGTTTGCTGACACACCTCTATGCCGTGAAACAAGACTGTCAATAATCTTTTCTCGTTGTTTTCCTCCATCCCTTCGTCCACAGATCTTTCCAGTGGTCACAACATGTTCCATTTTCCCTCTTCTCATACCATGGCGGAAAAAATGACTGCCTCCGTCTGATGTAAGTGATTAGTGTCTTCGGGCTCCCGCCTCTTTCGAAACCTCTTGGTTGCTTTTTTTTTTTTTTTGGCTGTCCAGGGTATTTTAAGCATTGTTCTGTAAAACCACATCTCCAGGGCCTCAAGAGATTGTTTGGCCTGCCTACCGATTGTCCAGGACTCACAACGCATTGCCTTTAAATATAAATGCTTACTTGACGAGGCTAATTGGTGAGGGGCCAGACTAAAGATGGCCCACCGGTCCTCCAGGCTCGGGGGTTGGGCGTAGTGTTGACAGCTCTGCCCTGTAAAAAATCTACAACGTTACTGAAACTTTACGAGGAAATAAGTGCTCTAAACGTTCGGCAGTCTTGGGACAGAGTCCCTCTGTCAGCATGAACAACATGGGTATACGCCGAAAGGAAGCCCATGATGGGAAAACAAGTCTGCTGGATGTCAAAACCAAATTAGGAATTGGCTTCTGGAATGTAAGAACCATGTGTGAAACGGCCAAAACCGCCCAAGTAATGAAAGAAATGCAGAACTATAAACTGCATATTCTTGGAATTAGTGAAAGCAGGTGGACAGGGTTTAAACAATCCACAACAGGTACAGGAGAAACCATAATATACTCTGGAAGAGATGATAACCTACATTCTGCAGGCTTGGCATTTATTTTAAAGAAAGGTATACACAAACATATCATCGAGTGGCATCCAATCAGTGAAAGAATAATGATAGCACGATTCAATCGGAAACATGCCAAACTTACAGTCATCCAATGCTACACACCGACTAATGAAGCTGAAGATGAAGATAAAGAAACATTCTATAGGAGACTGCAAGAGTTAGTAGATAAGGTACCAGCCTATGATATTCTATGCATTATGGGAGATCTCAATGCAAAAGTTGGTAACAACAACTTGAATAGAGAATTATCAATGGGAAATCAAGGATGCGGTACAATTAATGACAACGGGGAAAGACTGAGAGACTTCTGCACGGCGAATAGACTTGTTATAGGAGGAACACTCTTTCCTCACAAGAATATACACAAGCTTACATGGATATCCCCAAATAAAAGAGATGTAAACCAGATCGACCATTTTTTCATGGGAAACAGAAAATGGCGTGGGTTCCTACTCGATGTGCGTGTCAAAAGGGGAGCAGATGTGGGAAGCGACTATTACCTTGTAGTCGCTCTACTACGACTTAAACTCAAAAAAGTTTAAACGCAAGTTAAGACATAGACAGCACGTTACAATGTTAACCCTTTAAGAGAAAAAGACATTGCCACTAAATTTATAGTAGAACTTAAGAATAGATTTCAAACCCTTTCAAGTGACCCAGAAACTCCAACTACAATCAGCATTCAAGGCAGATGGAACCAGATCAAAGAAACATACAAATCAAATAGCAATAACATATTAGGAACCAGGAAACAACAACACAAAGAATGGATAAGCTGTCAAACCATGAACTATATTGCCAAGCGAAAAAGAATAAAGAGCCTCATAAATCACACCAAATCAGAACGTCAGAAAGACAAACTAATGTTCGAATATAGCGAACTAAATAAAATGACCAAGAAAAGTGCCAGAGCTGACAAGAGAAGATTTATGGAAAATCTTGCACAAACAGCAGAAAATGCTGCTAAAGCGCATGATCTACAAACCCAACACAAAATTACCCAGCAAATTTACGGAAACAGAAACAATTATCACAGCATACCCATCAGAGATAACCAAGGCAGACTGCTCACCACAGAACAAAAACAAGACATGCAGTGGACTAAACACTTCTCCGACCTCTTGAACAGACCTGATCCTGAAAATCCCCAAGATATTCAACCAGCCTCTCGGGACATTGACATTATTACTGAACCACCAAGCAAACAAGAAATCCTTAAAGCTATCCACACTTTGAAGAACAACAAAGCAAGGCAAAGACGAACTGCCAGCAGAACTTCTCAAAGTAGATCCCAACACAACTGCTAACATTCTAGTACCATTGTGCAAGGATATTTGGGAAAAAGAAGTGTTGTCTGATGACTGGACAGAAGGAACAATAGTCAAAATCCCCAAAAAAGGAGACTTAACAGACTGCAATAATTGGAGGGGAATTACTTTACTCTCAGTACGAAGCAAAATATTTTGTAAAATCATCATAATGCGGCTTGAAAAAGGAGTAGATAAATGCCTACGAGTGGAACAAGCAGGATTCAGAAAGGGCGGAGGAACAACTGAGTACATCTTCGCCATACGTAACATTTTAGAACAATGCAATGAATAGGCAGAGAAGTATATATATATATATATATATATATATATATATATATATATATATATATATATATATATATATATATATATATATATATATATATATATATATATAATATTAATTTTGTGGACTTTGAGAAAGCTTTTGACAGCGTCCATAGAGACGGTCTGTGGAAAATTTTACGACATTATGGAATTCCAGAAAAAATAGTCAACATTATTGCTCTCTTCTATAAAGACTTTTCCTGCAGTATAAAAAATTACAATACATCTTTCCTAGTAAAGACAGGTGTTAGACAGGGATGTACTATGTCATCTCTCCCCTTCAACCTTGTGATTGATTGGATACTAAAGAACACAGTAGACAGGACATTAAGAGGCATACGATGGACTCCATTCACCATGCTTGAGAACCTTGATTTTGCAGATGATATAGCAATCCTATCACATAAACATGAACATATACAAGAGAAAAGTAACAGACTACACTGCACAGCAGAAATGGTGGGACTGAGAATAAATACAAAGAAAACTAAGATCATGACAAACAGTCCAAACCAACAACCAGTGACCATAAGTAACCAATCACTTAAAATGTAGAACATTTCACATATCAGTGCAGTGTGGTGTCCCTACTGGGAGGGACAGAGGAAGACATACAGTCACGCCTGAACAAAGCTAGAGTTGCTTTTGGAAGGATGAGGCAAATCTGGAAATCCAACAATTACTCTAGAGGAACAAAACTCCGACTATACAAAAGCATCATTTTGCCAGTTCTTCTTTATGGAGCGGAATGCTGGAGAATTACCAAAAAGGATGCACACAAGCTGTCCACCTTCCACCACACATGTCTACGTAGAATTATCAAAATCTTATGGCCAGATACAATCTCAAACACTAAGTTACTTCTAGCCACAAACCAAGAAACTTTAGACAGTATGATTACCAAGAGAAGATGGAAATGGCTTGGCCACGTAATGAGAATGACTTCTGTTATACCTGCCAAAACAGCTCTCACATGGACACCAGAGGGAAAGAGAAAACAGGGGCGCCCAAAAACAACATGGAGACGAACGATGGAAAGTGACCTGAGTGCGGCATCTTTGACATGGAAAACTGCACTGAAAATTGCCCAGGACAGGAAAGCATGGAAAGTCCTCTCTGAAGCCTCATGTGCCACTAGTCATAACGAGAACTGATGATGATGACGAGGCTAACAGTGACTGTTGTACAGACCACATTTTCCACTTTAAACTTTCAGCTTAAATGTAATCACATTCTTACTTATCCGCTGTACCTTCACGAATACAGATGGAGGATCAGTCGCACCTCGAGATAAATACAAAGACAATTTTTAGCATGCTGCGGTAGGCATTTTATGCAGTATGATATACTTTGAGTGTGAAACAAGGAAAAAAAAAAGCTTTTCGACTGTGGCGAGGAAAGACAATTTAAATTTTAACTTTTAAGTATCTTCATGCCTACTTTATAATGTCACAATTTATAGCCGACTTTTCTTGATTTTCACCGCGGCAGCCCAGGCATACTCACCCAGTTTGAGAACCTCTGCTGTAATGCCTCGGTCGAGTCAGCAGGCAAAATCTTGTCAGCTGCTTTACGACACAAAAGGCATAACTCCTACACATATAGGATTAGGAGCCTTTAGCCCTTCACCTCTGACCCCCTCCCCACAATTGTTTTTGAAGAGCTAAATGAGCCCAAAGCCCCCAGGCCCGATGCCTTGTCAGATACAAACAAGAAGCTTACCTTTGACCTGTCCTTTGAAATACGTATGGGCCCAAGGGAGACGTTTGACCAGTGTCTTGGGAAAATATTACAGTAGCATAGTCGCAGTTGGATGTAATGGATATCCTTGGATATTTCTAGAACACATAAACAACAATTCAAGGGTCATAGCATGAATGAAGCCCTTGTGCAGTCACTAATTTTATGCCCCTTTTCACTAGGCTAAAAAAAAAAAAAAATATTTTATCGCATTTAGAATTATGACAGCTAGCAATGTTTCACGTAGCTAAATTGCGGTCCTGAACATTTCTATAACCACTCTGATTTACAGCGCATGCTTTGTGGATATGTAGGAGTGAGAGGGAATGAAAGAGCGGATTTTTTAGCTACAAAAGCCATAGCTAGAGGAGCACTTGCACTTGACAAAAGAACATTCAGAGGACAAATTATGAACGAACGTTGGGAGAAGGCACGAGGTTAGATAAAATAACACGTGTAAGAATGCGTGAAAGTGGAAGTAGGAGTGAATATATATATATATATATATATATATATATATATATATATATATATATATATATATACTCCAATCTCACTTTATATATATTTATATATGTGTGTGTGTGTGTGTGTGTGTGTGTGTGTGTGTGTGTGTGTGTGGGATTCACCACCGTTATTGTGGATTTTTTGTCTGTTAAGCTTTAAATACTCTTTATGCGTGTTTCGTGTTGTTTCAGTTTTAAAATCATTTATCGGCATAATTTTCATTACCATGGCTGCAATTCCAGTGGCAGACTGTTTGTATTGGCACTTCTGACGGCTACGGGGTGCATTTAGTGCGTGTGTATACACTTTTTCAATTTCTTTCACTAGGAACAGGGAGGGTCATTTTACATGGTTTTCGATGGCACCGAAACGCAGCGACGAGGTAGAGGTCCGTTAACGGCGACGATTGAACTGCCACAAACTGAATAGGACGATGAGTTATTTAGAAAGCCTAGGGTGCAGCAATATAAGTGCTTTTACAAGTACTTGTTCTCTGTGATTTTCTCTGCTGCTGACATTTAAAAAAAAAAAATTTCCCTTTTAGTCAATGTGTGCCAAATTCTTCAGAATAAAAATAATTAACTAACGCTGATCGAGTTTACCCCCCCCCCCCTTTCCCAACCACACACGCACACACACACGCACACACACACACACACACACACACACACAGACTCAGAACTTTCAGCTTTTTATTGTTTCGTTTTCTGCAGTTCGTATTTTCTAAAAACTGAATGAGTTAGTGGGTCAAGGATTAACATACTGCATTCGGGAATGTTTTTACATGGGCTGTGTTCCTGACTGCGACTTTTTTTTTTTTAGTATCCAGAAGCCATGAGTTGTTAACCCTTAGGCTCGGTATTATGGATATCGCAACCTTTCGGCCTTGATTCCATTGTAAATACCATAAATCTGGAAGAAATGTGGCTTTTCTGCCTACCCCTGGGCGTGAACCCGGACCACAAGGAGTTCGTCACCCGGTCACCGCGCAATCCGGTTTAGCCAACTACTCTAGCGAGCTGGGCTTCCTGACTGCGAAAACAAACGGCAAGATCCCATCCTGCGGTGACAGCTGCGGCAACCTGATGAGAAGCACACCCGTGTTTCTGCCCGTGAGTGGAGTGTTGTCTAGCCTATTCTAGATAACATGACCCATATTAAGGTACAACCGTAGTAAAGAGTAGATATCGTCGATTTCTACTGAAAGTATTGGATTTTGCTACCATCGGAATTTGGCTACAAACCGGAGTGGCACAATATTGTGAATGTAGTGAAAAGTATTCAGCTCGTCAAGAAAGTGAAAACATTGAAGTCAACAAACATCACATGTGGTAAGGGCTAGGGCAAAGTACAGTCAATGACCGACTGGCAGTCGAAGATGGAAATTTGATGAGAGAAGATGTATGTATGAGTTGTCTAAATATTATCAGTAGCAAAACAATTAAAATCCTATATTTAACATGCCGTCTTCTACTTCATCTTTGTCACCACTGTTGAGATATCTTTAGTCATTACCTCCATGTTCACCGATGCACCCCCTTAATACTAACACCAGCATTTAATAATTTGGGAGACAGACAAATGTGTTGTCCCACACACATATATACATAAGGAAGATAACAGCAAAGTATAATTCTTAAAAATTAACTTTTCAAGGGAAGCAATAGGGGAAATATTCTTTCACAAGGAACAGCGATTGTCATGCTACGTGGTTTTCAATGGCACAGAAACGGAGCGACAAGGGGGAGGCCTGTTTACTGTGAAGATGGAGGTGCCAAAAAACATCTGAGTGGTGATAGAAATGTTCAGGACTAATTAAGCTACGCGAAACTTGCCCAGGCTGAAAGTTCACTTTTACTAACTGCTGCAATAAATAAAGAAATTCACAATTACCTAGGCCGCCTGTGTGACTGCTAAATTATACATTGTAGTCATAATGGCAAAAGAAAACTTAACCCGTGTATTGGTCTCGGTTTAGAAGTTAATACTTTATAATAAACACACGAAATACAGAAAAGGTTTGTATGGTATAGAATACCAACTTTAAAACCCTATAGTTTTAAACACATAATTTACCTTATTAACTGGGTTTGCTACTTGATCAACCTCCAGCGTTGTAACACAACACTTACCCCGTTAGCTGTGTAGATTTAACGAAACATTGATTGCTAACGTCCCAACTTCTACAGCTGTAATTCAACACTAACGTTTATTGTTAACTTAACTGCTAGGCCTGCAATATAATCACTTACCTTTTTCATCAGGTAGTTTAACGCTAACATTTACTGTTAACTTACCATCCTCTAGAGTTGTAATACAATTACCCCCACCCCCACCCCAATCGCCATGTACTCTTACTCTTAAGTTTATCGTTAACTTGTCAACCTCTAGACTTGCAAAACAACCATTGACTCCTTCCACTGTGCATTTTAACTTTAACGGTAATTATTAACTTGTCAGCTTCTAGAATTGTAATACAATCACCCCCCTCCACCCCCCCCCCCCCCAATTAACCGAGTCGGTTAATAACATTGAATGCTAAATTTTTTTTAAAAGTATGAGTTGTAAGCCCTTTGGCTCGGTACTATGCATATCGCAACCCTTTGACCTTGAATTCTGGGAGAAATGTGGCTTTTCTGCATACCCCCTGACCACGGGGAGTTCGTCACCCGGTCGTCGTGCAGTCAGGTTTAAACAACTGAGCTAGCTAGCCGGGCAAAGCTAAATTTCAAAGACATGCCCCGTTATCTGTGCACATGTTACTGAACATTGGTTGTTCACTATCCAACCTCCACAGCTGTAATAAAGGCACTAACCTCATTCTTGTTGTTCATACAATAGTCATAGTTGCCGGAAAGAAAGGCTCGGTTCACAACAGCAAATTCTGCGAAGCAGTCTTCTCCCCATTGAAGGTCTTCCAGTTTTAGCGTCTTCAGTTTTTCAGCATCAAAGGTTCCAGCCCTTCATGAATAGAAAGTGCACATTATGTGAGCAAAATAAAGACAGTAATGCCCCAGGGGCGCTGGAACTTGGGGGGGGGGGGGAGGGGTTCCTCCGGCCCCTACCAATCCCCAAAATATTATGTGGAAACGGCCCTTCTGTTAGCTTCGTATAAAGTACTCTTCGTGTCTCTGGTAACTTGACACTGTATCTCTACAGTGTGTGGTAGATGTTTTCTCTTGACTATAAATGAAATTATGAAGGGGTAGTGTTACGCCGTATAGGTAGCCCACACCCAAGTTGATGGTGTTTCCTTCGTGCTGAAGAAGTGCATAGCAGTGGAATTAAGGGGGGGGGGGAGGGGGCGCGTGTGGGTATAATCGATAACAAAGGCAGTGAAATGGTTGTAGGGACGGCGATTGACTTATAGATGTAGCGTTCCATGACTCATCTCAAGCATAAGGGCATTATTTGAGTAACCGTCTATTTACGCTAACAAAACTGCGCAACACAATGGAGTCAACTAAAAACAAAGATGAATTATCACTAGAGCAACGGAGTGCGTACACTGAAATGTATTTACTTTTTTCACTAACCAAGACACGATTTAGAAAAAGATATTGGCAATCTCTTGACCATCTCTTCCATGTTGGTATACCAAACGTCATCAGCAAATGACAAGGTCCTACCACTCCCGTGTTGCTGCTCAGTTATCAGCACTGTATGCGCGTTGAATATAAATGGAGACAGCTGAGAACCTTGAGGCAATCTTGGACTATCAGCACGTAAACGCCTGTCAGCATTGAGGGTGCTGGCCGCTTCTAATATTAAGCAGAGACTGCTTCTGTTCCAGGGACTTACTTTCTCCCATCGAATGTGCTCGAGTCATTCTCACTGTCAGCCATACCCAGACTGAAAGACTTGAGAAGGTGCAAAACGAAGCAATGCGCATTATTCTGGGGTGCACTGGAGACACTTCATAAGGAACCTTCTTGACTTCCCTACCATGAACTACAGGATCAAGATCTGGAGGGCTCGTGCATACCTCAAGGTAAGCTCAAATCTGAAACACCCTTTTCACTATTACCCACCCCCCCAACAAAAACGGGACCCCGGAAACCACACAGGCAATATAGGATAGCAGTTCTGTTCGATTAGTCTTCAGTTAAGAAAGGGGCCCTTTAAGTGATTGTGTTACTGCACCGATACTGACTGGTTCCTGAATCTTTTCCCTGAAAATGCACAAAGGCAGGTCCTGGCTTAACACGTTCGTAACTGAACAGGACTGTCATTGAAAATAGAAAGCGCACATTGACCAGAGTAAACGTTTTAATAGTACCAGGACAGGGTTAGGGCCCTCTGATGCTCTAAACCAGTGGTTCAAATCCTTCCTGACGCCTCGACCCTTTATTAAAGTTCCGCTTGTTGTAGCGAGCCTTAAAAACAATGTTTCTCATGTTGCGGCTACTCAAAACCATACAATTAAATTAATATCGTTGCTTCTTCGTAACTTTAACGAGTATGTGTTTTCCAATTGTCAGGCGACCCTTGTGAAAGGGTCGCTCGAGGCAAAAATGGGTCGCGACAGAATTCTGGGCCTTCTAATTAACAAACAGTGTGCTATGGCCAATAGGACAACCGCTCACAGGAATGAAATGTGAACTGTCACGTGACATACACAGATTAACATGGTGTACTAAACGTGAGGGTACTTAAGGAAAGTGACAGCGGGCTAATGTGTTAACACGGTACTAGTGCCCTTTCTCCCCCCCCCCCCACAAACGTGTATGTAATTCAAAATATAAACTAAAATGAGCCATGAAATAAACTTTTATTTATTAAAGTTTAACAAAACTTACATTGAGATAAAAAATAAATATATATTTGTGTACTTAAATTTTTCTTATATTTAAAGTCTTTGATCAGATCCTAATGTAACATTTCTGCTTGCTTGCTTGTATACAATGGAGATACGGCATCCAGCCTACCTTCTTACCTAGGTGTTCAGGTAGAATTCTCTTTCACTATACTTCAGCTGAGAAATTAAACGCTCAACACCAGGGTTATTGAAAATGCCTTTGGTACCCCCTCCCCTTTGTGATGCCCTAAGCACGTACTTAGGATGCCTAACTGGTAATCCGGCCCCGAATATATAATTTCTAAAACCCGCTTACCCCCGTGTGGGTTCCGGGGCCCTATTATGGGGAAAACAAGAATAGACCCACTGCCTCCCCAAAAGCATGTCGTAAGAGTCGAATAATTGGGGAGCTTCCTTTGAAGTCGGAGTGCATCTGCCGGAGAGGCAAGGAACCAACAGTCTGTATTCAAGAGAATGAGATCTGTAAAACTGATGTACACGCAACATTCAGGTTCTGGAGCAGGACTGCAGTGGACGAGCAACCAGAACCTTCCGCCAGAGTTTACAGCTGGTGAACACGAAGAAGAAGAAGAAGAAAACCCACTCTCTAAACAAATAAACTTACTGGTTTTCAGTGAAGTTCTTGAAGTTATAGATCTTCACTAAGATGGTGTTATTTTCCTTCCCTTCGAAAAACTGTAACAAGCTAAACATTCGCAAGACTCCGTTGTTGATCTCCTTTATAAGCAATACCGGGTTCTGTAAACGAAACAATCTATTTTAGTCATTTTATTCTTAACAACTAATAAACTAGCTTGGAGCTAAATTGTAAAAATACGGAGGTTATGGTTATAACAAAACAAATATCAAAGTGTGTAAAACATGCATGTAGCAACATTCTTAAGCAAGCGAATAAATACAACTGTCTTAGTCTTAGTCAACGTTTCAACTTCATTGCAATCGAGCCATTCTCATAGTTGCTCGTTCCTGCGCCAGTGAAAATCAAATGAAATGTTACTCGCTGTCCCATTTGAAAAAGAGGTAAACAATTGCTGGAGGCGACACAGCCAACAATGGCCACTAGAAATGCAGTCTGTCCTTGATGGAGGTAGTAGGCACGATAAGTTGGCTATACACGCATTCATCATCATTCTGTGCTCTGCTAACTGGCGTAGGCGCTCATGCATCTCCACAGATCACGATCCCTGGTTGACTTGAACCGCTCTCTTGATGATATCCCTCCATGCCATCGTTTTAGCCCATCCAGCATCGTCTCTCTTGGTCTGCCTCTACCCATTTTCTCACTGATCTTTCCTGTTGTCACGATGTTCTCTAATGTCTCTCTTCTCATTATGTGGGCAAAGAACAGTGTTTGTCTCTTTAGCCTCTTTCAAGCAATCGTTGTTAGTTACTCTAGCCGTCCAAGGTATTCGTAACATTTGTCTCAGAAACCACATCTCTGTTGCTTCCAAATTCTTCCAAATTTGTTCACTGACATTCCAAGATTCACTGCCATACAGCAGAACTGGTTCTATGTAACATTTTAGCAGCCTCTTTCTGACATTAAATGAGAACGAGCAAAGATATTTGTTCTTTTCTGAAATGTAGCTATTCTGCTTTTAATCTCTGTCACACATTTTCCATCTGATGATATGATTGTTCCCAGGTATTTAAATTTATTAACTTGGTCAAGTCTTTTCTTCAACTGAGATATCACAACGTGGAGTTATCTTCTTCTTTGATATAACCATTCCTTCCGTTTTCCTAATATTCAACGAAAGTCCTTTCTTAACACTCTCCATCCCCACAATATCCAGCAGTTGTAAATCAGTTACAATGGAATAATTACATAAAGTATTTCACCAGCCCATACGTAAACCGGCTACTGAATACCACGACTCAAACCGCTGGACAAATGAAAGGCATTCCACTTTAAAAAAAAAACTCTCAGGGCTGCACCAAGTAGTAAATTCAGAGATCATGCAGTGAAACCGTAGATTACCTTCAGCTATCATGGAAGAGTCAACACATCTGATGTAAGATGCTTCGTTGACATTAGAACAAGAACCAGCATGGGTAATGTGGTCTTTAGCAAGATGCAAAAGATACTCACCAATAAGAAAATGTCACTTGCCGTGAGAAAAAGAGTTAGACGTTGCTATATAGAACCTCCGTTGTTATGAGACCCGGACAATAAACAGATAAGGTGAAAAATATCAACTTTTGCGGTGGAGATGTGGTTTTTGAGAACAATGCAAAGCATGTTATGGAGTGATAGAAAACTGATAGAAAAACCATAAGAATTATTTTAAAAATCCGACAAAGACGCAATAAAACCATCAATTTTTAGGCCAAATGGCAACAATTTTGAAATGCAGGCATGTGAATATGAAAACTAAAAGAACACTTTCCAACACAATATTCTTACCAACGCTGTGCTATCGGTGGCAAATATGGACTCTTGTCTTCAGATGACAGACAAAAAATAGTCACGACAGAAATTAAATGTTTACATGCTATGCTAGGTGTAACGAGGAAAGATCGACCTAGGGACGATGATATCAGAAGGAGAGTCGGCACAGAACAAATACTGAACTTTATAGGTAGACAGCAAATCAAAAGATTTGGCCAAGTAAAAAGTTTTACAGAGAGCAGTGTTATAAAGATAAAGCGATAACAAAGCCAGATGTCGACCTCGCAGAACACAGACCACATAAATATCAGAGACACTGAAAAGTACCTTATACGAAGCAAACAGAAGGGCCCGTTCCAAAGATCTCTTTCTGCCCTGACGCCGCAAGGCATTCCAGATGTAGAGAAAAGAAGAGGGAGGAAGAAGAAGAATAAATAATGAAAAGCCTCATTGAGACAGATAAAAGTCGTAAACAGGATAGGTCAATCAGACGTAGATAATCGTCAGGAGAATGCACGACTCGAGTATTGGGTAACCACTAGTAAGATTACCGGAGCTAGAGAGAGAGAGAGAGAGAGAGAGAGAGAGAGAGAGAGAGAGAGAGAGAGAGAGAAGAGAAGAGAGAGAGAGAGAGAGAGAGAGAGAGAGAGAAAGAGAGAGAGAGAGAGAGAGAGAGAGAGAACGATGAAGGTCTTGGTCTCGTGAATGGGGCGAAACAAGAACATTGAACTGAGCATTGAATTTGGTTATCGTGTGAAATGGCGAAACACCGCACCCTACGCTTACCGGCACGGCACATGGTGATGCTGATGATTCCTAACAGCCGATATACCTGTCACTTTGTCACATATGTTGGTGTTTTGTGAACATTTTATTCCTAACATCCGATGGTCCTGTCCTTTTGTCAAATATTTCCAGAACTCGGCTCGGCTTTCTTTACGATATTTCCATTTCAAACTACTGTCTTCGCTGAACTCGATCAGATCTTGAAAAAAAAAAAAATTCTTGATTTGTGCCGCTGCACAAAAAAAAAAAAAAAAAAATGAAAATCACACTATAACTTTTGTTACAAACAATCTGCATGCCAATCTAATCATACGTTTGTAACATTGTTTAAAGATATCGCACGCTGAACAGCTGTCTACAAGGTGATTGATTATGCCTCCTAAATGAGTGAAGTGTGGTGGAAGTACTAAGTTAACACAGTTCTCAGAGTCATAACATACTACTAACACTGCGAGCCAACCACATCAATAACACGTGCAGAGGCATTTCTTCAATCGTGCTTGGACGATACACAATTTGACGATGAGCATAAATTGGTGATACCGGACGACTGTCCCTCTAAAGCTCCACCTATATATTATACTAATCTACCAAGGCGGTGTCACATGAAAGAGCACCCCTCAGCTCGACTCGGCAGGCGTCCACAACATTCTCCTTTCTGTCTGGTTTCCATAGTGATCCTACTCCCCTTCTCCTCGGCTACGTGCCCTCACTTCGGGTCACCCTAAACGATACATGATAACTAGTTAAAGACTGGGCCCAGGGCTTCTATTCTCTCGATACACAGTCACATCAGCACACACATAACCCGCGCCTCAGAATCATCGAGAATCCTCACTAGACGATATACAGTCTCGCCCTCGCGATTACGTCCACAAGTCATCGCTCGACTTCTGTCGGCCTTGTGGTAAATAACATGTTGGGCCTTCCACACCTTGTCTCCACAAAATCCACACAGTGGAAGCATTTCGACTCATACACCAAGGTTCTAATGCACAAGATCAACTTTCACAGAAGTAAAACAAAAAAACACACAGAATTACTGATACAAATTCACAGACATCGGATCATGAATTAACAGACATCGGAACATGCGTCCCCACGATCGGACTTGCTGAGAGGCACTGAACTCAGGACCCATGGTCCCCATTTAGCTCCTTCTGAAGCAAGGTTCAGGCTAAGCGCGTGCAAGTCATTGTTACTCGTGAATCTCCAGGAACACCTCTTTCACGAATGCGTGCTCATCCTGAATCCTTGTACTCGTCTCTCACCTGAAGCCACATGGACCCCCTTTGCCCACGTCTTCGTTACCATCATCATCTGTGCCGCTTCAACTGGCGTAGGCTATCACGCCTCTGACCAGCCCAGTGAATTTAGCACGCAACAACTTAAAAAAATATTTAGCCTCCAGGTTTCTAAAAGACTAACACCACTTGACTTTTAGAGCCACCATTTGGATGAGAATCCAACAGAAGCAGATCCTGGAAACCTCATTCCAATTCCAATTCCAGTTGTCCAACAAAAATTCCGAATTTGATCCTTTTTCAGCCGCCCGGAGTGCTGCTATATGAAGGAAGGTTCCTTGGCCGTCTCATTTGCTTTCCTTTTATTTCTGGTGTGTAGTCACACCTTTTATTCCGGTTCTTTGCTGCGGTGTGGTGCTTGTGGTTTTTAAGTCTGGTGTGGTCCAGTTCTCTTAGTGATGATGACTGTTAGTTTAGGCTGATTGTTGCTGGTGCTTGGTTTACCTCGTGCTGATCGCTGTGCTGGTGCCCTTTTGCTGCTTGGTTGCCGTTCTGTAAAGCCGACGGGAAAGGCCAAACAAACACCAGGTCACAACGTCAAACCTCATTCAACCCTATAACAGTTATATAGGGCACCCGACGGTTGCCAAGTAATCTGTAGTGTGTGGGTTAGGTGGGCTCTGTACTATGCCTTTTCGGGTCATTACTGCACTTTTATGACAGTCAAGTTTGTCCTTATCTTTTTCTCTAAGTTAAACGTTCGTTTCCTTTGCTGACACTCTCTTTCTGTTTGGGCGCTTACATGTCGTTGTTTTCCCACCTTCCCATTCGAGCTGTATACAATAATACAAATAGAGAGGTAAAACCGAAATTTGACAACTTACCGGCCGTAAAATAGGTACGTCCACGGGGGTAATCCAACACTGAATTTGGTCATACTCCTTGCCTCCCTGCTCGATCTGAAGCGTGTTGTCCCAGTAGCCGGTGTAGAAGGTTAGAGCATCTAGCATAGTCTGAGACAATCCTGAAAGAGGATGGAGGTTTAAATCGTGGATTTGTGATCACCTGAAGACATTCATAATCTTCAACCACTGGGGGATTTAAAAAAAAATCGCAGCAGCTAGAATACTCTCAGAATGTGTAGAAAGCACCCAGAAATCGCATTTCACCTAGATCTACACACCTGAGCTTGCCGGCGTCAAAGGTAATGAGTGAGCGAAGCAAATGGCAAGCAATTGACAATTGAGATACCATCTACGCTGTACGGACTAGGTTAGTGAATAATAACATATCCGTGACACTATCTCGATTGCGTGACATGGGAGTAAGTCATAATGAAGCCCGTTTATAAAACCTTTAGAGGCTGAGATCAGAGCAGTTGTAACCAGCTCCTCATGAGAACAATCAGTAGAGGTTCCTTTAAGTGGTTGCTGCATCGGGGAACTGAGCACACAAGAAGAGTAAGTTATAATGTCTTGTAATGCCTCCTTATCTTCGCTTAAAAGGCAGCTTAGTCGTGCTTCACACCAAAAGACAGAGAAAGATGGCGGATTTTGTGTGCTAGTGCCTCCATCGATTCACCTCTACGACCCTAGTAGGTCAAGGGTTATGTTATGTTTTCACATGTCTATTGCGCCAGAGCAGCCCTGGTGTATAGGTCGCATCTGAAAGATGCGGACTGGCGGAGCCAGAGGTTTACAAAAAAAAATGACCTTGGTTTCAATCGGCATTGCCTTTAGTGGGTATCAGGTTTAGTCTTGAGAAATAAAGACGGCTGGTGTCGTCTGGTCTAAAAAATAAAGGTTTAGCCCAATATGCCCACTACGTCTAAAGGCGTGGAAAAGAGTCATTTCCTTGTTACTGCTTGCCTCGCCTTCAGTACCTTGCAAATGTTGCGGTATCGGATCTCAGCATTGACGCAGAAACTGCGTAGCTGGTCAGGATCGAGTTTTCTCGGTTTTAGCACGCAGGCTCCCACAGTATTTGATGGCGAACAAATATATCGATACGACGGTTAAGACAGGTGGAATCCCGGGCGTTCCCATGTGCCTTGAACATGCGACAATGATCTAGGAGGGTATTCAGAGAGCTAAGGCAGAGAGAACCCAACTGCACTTGATATAAGCTGGTACTGCCGTTCAAGTCGATAATCTAGGAGTTCAAAGTCGGTAAGGTAAGACTCGCGACGATGCTGCACGAGTTTTTAGACCCCACGGTGGCAGCTGTCCAGCCCGCTCTAAAGACAGGTACGAAATAGAAAGTCCTGGATGCGATTGAATCTGTTCAAATTGAGAGAAGTAATGGGTTACACACAAACCAACCGACGCAGCCTAGGGCATTGAAAAGTCAGTTTGTGGTCCAAAGCCACGGCCAAAGAACGCAAAGACATGGCAATACAGCAGATAAGGAACAACGAAAACGAGAATCAGGTTAAAAAAGTCACGCAGCAGTCGCAGCAAGGCCATGGGATCGGCATCGGGAGTGCCCTGCCTCGAATACTCACATGGGGTTAGATCTGGCGAATGGTCCCTCTGAGGCTGAGCTTTGTCGTAAGATCTGCTTACGATGTGTTACCGTCTGGTGTCAACATGGTGAAATGGCAGGCGACTACCGACCCGACATGCCCGCGGTGTAGAGCTAAACAGACGCTCGAGAAGGTATTGTCCGCGCGCAGAAAAGCCCAATTTTAGAGACGATATACCTGGTGCAGTAATAAAGTCCTGAAAGAGTTTGCGGACGTTATGGACCAAGCCAGTATGAGGGCCAATGCGAGCTTAAGTCCAACTGTCACCCCCATGCGCTTCCTCAAGGATCGGCAGATATATAAAGGTAAAATCAACACGGTAGCATACTCTCCATCAATGCTTGACTGCGCGAGGGGGTGGTTACTGGCTGTCGACATGCCTGGTTTCGAGAGAACCCCAGAGTCAATCCGAAAGACCAGTTTAAGGCCAGACATGGTTCTGCACGCTACGGAGAAACGCCAGCTCATCCTGATAAAGCTGACCGTACCGTAAGAGACGCAGATGGAAGAAAATCACCCATATAAGCTCGAAAAATACGGTGAGCTCGTGGTCGATCTGATGAGAGACTAAGCGTACACAGTAAAAAAAAATTTGCCGTCGAGAAGCGTCGCGGGGAGGATAATTAGGACTAAACTGAAATTGGATGTCTTTGGGCGAAAGGCGCAGATATCGCAGCCTAGCTGTAAACCACAACACAACGTGACAATCACCCATTTAAAGGAAAAAGAACAACTATCACCCAGCGGAGACTCGAACACCGGTCACCCGCATGAAGGATGAAATACTTACAACTATACTACCGAAGACTGAAGAGTTTAGGTCAGATATCGCAGCCTAGCTGTAAACCATAACACAACGTGCCAACTCCCCTCTCGAGTGCGAACACAGATTGCCTGTGACATGACCATTGAGCATCACGTCGCCGCTGTCGCAGGCTCGCTGTAAACCCCAAAACCTAAAATGGCGTAGATATCGCAGCCTAGTCATAAACCACAACACAACGTGCCAGCCGCCCAGTTAAGGGCTAAAAAAATGTATATCACCTAGCTGGGAATCGAACGCTGGTCACCCGCATGATAGGCAGAATAGATACCAACTACGCTACAAAACAGTCGAGCAGATAGTGGAAATGAAATTATATAATAATGCAAAGTTCAATAAGAGCTCTGGCAGTCAAAAATGGCCAATCAACTAAAAACAAATCCGGACCGGCAACGAAAGACATAATGATTTGTCCGTTGCTGGAGCTACGTAGTTCGTGGTTTGTGCGATTTTCTGACCAAAAAATCACGCTTTGAGTCACAGGCAACGTTGTGTGAGAATTTGAAAGCTATCGGTGAAGAGCTTTCGGAGATTAGCCGTAACAAACACGGAAAATTAACATTTTTATTAATATATATATATATATATATATATATATATATATATATATATATATATATATAATATGCTATATATATATATAACTGCTCTAACAAGTTTACAGTTTTCTTCAATCCCGCTGCGTCACCCTTCCATGATGTTTCGTACATTGTTCTAAAAAACGAAAAACACCGCTGCGAGTAAAATTTTCAGAATGTCTCACGGGCATTTAACAATGCTGGTTCTGTTTAGTATTAGTACTCTTTACCCCACTAGGACTTCACACAAGCGATAAACACCCGATGACATAGTGCCACCATGCGGATGAGGATCACCCGTGGAGAGGTCCCAGAAACCGCGTTCAGCCATTAGGGCCATATTTATGACCGCGCTATATTGCGGCGCCTGGCAATAGCCAGAGTGGGGTTTCAAAATAACGAAAAATTGCACCCAGCAACAGGATGAGTGTTAATGTTCTGTTTAGCACTTGAACACCTTTTATCTCACTGCAGTTGACATATTTGTATTGGTGGAGATCTTTTGCATGTAGCTAAAGGCCGCTTTTTTCCACGGCGATTCTTGTTCTCATTTCTGTAAGGCATCTTGTGTCGGATGTTATGGCTTTTTTTTTTTTTCAATATATAGAATGTTCTAGTGATAGCATGCTTCACTACACTGTCCACGACGATGTTCATTGTTCATTTTTGAGATCAACTTAATCGCACATCGGACATGATCATAAGTGCTCCGATCTCCTCCTGAGTATGTCTCCAAGTGTTTTAGGCTAACAACTTCCATTCTATTCTTGTTTATGTAACAACAGGTGGCTCCCGCAAGGTTCTCCTGTCTGGCGGATCCAGTTGGTACAGTCTCTTCAGCCTATGCAATGTTTGGCTATCCTCCGACTAACGGTCGGCAAAGATGGCGGCCGCAAAATATCCATTCGAGCCACAGTCGCATGTCAATTGCGCAATAGCGGTCACAAGCACACCGCAGCTGCTGCTCGTGGGTCCTAGCCATCTAGTTTAGCCACATTCCACGCCGCGGGGACACGTGGCGGTGGCGATAGTCGCCGGAAAACAGCCGGAGAACCGCAAATTAAGTCACGCGACTGTGGCTCGACCGTTAGTCGGAGGATAGCCCAATGTTTTTATTGAAATATCATTTTTTACACGAAACTGAATGTCTCACAGTGTTTGGTCTCTCATTTGGAATTGGTGATGTCTCTCCTGTCCATAGATGGCTCATTCCTGACAGTCACACTGCCAGCCAGAGCATCTGCTCTCTCATCGCCTTTCACACCAGCATAACCATGATGGTGACTATATAACATGCAAATCTCACCGTGCGATGTCGGGCTCGCAGTTAAAGCTAGAAACATCCAGAAAAGTGAGCACCTCATGATTTCTACCGTTTTCTGCTACTGGTTTAGTTGTGAGAATATAGAGACAGAATATATACGTATTTAATGCAACATTCTCATCATGAATTCATGAGAATTTACTGTCTAACTATACAATCATCTGCCTTTCTAGAGTTATGTTGTCTATTTTTTCTTTACCAATTTCTAAACTTTTGTTTACAAATGAATAATTTTCATAAATTATCTCCTATTTTGCTTTTTCTTTACATGCTGGTATAGAGAGCAATCATTCGCCTTTGTATTCCTGTTGTGTCATTTTATGTCATTTAGGGCTTTCAGTCTCTTTTTACAACCGTTGTTAATTCTAACCTGCACAGTCTGTGGCGACAGCACTAGCCATACGGTACTAGATACTTAGACTCAGACACTTCACTGCCTACACAGCAAAAGTGTTTAAAAACATAATAATGGTGTTGCTGCTTATATTATTGTTGTTATAAATATTAATACTATTACTGCTACTATTTCAGAGTCGCGGTGGCTTAGCGGCTAGACTTTGTCTGCGGATCGGAAGATCGTGGGTTCGCTCCCCGGCAGAGCCAGACTTTTTTTTTTAATGACTTTGACTCCCAGGTCGACCCAGCCTTGAGTGGGTACCGGGTGCAGTCCCAGGAAGTAAAGGCAGCCGGCGTGATGCTGACCACATCACCCATCTTGTGCCGATTGGTCTATAAAAATATAGGTCTAGCCCTATATGCCCTATACGCCTAAAGGCGTGGAAAAGGATCCTTTACTTTTACTGCTGCTATTTACTTCCCAGCTTCATGACTGTTTCGCCTCTAATTGGAAGGTTTCTGCGACGAACTGGTCAAGCCATTTGTCTTTGAAAGTCTCTAGTTTCTTTCTAAGGGTTTAGTTCCTGAGTGTAATCTTTACGGAGATCATGGGAGATCGTCGCTGGAGTTGGCGCTTTGCACGACGCTCTGGCTACTAGCTATTCTGTAGAAAGAGAGAGAAAGAGAGAGAGAGAGGTACAGACAGACAGACAGACAGACAGACAGACAGACAGACAGACAGACAGACAGACAGACAGACAGACAGATAACGAACGAACGAACGAATGAACAAACTTTTTTCTTTAAGGGTCACAAATTGGACACGTAGGCCCGACTTACACCCGTCTTGCACACAGCAGTGTATTTTATCAATAGAGCATGTTATGTTCATATGATAATAGGCACATTGAGAATATCAAGAAAAAACACGCAAGCATGGGTGGTGAAATGCATGCACACAATAGCGCACGCACGCACACACATATACGCGCCCACGCACTCACTTAAATAAGCATATATAGACACCGACATACATGCACACACACACCCACATACATACACACACATTTTATACACATACATACAGATATACACATTTACAAACAGACACACTGGAGACAGTAAACCATTTTATCTATCTGGGCTCCACAGTGAATAGTAAACTATCGCTGGACCAAGAAATCAACACCAGGATAGGTAGGAGAGCAACAACAATGATTAAATTGACAAAGAGAGTTTGGTAGAACAGAAAGCTCACGATTAAAACAAAGACCCTTGTCTATCAGGCTTGTGTTCTCAGCACTCTGCTTTATGGCAGTGACACTTGGTCAGCCTATTTGCACCAGGAGGGACGGCTAAATAGCTTTCACATGCGATGCCTAAGAAGAATACTTGGCATTAAGTGGTAGGACAAAATCACAAACATTGCGGTACTGGAAAGAGCATGCTCATTCTACGAAAGCTCAGGTGGGTGGGTCTCACATGGAGAATTAAGAATGGCAGAGTCCCTAAGGACATCCTTTATGGTGAATTAAAGACAGGTAGAAGATGTCGAGGCCGACCTCTACTACTGTATAAAGAATGTGTGCAAGCGGGACATGAATGATACAGGTATTGCGGTGGACTCATGGGAGCAAAATGCCATGGAAAGAGTATATCAAGAGTGAGGGAAGAAATGATTGCAGTAAGAATAAAGGCTGAGCGTTTGAAAAGAAAAACGGATTAAAACACAAATGTTGACAACAATGGTCCTGAAATCCCATGCTATCATTGAGGAAAACTTTTCTTGACACGGTCGGGTCTTGCTAGTCACACTCGCCATCGCCATGGGCTGTGAGTCCCATGCCTCCTCATAGCTCAATATAACACTATCGTATTGAAAGACGGAAAGGTGCCAATCAATCAACCATCTTATGCCATCGGGCTCTGGGGCTGTGTCGGAACTGGTCTTCAGTACAGCTATGATGTTTACAACAGAGATGTATACTGCGTCATCTTCTCCGTCAATTTCGGTGCTGTGTATGTCGTGGACCATACGTTTTATTTACTTCCTCTCGTCCCTGTCTGTCTTTTCGGTTTGTAGAAGAAATCTGTGCAGGAGTGCATCACCTTCGTCTTCGTCAGATCTTAAGATCACCACGCTGTCCATTTTTCAGTCACATTACAAGATTGTTTGCCGCCGTTCATGCTGCGATGCAATCGCCAGAATTTTATGCACCCTACTTCATTGAAAAATGTCTCCCATATGGTGTGCTTAGCCTTCCTCGCAGTTTGTTTGAAGTGTTCAGTGAGGCAATCTTTTCTTTATTTTATGGCTTGCTTGTGAGCATTAGTCTCGAAGACTTTCTGCATTTCTTCTATTCTTTAAGACTCAGAAGTTACTATTACCCTTTATCAGCTGGATCTACACATCTGGGTATGTCAGAGTAAAAGGCAATGAACGAGCGGACCAACTGGCAAGTATTGCATCACTGCACGGAAAGGGCAGATATGGAGTAGACTAACAGACAGTAACGAATCTCTGAGGCTAACACGTTTAGATGAACTCTGAGTGACGCCTGGTAAAGCACGTCTTAGAGGTCGAGATAAAAGCACTACAAGCAGCTACTTATGGGATCGGTCAGTCGAGGTACCTTGTGGTGCCTGCTGCATGGGAGGACTGAGCACATATGGGAAAGTCTACTATGGGATATAACAACAAGAATACTTGGCTATGCTGATGACAAAGTAAAAGAAAATGAACTAGAGAAATACTGACTCCCTTAAAGGAACAAAAGAAAACAAATGGGACTAGTTATCAATCTAGTTATAAGACAGAATACATGGTAATAAAAGAAAAAAAAAAGTTGATGATTAAAGTTCCATTTGCAATGAAAAAAAAAAAAAAAAAAAAAAAAAAAAAAACAACCACAATAAATACATTACCGTAATCTTAAACCAGTATCTCTTCAAAGGCGAATAATAAAGAGATGCTGGTAACAAAGAAGTTCCATTTGTAATTCTGTGAGTTAACATTTATCAAGATATACTTTTTTTCTCATTTATGTTTCGTAACATTCAAAAAGAAAAACCACACACTAATAAATATACCGTATCTTTAACAGTATGCCTTCAAAGGCGAATAATAAGAGGCTTAGCTGAAATCGAGTGTGTAAGGTCGAAAAGAGAAGAGATCACAGCTTAGTTGTTAACCACAAAGTGCCAACCGCACTTTTAAGAATGAATGCAGAAGAAGAAAAAGAAAAAAAAAGAAGAAGAAGATGAAGAAGAAAAGAAGAAGAAGAAGAAAAAAGAAAGGAAGAAGAAGAGAAGAGAAGACGAAGAAAGAAGAAGAAGAAGAAGAAGAAGAAGAAGAAGAAGAAGAAGAGAAGAGAGAAGAAGAAGAAGAAGAGAAAGAAGAAGAAGAAGAAGAAGAAGAAGAAGAAGAAGAAGAAGAAGAAGAAAGAAGAAGAAGAAGAAGACGAAGCAGAAGAAGAAGAAAAAGAAGAAGAAGAAGAAGAAGAAGAAGAAGAAGAAGAAGAAGAAGAAGAAGAAGAAGAAGAAGAAGAAGAAGAAGAAGAAGAAGAAGAAGAAGAAGAAGAAGAAGAAGAAGAAGAAGAAGAAGAAGAGAAGAAGAAGAAAGAAGAAGAAGAACAAAAAGAAGAAGTAGAAAATTATCATCACCACCACTACCACTAGTCTGTTTTTTAACATGGACAGAGCTGATATCATCAACGACGTACGGATTAGGTTGGGAGATAATGGCGAATCTTTGACGCTAACACGACTTCGTGACCGAGAAGTTAAGCTAAATGAAGCACGACAATGTCGTCTTAGAGGTAAAGACAGGAGATACTATAACCAACTCCTCATGGGAACAAAAAGTAGAGGTACCTTGAAGTGGCTGCTGCATCGGAGGTCTGAACACGCATGGGAGTGCCCAGTGTGCAAAGACGTCGATTGTGATAACATAACATAACTAATACCATACCCTAACCACCACCACCAACACCACTAATACCATAACCTAACAACCACGACGACCACCACCACCATCACCACCACCATAACCTAACCACCACCACCACCAACAACACTAATACCATAACCTAACAACCACGACCACGACCACTACCATCATCACCACCACCAGCAACACCACTAATACCATAACCTAACAACCACGACCACGACCACTACCATCATCACCACCACCACTAATACCATAACCTAACCACAACCACCACCACCACCAATACCACCACCACCAACACTACCACCACCACCAACACCACTTATACCATAACCTAACCACCATCATTATACTTTAATCTGACCATGCTAATTTTCCCTGCCTATTAGTTTCACTGCCCTGGACGTCTCCATGATCCCCTGTGCTATAAACATAGGAATGCATGTATTCTGTTCATATTACTTCTACCGCTGGATAGTAAATATTTCATGATTTGTCTGTAGTCATTATCTAGATAAGGGCGAGATTAGAATGGAATTTATTTGCAATTTCATGCATAATATTCTCTGAAGAAGGCTATCATTTGGTTATCGCACAGCTGGCTTGCTTGTTGTACCCCACCAGGACATCACACAAGCGATAAACACCCGGTGACACAAAGTGCTACCATGCGGATAAGGATCACCCGTGGAGAGGTCCCAGAAACACCTTTCAGTCGGTATGGCCACATTCACGGCCCGGCTATATTCAGCCCCACCCCCCCCGCAAAAGCCAGGATGGGGCTTCAAATAACTTAAAATTGCATCCCACATGGTTACGACATATCAATATGTTATCGAGTAAATGTTGTAACATAATAATGTAACAAATATGTCATCAAATATTACATTGTTATGGACACTGCTATGAAAACATGAGTTACTTTGTGTCTAGAAAGGTAATTCATAATGAGTGATTTTTAACCCCATCAGGACCTCACAACCAGCGACAAATACCCGGTAACACAAAATGCCATCATCCGGATGAGAATCCCCCGGGCACAAGTCCTAGATACCCCGGTGAACCGTTAGATTATATTAGGGTCAAAAATTGCGTCCCATATTATGTCAAAGCTAGTTAGTTAGTTAGTTAGTTAGTCGACATACTAACATCATCACATATCGAACCATTCAGTCCATAAATGCTCAGATCCCCTCTTCAGTATCTCCCTCATCGTGTAATGGCTTATGACACCATTTCTGTGTTGGTTTGCTATTCTTCATGGGCCTCTGTGTACCGCTCTTGTCTGGCTTCATCCCTTTTTATGTTATGTTCGTGTAGTCTCGTCAGTGTTGCAGATTCACAATAATTACTTTTTTTTGGCTCTCCTCCGAACGGCATCATAATATGGCGGCCATAAAATATCCAAAAATATCCGAACAGTGTTCAGGCATATCTAAAATACGGACTTTCTGCCAAGGAACAAATCGCGGCAAAACTAGGATTACTTGACAATGTCAACATTGCACACGGTAGTAGCAGACGATAAATACCGACCGTTGACAATTTCGAGCGTTTTTGCAGACGATACTAGCAAACGATAATAGCGACTCTTGACTATTTCGAGATATTACAGACGATGAAAGCGATATGGCGGGTAGACCACGCGCTCCCACGCAGATTAGCAATACTGTTCGTCCGATTGAGGATTTAGCAGCGGTAGATGTCAGACCTGCCGACCTGTATCTCCACACTCCACTCGGCATGCGCAAAACGCGATTAAACTTACCGCTGAGCGGATGGGGGGCTAAACTAGGTGCCTAAACTAGGTGCCTGGGACTCACGAGCAAATTAGTTGGAGGAAGTTGCAGGAGATGCAGTAGCTGCTGCTCGTGAGTCCCAGCCATCTAGTTTAGCCCCTATCCGCGCCGCTACAGTCGGCGGTGAGGCACAGTCACAGAAACAGGTCCGCAAGTAACATATCGCTGAGACCCTGTTAGAGCATTTGTTTCGTTATACGGAGCCGGCATATTTTTAATAGAACTGAGCCCCATTCGGATATTTTTGGATATTTTATGGCCACCATAATATTATGATGCCGTTCGGAGGAGAGCCCTTTTTTTTTTTTTTTGTTTAACCGAGCTGCCTCTCTATGGTATTCAGTATATCAACCGTGTCCATTGCTCGTCCGTTTCCCACATGAATATCAATTGCAAGCCTATCAGCTCGTTCCTTGCCCTTTACACCAGAATACCCAGAGCTGATTTTTTTTTCCAGCCTAGATCTATTCAGGGACCACCTATTGTCTTCGTACGCAACCCTTCTCGATCTTTTTGAGCATATTCATCGAGTCGCTATAAAAAGCGTTGCAAAGATATATAATTCTTCTTCTTTGTCGATCCTTCTGTCGGAAAACTTATATCAGGAAAACGGTAGCCTTTATGAAAGCCCCCCCCCCCCCCCCAACCCCCCCCCCCCTCCCAACCCCCCTTCCATCCAATTTTTTTTTTTTTTTTTAAATTAGAGCCCTTCGGATGTGCTTCTCATGTTTGGATGTGCCGATCTTTACTCCCACTTCTCGTATTCATATCAGTAGTGTGGACACGTTGCTTCCAAAATCCTCGGAAGGTCTTGTCTAAGGGCATTGACAATGTCTGCGTGATCCATGGGCCGGCCATCTTCAATTAATGTGGTACCTGCCAATCTATCAGCTTATTCATTACCAACAACGCCTGCATGACCCTGGGACAAATATGAAGGTAACTGCAAACACATGAGACTTTAGCAATGATTCAATTCACTGTCTGCGTAACCAGCCTGCCCCGACCCTCCGGATCATGCTCAAAGAATCACTCAGCACACACACGCGGGAATAGTCCTGTGATTCTAGCCACATGAAAGCTTGTGTCACCGCCATCACCTCCATCGTCATGCTGCTGGTAGTCATGGAGAAGGCACCGCTGGCTTCTGGAACTGTTCTGCCTGAAGAGCGAGCTGTAAATGCCCATGCACTCTTATGTCCTCGTATAACAGACACGTCTGTCAAGATCAGTGCATCTGTCTTATGTGACTTGTCACTGATAAGCGCACATCCCTCGGCGCTAAAAGCAGTGGGATTCTGCTCCCGACAACTCCTATCAAGCTTCACTGAAAATTAAACCGCAACAGTCAATATTTCTATTAAATATATTGACCCAGAGTCAGTCCGGAAGACCAGCCTAAGGCCAGACATAGTTCTGCACTTTACGGAAAAACGCCAGTTCATCCTGATAGAGCTGACGATGCCGTGCGAATTGCGGATGGAAGAAAATCACACGTGTAACTCGAACAAAACCGTGAGCTCGTGTCCGATGTGAGGAGAGACGAAGCGTTCGCCGTCGAGGCAGGGTTGCCATATTGGCATTTTTTATGCCAGATTCGACAAATTTGGCATATTTGAAATTAAACTGCCATGATTGATTTGATTCAAGAACCGACATCACAGCACTTGGGGCATTCCCAAAAGCAATTGAACTGCCATAAGATAATGAACTGGTAAAATTTCGGTATATTTGGGTTTTTCCTGGCTTTTCTTATCAAGATGTGCTCACATTTGCTTCATGGTTCCTCCGTTAGAATTACGCAGATTTACTAAAAGCAATGTAGACCTACAGTTGACATCTTTATTTCAGTTTGACTTTGTTGTGATGTCCTGGTACGGACTAACGGAGATTCGCACCCTTTCTTATTATATTTGTTGTCTTCCTAAACGGATCGTGACTTCGATAAACCAAGGCCCTCTGTAATTTATGTTAATCTACTAGAATAAATGTGGGATATAAAAACAAAACCCACCACTGATACCAAGGGATTCAGACTGTTCAGAAACTACTTGAGGACAGAAAATAGAGAGGATATAGACCTAGTTCTATCTGTGATAGATTTTATTACTTTTGCCAAAGGCCACGTCATCCAAAAACATGGAAAGCATCTTATGACATCAAGTATAATCGTAACAATAAAACATACCCACGGCTCAAAAGATCTTCAGACGGATCAGAGGCAGCATATTGTAAACTGTGTCAGTGCACTGTTGCGCCAAGAATTTGTAGCATATCAAATCATGAACAATCTGAAAAACACGGGATGAAAACTGTCCAAAAGCCAGTTACAGCTTATTACTACAATGACTCCTATCCTAGGCAAAGTAATGATAAAGTTAAAGGCAGCAGAGTTGCAACTTGCTGAATTTGCATGACCTGCCATTGTGCAATGCTCACAATTGATCATCTAAGTTAAATCCTGAGAGGGATTACATTGGAGCACACACATTTGCATATAACTAAATGTTCATGCCTTATTAAAAATTTAACATCGTCTGCACTTGAGGATTACCTTATTGATGATTTTCGGAACAAGAAATATGCCATTAGTATAGATGAGTTGCAAAGATTTCATCCCATCTGAGAAAATTCTTAAAGATTTTAAATCCGAAAAGGTTAACGCTGTGTCTCCCTCTTGTTCCAGTGAGGATGACAGTGAAGAATTCAATCTAAAGCTTTTGATGTGAAGCGAGAACAATGTAACACTTTATTTGACATTTGCTGGCATATTTTGGGTAATGGTTTGGCATAAAATTAAGTTTTTTTTTTTTATCTGGCAACCCTGCGTCGAGGTAGGCAAAAGAAGTTTTATCTCCACTTCCACGTACAATGTGCTAAAGCAGCTGGGCTTGCGAGAAAACGAGCGTAAACGGTCACTAAAACAACTGGGCGAAACTGTTGAAAGAGCTTCGAGCTGGCTCTGGACGCAACGGAACGTCGTGTGGTGGGGGGGGGGGGGGGGGGGAGATAAAAAATGGTCCTCGGTAGACTGTCTTATCCCTTAAAATCCAAAGTGTCCTGTAAATATCTGCCGGTGTCTGTCTGCAAAATGCCAAAGTCTAACAATTGTCCGATGAACCAATCATTAGCTTGTCACTCCGGTCGTAAAGGTAGTCAACTGATCTAATTTGCTACTGCAGCGACAATGTAACACTAAATCTCACTGCCCCTGTTGCAAAATCACCAAATCGTCTTGTCCCTATCGAGTCCGATGAAGTGCAGCAGGGGAAGATCGGGACCTGGCTTCATGACCCAGGTCGGCCTACCTTCCAAGATTGTTTAAGGAAGTCATGAGCCGAAACAATTGTCGACGAAGGATCTCCACTGATGACCAGTGGACCGTGCTGTGCATGCGCCCGTGTGGAGTTCTTCTTACTGTTATCCGTATATTTAAAAGGCGTTTATTAAAAAATTTTCTGAGACTAGCTGGTTTTTGTTTTGTTTACAGTTGGGGCCTCAGGATTTTACATAGCTTAGGGCATCATCAGGTGTAAATCTGCACCTGTAAACTGGTATTACTTTCACCCGTTCTATCTTAGCAGACTGGTACTGATCAATATGTGTACCTTTATGTGTTAAATTTATAAGACTGACACAAACAAAGATAAAGTATCAATTGGGGTAGTGTGAGTTGGTGTAAAAAAAAATATAGGAAGAAAAATTAATTATGTAATGATAATTGCAGCTATCTGTATGGTTTCCGGGGTCCTAAAGTAGGAAAAACAAGAACAGACCCACTGCCTACCCCAGTAAGCTTGTCGTAAGAGTCGACTAATTTGTTGCTTCCTTTAAAGTCAGAGTGCATCAGTACGAGAGGCAAGGAAACAACTGCAAACAAATAGGCTAAACCAGATCAGTGAAACGGGTGTGCCCGCAGCACTCAGATTCTGGAACGTGACTAAAGTCCGGAGGTGGTCGAACAACCAGAACTTTCCATCAGTATTTACAATCAGTGAACATATAGAAGAAGAAGAAGGATAAATGAACGTTACGACGATAAGCTTTAGTGAGCAGAACAACAACGAGAAACACAAAACTCACAGAGAAATAACACACGAAGAGATAGTTAGTTAGTTAGTCGACAGATTATCCTCATTGCACGTCGAACCACTTAGCGTGTAGCGGCGACGACATCAGTTCTGTGCTGGTTTCTTTTTCTTCTTTGGCTACCTACGTAGTGTTCTTGTTTGGCAACATCCCGTTTTTAACTTGCTCTTCTTGCAGTCTGACCATGGTTGCAGATTCACAGTTCTCAATTGGTGCACGCAAACGTGTTAAATCTTCTAGAGCATTCAGTATATCAGTCTGGTCCATGGCTTGTCCGGCTTTCACAGTAGCTTTACCTGCAAGTCTATCAGCTTGCTTATTTCCTTCCCCCACATACCCTGGCACGAATATGAAACTTATCCGTGTCAGCCCTGAAGGCTGTTGAGCCAACAACCACTGCCTTAGGACCCAGTCCTTCTCTATCAAAGATATGCCAGGTATAAAATTAGTTAATCTATTAGTAACGTGTACAATATCCTGTTCATCCCTCTGGGTTTTAACTGAGATGTATAATGTCGACATACCTATGTATACATTCATTTTTTGTCGTATTGTGCCATTTTACGAGTATGTGACACAGGTCTTACAGTCTATTCTTTTATTCAGTTATATCCTGCCCAATCAGTTCAATATCATGGATGAAACTGAGTCCAGAACCTTTGGTCTCTCTCATTAACGTTAATTTCAGGGATTCTTTTAGGCGTCGTCACCTCCCCCCATCCTTTATTTCCTATTGTGCCTTTTTATTACCAATACAAATAAAAAAATTAACGTAAAGGTAAAGGCGTCTGTAAATATTGCTAATACAAGTGTGATGTTTGTGTGAATTCACCAAGAGGAGGAGAAAAGTCGCAGCTGACTTGATATCGCAGGTGTCCACATCAGCGTCGGCTTGTCAACGTGTGAAAGCTGCTGTTCCCTCTCGTCTGCACCATGGCTCCAAAACGCCCAAAAACTTCTAAAAGTCCGTCCATTTTCAGTAGTGAATTTATTATTCAAAACCACTCTGATATTGTATCATGTGTGGCTATGGTTTTTGTCGTTGGACTCATGTTTCAGGTGAATTATTTACGATTTTACTTACATGACTTTAAAACTGGCCTGTGAGACACTGTCTGTGGGAGGTGGCTGGACACTTAAGATGTCCTTTCGCCTTTGCATTGAAAACGAGACCCTTCCATTGAACTTGAAGTTTAAGTGCCTCAGAGGCAAGAAACCAACAGTCTGCATACAAATAAGCCAGATCTGTAAAAACTGACCTGCACGCAAAACTGAACTACGCAACTTCTGCTGGAAACAAGAGAAGTCCAGTTATGGGCAGCAGCTATAACTTTTATCCGGAATTTACAGTGAGCTGGTGAGCGCTTAGAAGAAAAAGATAGTGATCCCCTAAGAAGAATAAAGTGATCTCCTAAGAAGAAAAAGAAAGTGATCCCCTAAGAAGAAGAAAGTGATTCCCTAAGAAGAAAAAGTGATCCCTTAGAAAACAAAAACAGAGACACAGAACTAATTATTTCTAACGTAGATTAGTTTATTCATTAGGTAGATAAGATTGACTGAAAAAAAAAATTAGTTAATTCAAGATCCAACATTACAGCAATCTCAACTTTCCCAAAAGTGTTTATCCTCATCTTCAGCAGCCAGAGAAGGGTAGCAGTTACAGTTCCGATTTACCAGTAACAGTGATTAAGTGATTAAGTATCAATGTCAGACTTGGACATTAACAAAAGAACACGAGAGAAGACTAACCACCTGTGAAATGAGATGTTTGAGAATGGCTGCGAATAAAACAAGAAGAGATCGAGTGAGAAACGATGTGATTACAAGAACTATTGGAACCATACCCATCGTTAAATTTATTGAGAAGCAAAGAATGAAATGGTTTGGTCACGTAATGAGAATGGAACCAACGATGCCAGCATCAAGAGCATACAACATGAAAATCGAAACACCAAGAGGCAGGGGAAGACCAAGAAGAAGATGGATTGAAGGAATCACGGACAACTTGAGACTTCATAACATCACGGCATATGAAGCGACTGAACGCGCCCTGGCTCGGTTGCCGATCATCTGATAGACTGCGACGCCTAGCGGCACAAGCATATTTTGACAAAAGAAGAAAGAAGAAGATGTGATTAAGTGTACATCTGGCCTTTCCTCTGAGTGTAGATTGTTGGTGTCAGATCCCCTGGTCAGTCCCCACTGCACAGTTCTCTTCAGACATTGATAATCTGTGCTTCTGCAAAGTTCTGGCACTCCAAGAGAGCCTTGATCACATCTAGTTTGTGATCCAGCAATTCACCATTCAGTAGTAATTAACCATTTTAGCACGTGAAGTTTTTCAGATGTCTAGCCAAAAACACGGAGCATTTTTTCAGTAAATTTGGTTATTACTTTAATTTTTTTGACACATTTTTGTTATTTTGACCCCCATGAAATAATATATCTATTTGAAGGATATAGATTGAAGTTCATGATTTTCACAATATCGTTAAAATTAATTGATGTATATGCAAATTATCTCATTTGCATATCTAAAAATAGAAAATTAGAATGTGAATTTTCAACTTCAGTGCATGAAACATATAACTAAAAACAAAAATGTATTTTACTTGAAATCTTTTTAATTGATCTTTGGCCTTTTTACAAATGTTGTAAGCAATTCAATAGTCAAAAACAGGTATATATATATATATATATATGAAACAGCAATAATATCTTTAGGTGACATGTGTTTTTGACCATCAGTCGGCACAAGAAATGGAGGTGCCGGAGTGGCAACACCTTCGGGTGGATATACCCTGAGCCATGGTTGGGCTGTGGTCTGAACACAACAGCGTCCCCATCTGATTCCCCACTATTACTACTAACACTAGATCCTGCATCAGTATCAACAGAATTAGTGTCATCACTTGATTCAAATGTTTTATCAACATCAAGTTTAGGAGCAGAAACATACAAGTCAGACATACTTTTAGCGGTTCAGGTCATTATCTAAAAAATTCAACAACAATTTTCACTTCAATACCAAACACTCGAAAGTCTCCATGTGTAAAGCTAATACAGCAGTGAATATAAATGAATCACTTTCAGTGTTTCAAAATAGGAGATTTCTTAGCGGTTCGAGGCAAAACACGATCGGGCCGATGATCGGCCGTTCCGTGTTTTTGGCCAGACATCCGCCGGCCGATAATCGGCCCGTCCGTGCTAAGAGGGTTAAATAATGATCAGGAACTTGCTGAAAGATACCGACAACAAGCAGACATTATAACCAGTCTTTACTTTATCAACGAATATTAAAATACTACAAAGGCTTTATAATAACCTAAGAAAAAAAAATTAAATGATCACATAATAAAGTAATGTAGTGATATCCTTGACAGAAAAAGGAGAAAGTGGAAAGTCCTGGTTGTTCGTCCACTTCTCAACTTTGGTCTTGTTCCACAACAGAAACCACTGCGATTATGTGATTAAAAAAGACCAGTGAGGACCATTGCAGGGGTACCATAGGAGGCTGTGGGGGCTGAGCGAACTTATAATTTTCTGAGGACGACGCAAAAAAAAGGGTGAAGCCTTGTTTAAGTGTGCAATATGAGTATTAATAATTATCTATTGCTACTTTCAGGCAACATCTCGTGTGGCTGGATTGTTTGTTACCTTGCAGTACAACCAGACAGTCAATGGTGAGTCCTTAGGTTTTTAAAGTCTCACAATGGGAAGTGTGTGGGGGGGGGGGGGGGAACGGGTCGCAGTATGTTCAAAGGAGCCTCATATCTTCCTCTGTATTTTTTCAGGAGCATGCTACAATATTAACCAAGGTAGAGCAAGTAAATTTTCTTCTTCTTCGTGTTCATTCATTGGCTGTAAACTCAGAAAGTTCTGGTTCTTCAGCCACTTCTGGGCTTGTATCTTGTTCCAGAACCTGGGTTTTGCGTGCAAATCTGTTTGACAGGTCTAGCTTTTTTGTATGCAGACTGCTGGTTCCTCAGCTTACAGACAGAAACACTCTAACTTTGAAGGAAACACCCCTAATTAGTTGTCTCCTATGTCATGCTTGTTAGGGGGCAGTAGGTCTGTTCTTTCCCCTCCCCACCTCTCCACCCAAATTCGGCCTAGGAATCCACTCAGGGAGAGCACATTAATGAAAATTTCCAAACGGAATACAGACATACACAACATTACATGTGTACATCACATTACAGACATACACAACATTACAGACGTACACCACATTACATACGTACATCACATTAGACATACACCACATTACAGACATACACCACATTACAGACGTACACCACATTACAGACATACACCACATTACAGACGTACACCACATTACAGATGTACACCACATTACAGATGTACACCACATTACATACGTACATCACATTACAGACATACACCACATTACATACGTACATCACATTACAGACATACATCACTTTACAGACATACACCACATTACAGACGTACACCACATTACAGATGTACACCACATTACATACGTACATCACATTACAGACATACATCACATTACAGACATACATCACATTACAGACATACATCACATTACAGACATACACCACATTACATACGTACATCACATTACAGACATACATCACATTACAGACATACATCACATTACAGACATACATCACATTACAGACATACACCACATTACATACGTACATCACATTACAGACATACATCACATTACAGACATACATCACATTACAGACATACACCACATTAGATACGTACATCACATTACAGACATACACCACATTACAGACGTACACCACATTACAGACGTACACCACATTACAGATGTACACCACATTACAGATGTACACCACATTACAGATGTACACCACATTCAGTGAAATGTACAAGGCAGACAATTTTACAGTTTGTTATATTTTTCTCAAATTTACCAAGGGGAAACATTACTTTGGCATGTCAGTATGGCGAGTGAGGTTCATTGTCGCTGCATGTTTTTTTTTTCTCAGCCCATCTGAAAAACTATATATACATATATATATATATATATATATATAGTGACAAAGGTATGGACAGACTAGCAATTTCAGAAGAGAGGCAGATAAGAATTGTAACTCAAAACATTTGACTTTCAGATAAGTATACAAGATATTGCAGTCTTCTGATTAGTCTCAGTCTTGGGGGCTTGTGTGATCCAAGAACTATGCTGATGGTAGTGTAGCTACTTGTAGGGCCATCCATGTGAAATAGGTCTGAGGCCAGAAACAAGGTAATGGCAGGCACAGATCTACTGCCATCGCGGTAGGCTGGAGACATTCAGAGGTTGGGGAAAGCAAAATACTTGTGAAAATGTGATGTAGTGTTAACATTCTTCCTGCTAGCTTTTACCGGCTGTACACAGTGGCAGAAATTTATGGATATTCATCAACTTCTAGACTTCATCTTCTTCCAAAACTTGATTTGCAAAGCACAGCTGCTTGATAGACCTGACTTTATACTTGTCTGCAGACAGTTGGATCCTCTCCACTTAGGCAGATCACTCCTCCTACTTCAGAGGAGAAATCCCTTGTCCTCTTGTATGAAATGCTTTTTCGGTTTTTAGGGAGGCAGCAGGTCTACCCCTTTTTGCCCCCCACCCAACCCCAAACCAAATGGGATGGGACTTCAGAACAAGAGATAAAATAGTGAAACATACTTGCTTCATGATAAAATAATGAATTTTACAAGCTCCCTAATTTCCAAAAAATACTTATCTGTACTTATATTAATAATTCTTTTTTTTTTTAATAGTAATTTTTTAAAATTTTGTAAGTGAAATATAAATTTTGCAGATGTCAATAGTGTGAGTGCTTTCCCCTTATAAACTTTGTGTGAATTTTCACATCTCAGATTCAGCAAATGTGGAACACATAGTCTACTCAACTGGCAGCAGAGACCTGTTTACAGTCTTTTTCTATTTCCTGATCTGCATCGTCATCCACGCTGTCATCCAGGAGTATGTCCTTGATGTAAGTATGCTACCTAGTCAGTTTATTTCTGTCTCAAATCTTGTCTATTTGTTCATTAAGAATCAAAGTATAATTTAACTCTTTAAATACCAAGAATATGTTCTTAATGTAGGTATCCTATATAGCAGATCAATTCAAATAAGTTCACTCAGGGGCCAACATTTTGAAAATGGAGATTGTCACGGGCAGAGGCCTGAGCCCAAGCATAGAAAGATCATTAATACAGTACAACTAGCACTGATCCATCAGCCCACTTTCTAGGCTCCACGGGCCAGATCTGGTCCACGGGTCATCAGTTGAATAGCATTGCCATGGAGTACATTAATTTCTGTGTGAAATGTTTTTCATTTGTTAATGAATCATAACATGATTTAACTCTTTCAATACCAAGAGTATGTTCTTGAGGATAGTATCCTGCTCAAACAATTAACCCTATTACCCCGAGAAGCCAAAGACTGACACTTCCGACTGGGTTCAGTTCTCCTTAAATGTCACTTTTCTGACTTGTCCACAATGACATGTTTACAATTAATTGTATTGCTTGAGTTCATGACTGCACAAATGTTTAGGAGGTCAAGAAATGAATATATTAACTAAAATTGTGGTAAGAGTGTTTTTCCCTGTGAACCAAATAGTTTTGAAAAGCCAAGTTAGTGTCATATTTGCCCATAAGCCTTAGTAATAGAGGTCAGAGGTCATGGCATTAGTCAGCTGATGCTTATTGGTTTCTGGGCTCTGGGGAATGTATTCCATTTAATGGTTCACTCTGTTCATGTTTATTGATGGTTCACTTTACTATGTTTATATATTTCACATACACGCACGGGCGCCTGTGTGTAATTAATATTTAAAAAAAAAATTGATTATTGACTTGTGAAAAATTGTTTTAAAGGATTTTTTCAAGAATTCCCATGGGGTCGTGTTCAATTTTTTGTACCTCTTTGCCTTACTGGGAAGACAAACAGGGTTGAGTATTTTTTTTTTAATGAAGAATCTGGAAAAGCAATTATTTTCCAGTTGTGAATTTTGGTAGCTAGAATACACATTATATGTTACACCATTTATTGCCTGGCATGTTTTGCGATGTCTTATCTAAAGCATTTTAATATGCTTTGTACATAAAATACAACTGCTGCTGTGTGAAGGATGATTGTTTGAATGGGCCAAATGTAAGATGGGCCTGTGTGGCTCTTAGAAAAATAGAGTTAGTTTACTCATTCTTTTGATCATACTTTGGAAGTGGGAGCCGACCATGGTGTAGCGGCTAGATACTCACCTACAGATCATAAAATAGGGGTTTCAGATCTTGACAAAGGCATACTTTAAAAGAATGGTCGACCCAGATTTAAATAGGTACCAGGTAAAGTCTTGGAAAGTAAAGGTGGTCGGCGCAATTCTGACCATATCAAGTGCCAATCAATCTTTAAATATAGGTTAAGCTGTATATTCCCTGTTTGCCTTATTGTTATTAGGCAAACTGTAGTCCATTAAGGTGGATATATTTAAGTTTTCTGTGCATACTTTAGTCTTAACCTGGAAATTATTTCAACAGATCTTTAAATTATTTAGTATGTATATTGCTGTGGCTTAAGCATTGATTTGTCATTCCCACCAGACTGTCTTGTGTTGGTTTCAACAGGGGTATTGAGAGCTGACCGTTCAGTAAGCCGTGGCAAACTACAAAACATAAAATATCCTAATAAAGTTTCAAACAGCTAGAAAATGCTGAAGTTGGTTCTGTAACGTCATGTTAATGACATGCAGCTAATATTTGAAATATCATTTCCAAAATAAAATGTCAGATAAGACTTAAATATTATTAAATGACATATCAAAATAAAAAAAATGTATGAAGGATATTTAATTTTTTTTTTCAAGAAATAGTTGCAAAATGTATCCGTCAAAAATCAATCGAAGCAAATTCAATGATCACGAATATTAATTTTTTTCCAGAAATTGAATCGCAAAATGCATCTGTCAAAAATCAAACACAGCAAATTCAATGAGTCGGGCCAGCTGTTGGTTTTCTCCCTTGTGTCTGCCGTTTGGGGTGCCAACATTTTTTTCAGGGTGAGTATAACAGTTTTCATCATCTTATTTCTTATTGTGCATGCTATGTGGCATTGGTAGTCATGTCTGTCCACAGCCTTCAGTCACATGCTCTTTCAGTCATTTCTGATACAGATATTCTTCCATGCCATGATGCTTAACTGTCCCAGTACCTTCTCGCTCTCAATCTTCCTCTGCCTTTCTTTTCCTCTAGCTTTCCTATAATCACGATGTAATCCTGTTTCCGCTCCTCATGATATGCCCAAAGAATTTAGAAAGCAAATACAAATATTTTATGCCTAATATTATGCAATGTCTCAGTCTTTTATCTTCTTTTACTCTTAACTCTGATTTCTTCTTAGTCTCACAGCATCCATAGGTGAACAGCTTTGAAACAAGCTGTGGTGTTTGCCTTGTACTGTGTCATGTTTGTTGCTTCAGTTGTTCTGTTTATCTTTTCTTCTGCTCTGTATTCTCTATTGAAGCTTGGGCCTACAACCAGTTTACAGCAGGCTGTCAGGGCTCTCACTGTCCTGTGGAGCACTAACCCCATAAATATGAGAAAACCATTTTCTTGGATCTAATTTGATGAATGCTGGTATCACGTCTGATTGTTTCCTAATTTCATTTATTATTCTATCCTTCCTTGTTGTGCCAAACATCCAGAACAGATAAATAATCTCTTCGTGAAAATTTACAAATTGTTGCTACATCTGTGTGTTACCAGGGCTCATACGGAAAGTGAAGAAATGTAATACTATAAGCTGCCGTGCATTTCTCAAGAGGTGCGCTGGAGGGTGTTTTGAGATTGGCTTTCTTGTCCCATAGAAAACTAAACTGCAAAATTCAATTCAATAAACACATGTCTTTGAGAACCATCTTATCTGTCTAATGGGTTCTTATTCTCCTAGGGGTCTTAATGTCCAACATAGTTTTATCAAATATTGTGAAGTTACATCCCTTGTCATAACCTTGCCTACCAGTCTAAATTCTGTTTGTCACTTTCTGTCCAGTATCTCTTTCCTGCTATGACATGTAATGTCAGAGTTTCTTCTGTTCAGACATTTTATGGATGTTTCTGTGACAGATCTTATCTAACAGATGAGTGATTTTTGCTTATCTTTGTTTGTAATTGTAACATTGACTGTTTGTATTTTACGCCAATGAAAGATTGACTGTTTGTATTTTACGCTGATGAAGGCTTTGTAATCGGAGCATTAATTTTGTTTGTGATTGAGGAGTTGACTACAACTAATTCTCCTTTGGATAATATTTAAAAAAAAAAAGTCTTACGGAGAGTTTTATCTAAATTGGTTCAGAACCTGCGCTGCTTTTGGAGATGAAAGTAGATAAAAAAAAATTATTTTGTTCAAATGTTTGTTGTTTTTATATATAGAGATGTTAACTCTGTACAAATTTGGTTTTAGGAAAATTTTGTGACAAGTGTGAACCAACTATGGGAAGGATATCCTCATAACAATTTATCGTAAGTAATTTGTGTTACTTTTCCTAGTGTTAAACCATCTACATTCATTCTGTTGAGCCTTTTGGGTTAAAATTATGAAATTTACTGTGTCTTGAGTAGATATCACACACAGGTGCTCAGCTTTGATCAAATCATATCTCTGGTTATGTATAATCTTCTTCTTCTTCTTCTTCTTCTTCTTCTTCTTCTTCTTCTTCTTCTTCTTCTTCTTCTTCTTCTATTTCTTCTCCTACTCCTCCTCCTCCTCCTTCTTCTGCTTCTTCTCCATTGACCCTTAAAAGGGTGGCTGGTATGCTTATTTGTGGTTTACAGCCAGGCTGCGATATCTGCACCTTTCAGCACACCATATCCGATTTCAGCAAACCCCGTATTACTTCTTGTACGACATGCTTGTTGCGTTGGGGGGGGGGGGGGGGGGGGGGGGGCAGTGGGTCTATTCTCCCCCCATCTCCCAAAATGGGGCTCCAGAACTCCTAAACAGGAAATGTATAATCTGACATTTAACATTATAATTATATTCACTTAGTTCAGATCTTTTTCCGGTATCTCTTTTCTACTCAACAAGTGCACTTGGAGTGTCACCTACTGTTCAGAGTAAGTAAAGATCCCTTTTCACGCCTTATGCGCATCGGGCATATGGGAAGAGCACCCATATTTTTACGGACCAATCAGCACTAGGTGGGTATGGTCGTCAGCATTATGCCGGCCATGTTTACTTCCCAAGGACATACATTCTGATACCCGTTTTAGGCTAGGTCAACCTGTGACGCCCCATACCACGATAAAAAACCATGCAGCCAGCAGTGGGTTTCGATCGCAGTGCGTTGGAGTTACGAGTCGGACTCGCAACACCTAAGCCACAGACGCCGCACTGTTTACTTGTGTTATGGATATTTCTATGACCGACCTCATCTTATAGATAAATGATTGTGCATAGTCTGTAATTGTGTCATTGGCTGTTTGTAATGTTTGCTGATCAATGCTCCACGGGATGGTGATACTTCTTTTTTTAACTTTGACATCTTAATGTACAAATATATTTACCTTGTCATTTCAGGTTTAGTGTGAAGTTTTTCTTCATTATTCAGCTGGCCTATTGGTTGCATAATTACCCAGAGCTGTATCTGCAGAAGGTTAGAAAGGTAAACTTTGTTTGTTTTTTTGTTTTTATTCTTTTATATCAGCATTGTTAGTAACATAGACATTCTTCGTAGTATAGACAGTAAATTCAGACCATCTGAAAAATAGTCAGATTTTAGTAATGAAGGTAATCTTAATAATATTATTTTAGTAATTAATATAAACAGTCTTAATAATACAGATAATCTTAGTAATATAGTCTTAATATTGTAGGAAATTTTAGCAATGTAGATAATGTTAGTAATATAGCACTAAACAAAACAGACAGTCTTGATAATGTAGACATTTTTAGTAATGTAGACAATCTTAGTAATGTAGACAAACAATGTAGAGTTTTATTAATGTAGAGAATTTTAGTTATGTGGTCGTATAGTAAAGTCAAGGAGCCTTTTCCACGCCTTTAGGCGTTTTGGGTATTTAGGGCTAGACCCATATTTTTATAGACCATTCGGCACTTGGTGGGTGATGTGATCAGCACAACGCCGGCTGCCTTTACTTTCCCAGCACTGTACCTGGTACCCACTCAAGGTTGGGTCAACCGGGGAGTCAAGGTCATTTTTGAAAACATTCCAGCTCTGTCAGGACGCAAACCACGACCTTCCGATCCGCAGCCAGCGCCACGGCGACTCCCTGTCTTAGTAGTATAGACACGCTAAATAATATAGACACTCATAATATATATGTATATATACGGGAGCTGCCGAGGTCTAGCGGCTAGACGCTCTGCTGCAAATCGGAAGATTGTGGGTTTCGTTCCTGACGAAATTCTGATTTTTTTTTTCAAAAATGACCTTGACTTCCAAGTCGACCTAACCTTGAGTGGGTACCAGGTACAGACCTGGGAAAGAAAAAGCAGCCGGCGTGATGCTGACCACATCACCGACCAAGTGCCGTTTGGTCTATAAAATATAGGTCTAGCCCTATATACCCAGTACGCCAGAAGGTTGTCAAGAATCATCTCTCATTGTCTTCCCCTGTCTATTTTTTCCCACAGATCTTTTTAGAGGTCACATTATCTTCAAGTGTCCTTCTTCTCTTAACATGACCCAGAAAAATGATGAATGTCTCTTTCTGATGTTTGTGATATGTTGTCTTTGAGCTCTTTCTGTTAATTGCTTTATTTCACTGATGTTACAGAATCGTGACATAGACAATTAAAATCTGTGTTTTTTGTTAGTTGAGACTTAACAACTAGATTCAAACCACCCCCTCCTCAGTGTGAATTATTTACACTCATTTTCAGTTTACTTCAAATAGTTACACTCATTTTCAGTTTACTTCAAATGGTTACACTCATTTTCAGTTTACTTCAAATAGTTACACTTGTTCTCAGTTTACTTCAAATAGTTACACTCATTTTCAGTTTACTTTAAATAGTTACACTCATTTTCAGTTTACTTCAAATAGTTACACTTATTCTCAGTTTACTTCAAAAAGTTACACTTATTCTCTGTTTACTTCAAATAGTTGCCCTCAGTTTAGTTCAAATAGTTGCCCTCAGTTTACTTCAAATAGTTACACTAATTCTGTTTACTTCAAATAGTTACACTCATTTTCAGTTTACTTTAAATAGTTACACTTATTCTCAGTTTACTTCAAATACTTACACTTATTCTCTGTTTACTTCAAATAGTTACACTCAGTTTATTTCAAATAGATACACTTATTCTCAGTTTATTTCAAGTTGTTGCACTCAATTTACTTCAAATAGTTACACCCATTCTCAGTTTACTTCAAATAGTTGCACTCATTCTCAGTTTACTTCAAATAGTTACACTCATTGTCAGTTTAATTCAAATAGTTACACTCATTCTCATTTTAATTCAAATAGTTACACTCATTCTCAGTTTAATTCAAATAGTTACACTCATTCTCAGTTTAATTCAATAGTTGCACTCATTCTCAGTTTACTGTCAAATAGTTACACCAATTTCCAGTTTATATATTCAGTATAACTAACAAATTCTGTATGTAAATATTTTAACAGGAAGAGATTTTTGGAAGACTGCAGTACACAACACTGTACCTTATAATCATCTCTGCTGCCTATTTTCTCAAGTAAGTAATTCACACCAAGAAAATATGTCTGATTCAGTCGCAACCTTTTGGCTCAAGAAAAATGGAGAGAATGACTATCTTATTTGAACCTTTATGTCTGTTTCTGATTTAGCTGTGCATACAAAATGCGCATGCTGATTTGAGTCCAGAACCAGCATAACAATGCTCAGGACATGCCCTTAAGCGATTCATCCCCATCTTCAGCAGCAGTCAGAGTTTTAGTTCTAATAGTGCCAGCAGCGTTCAGATTGTATGTCCCTTGTGCCGTTTTCTCTGAGTATTAAGTGTTGGTCAGATCCTTTGGTCACTCCCCACTGCTCCATTCTTTTCAGACCCTAATCAACTTATTTGTGTGCCTCCGCGCTGCTCACTTTCTTGCAAAGGGTCTTCCGCACTGCTCACTTTCTTGCTAAGGGTCTTCCGCACTGCTCACTTTCTTGCAAAGGGTCTTCTGCACTGCTCACTTTCTTGCAAAGGGTCTTAATAACATCTAGCTGGTCCTGGATCAGTTTACTACTAGGTGGTGTAGACCAGCCAGTCTGTCTTCCTGTTCATTTCCCAACACATCTGCGTTAAAAAAATTGTGCATAAAAGAAAAAGCTGTGATGCAGTCTAAGATCCTGTGATAAATGGATATTAAATATACCGTTTTCCAGCTTTCCGTGTGTGGGTTGCTGGGGCTCCAGTTCAGGGACAACAAATAATTTACCCACTACCCTGTAATAAGTATGTCGTGTAAGTCGACTTATTAAGGATTTGCTGAAACGGAAATGTTGGGCTGAGTGGTGCAGATTTTGCTGCCTAGCTGTAAACAAAACAGCATACACACCACCCTTAAAATCATGAATATGAGAGGAAAAAATAAAGTTTCCAGCTTGAAGTAGCCTTGAAACATGTCCAAACACATTTCTTTATGACATGGAAACTGAATTGACCTATAGGTAATGCTACTATACTAAATGGCATGATTTCTACATATAATAGTTTGGGCACTTTTTCAGTACTGCACCAAAGCTGCATACTTTATACCTCTCTATATCACAGATTTACCTCTATAAATCACAGATTGACAGCTGTTGAATACCTGCTTTTCCCTTACTGGGTCCCATTGCAGTGGGACAACAATATCAGACCCACTGCCTCCCTAACAAGCATTTTGTTAGAGTCGACCAATTGGAGGTTTCTTTCGAAGTCAGACTGCAACTGCCTGAGAGGCTAGGAATCAACAGTTTGCGTACAAATAAACCAGATCTGTAAATTGGATATGCAAGCAAAACAACCAGTGGATCAAGACTAAAGTCCAGAGGTGGACCCACAACCAGAACTTTGCGCTGGAATTTACAGCCGGTCAACACAACCAGAAGGATACAAGACTAAAACCAGCAAGTGCAGCCCACAACCAGTGGACAAGACTAAAAACCAGAGAATCCTTAACCAGTGGATCCAGACTAAAGCCTTTTTGGACCCACAACCAGTGGATGCAACTTTGAAAATATTTTCACTTTCAGGTGGACCACTTTTAGTCCCTGATCAAGACTAAAGTCCAGAGGTGGACCCAAAACCAAGAGATCAAGTTTAAAGTCCTTTTTTGGCAGCCCGATGGTATAGTGGATCAAGACTAAAGTCCAGAGGTGGACCCACAACCAGTGGATCAAGACTAAAGTCCAGAGGTGAATCCACTTCAAGTTGGATTGTTCTTCAGAAATAAACTTGGCTCCCAGGTTGACCCAGCCTGCAGTTCTGTGATTTGAGTTCAGATCCACCATCCGAGTCACACAGTCACAGTCTGTAGCGACAGTGTTATTTTGAGTTACTTCACATTGGTAGATGGAGAAATAAATAATGGAAGACAAACTTACTCAACATAATTTTAAAGATAGTTTTTTTTTACTTTTACCCTGTTGATGTATGGTTTGTTGTTTTGTATAGTTTCTCTTGATTTCAGTTTTTTCTTTCTGTGTGCAGTTTCTCTAAATATGTTTATTTTATTTCTGTAGTTTTTTAATTTGTTTGTTTTGTTAATGTGTAGTTTCTCTAAAATATGTTTTGTTTCTGTAGTTTTTTTTATTTCTGTTTTGTTTATGTGTAGTTTCTTAAAGTCTTTGTATTGTTTCAGGATAGTTTTCATTTTTATTTTTTATTTATACGTTATCTTTCTATGTTGTTTCTTGATCTCTATGTGATTTTTGTCTGTCAATAAACTGTTTTTCTTGATTTGTGTGTTTTGTTTCTCCTCAGGCTGTTGATTTCTGTTTTGGTTTTGTCAGTGTCAGTGAAGTTTTTCTTAATTTGTGTGTTTTCTTTTCTATGTACAGTTTCACGCGGGTGGCCTTATGTGTTCTTGTGCTGCATTACGTGGTTGAGTTCATTTATCATGTGGCCCTGCTGTCTCACTTCTCTGAGAAAAGAGACATTGCATCAAGCATGTAAGTTGCCTGAAGATTATAGCTCTAATAGTTTGTGACAGGTTGAAATATGGATCAGGGGTTAAAAGAAAGACTAGTTGTCATTGTTTATGCTGTTAACCAGGGATTAGAAGAAAGACTAGTTATCATTGTTTATGCTGTGAACCAGGGGTTAGAAGAAAGACTAGTTATCATTGTTTATGCTGTGAACCAGGGGTTAGAAAAAGACTAGTTGTCATTGTTTAGGTGTGAACCAGGAGTTAGAAGAAAGACCAGTTATCATTGTTTATGCTGTGAACCAGGGATTAGAAGAAAGACAAGTTATCATTGTTTTTGTTGTGAACCAGGGGTTAGAAGAAGACTAGTTGTCATTGTTTAGGTGTGAACCAGGGGTTAGAAAAGAGTCTAGTTGTCATTGTTTATGCTGTGAACCAGGGGTTAGAAGAAAGTCTAGTTGTCATTGTTTATGCTGTGAACCAGGGGTTAGAAGAAAGTCTAGTTGTCATTGTTTATGCTGTGAACCAGGGGCTAGAAGAAAGTCTAGTTGTCATTGTTTATGCTGTTAACCAGGGGTTAGAAGAATGTCTAGTTGTCATTGTTTATGCTGTGAACCAGTGGTTAGAAGGTAAACTAGTTGTCATTGTTTATGCTGTGAACCAGGGGTTAGAAGAAAGACTAGTTATCATTGTTTATGCTGTGAACCAGGGGTTAGAAGATAAACTAGTTGTCATTGTTTATGCTGTGAACCAGGGGTTAGAAGAAAGTCTAGTTGTCATTGTTTATGCTGTGGACCAGGAGTTAGAAGAAAGACCAGTTATCATTGTTTATGCTGTGAACCAGGGATTAGAAGAAAGACAAGTTATCATTGTTTTTGTTGTGAACCAGGGGTTAGAAGATAAACTAGTTGTCATTGTTTATGCTGTGAACCAGGGATTAGAAGAAAGACAAGTTATCATTGTTTTTGTTGTGAACCAGGGGTTAGAAGAAGACTAGTTGTCATTGTTTATGCTGTGAACCAGGGGTTAGAAGAAAGTCTAGTTGTCATTGTTTATGCTGTGAACCAGGGGTTAGAAGAAATAGGTAGTTGTCATTGTTTATGCTGTGAACCAGGGGCTAGAAGAAAGTTTAGTTGTCATTCTTTATGCTGTTTAACCCTTGGGATAGAAGAATGTCTAGTTGTCATTGTTTATGCTGATTTCCAGGGGTTAGAAGAAAGTCTAGTTGTCATTGTTTATGCTGTTTGTTTCTTAGAAGAAAGTTTCTAGTTTGTCATTATGTGTAGTTTCTTGAACCAGTATTGTTTCAGGATAGTTTTTAGTTTTTCATTTTTTATTTATACGTTATCTTTCTATGTTGTTTCTTGATAGTTGTCTTGTTGTGATTTTTGTCTGTGAATAAAATGTTTTTCTTGATTTGAAGAAAAACTAGTTTTGTTTCTCCTCAGGCTGTTTCTGTTTTGGTGAACCAGTCAGAAAAAGTTTGTTGTCATTGTTTATGCTGTTAACTTTTCTATGTACAAGTTTCACGCGTTGTCATTGTTATGCTGTTCTAGTGGGTTGAAGAAAGTGGTTGAGTTCATCATCATTTGGCCCTGTGAACCAGGGGTTAGAAGAAAGAGACATTGCATCAAGCATGTAAGTTGCCTGAAGATTATAGCTATAATAGTTTGTGACAGGTTGAAATATGGACCATGGGTTAAAAGAAAGACTAGTTGTCATTGTTTATGCTGTGAACCAGGGATTAGAAGAAAGACAAGTTATCATTGTTTATGCTGTGAACCAGGGGTTAGAAGAAAGACTAGTTATCATTGTTTATGCTGTGAACCAGGGGTTAGAAGAAAGACTAGTTATCATTGTTTTATGCTGTGAAAGCAGTGGTTAGAAGAAAGACTAGTTATTTCTGTCATATATGAAAGACTGTTTTTATGTGTGTTTTAACCAGGGGTTAGAAGAATGTCTAGTTGTCATTGTTTATTTCTGCTGTTTTTATATGAAAGTCTAGTTGTCAATTATGCTGTGAACCAGTGGTTTGAAGAAAGACTAGTTATCATTATTTCTGCTGTTTTTATATGAAAGACTTGTTAATGTTAAACCAGTGGTTAGAAGAAAGACTAGTTGTCATTATTTCTGCTGTTTTTATATGAAAATGACTTGTTAAAGAAAGACTGTTATTTCCTGTTTTTAGTGGTTAGAACAAAAGACTAGAAGGTCATTATTTCTGCTGTTTTTATATGAAAGACTTGTTAATGCTGTGAACCAGTGGTTTGAAGAAAGACTAGTTGTCATTATTTCTGCTGTTTTTATATGAAAGACTTGTTAATGCTGTAAACCAGTGGTTTGAAGAAAGACTAGCGGTCATTATTTCTGTTGTTTTTATATGAAAGACTTGTTAATGCTGTGAACCAGTGGTTAGAAGAAAGACAAGTTGTCATTATTTCTGTTGTTTTTATATGAAAGACTTGTTAATGCTGTAAACCAGTGGTTAGAAGAAAGACTAGCGGTCATTATTTCTGTTGTTTTTATATGAAAGACTTGTTAATGCTGTAAACCAGTGGTTTGAAGAAAGATTGTTGTTCTGGTTGTCTGTGCTATGAACCAGCAGTTAAAAAAATTCAGATGGTAGTTTTTATTACTAGAGAGAAGTGTATAGTGTCATGATAAGCTCTTGAATGCTTGTGAAACATGGCTTGTATGCGGATGTCATGCAAAGAAGCTCAACCACTTCCATGTCTGTCTAAGAAAGAAAAAAAAAAAACTGAAAATCAAGTGGCATTCCCAGTATTGATACCATCCTGGTGCAGTCACAGATTCCAATGGCAGGTTACATAGTCATCTTGCTAGGCCATCAGAAATCATCTTGTGAGACACAGGAAGGTAGACACTATCATGGTTGCCAGAAAAAACGCTTCAGGGACATGCTACAGGCATCACTTAAGGCCTTTAATATAGACTCTGACACTTGGGACACTGTTACATGTGACTGGACTGCTTGGTGAGCGTCTATTCGAAGAGGGGCAGCGACCTGCGAGGCTTCAAGAAAAAGTTGCAGGCAGACTAGAATGCCCGTACAACAGGCCCCTTACTGACAGACACTGTTCCCTGCCCACATTCTCCTAGATCCTTCCGGGCCTGTATTGTAATTATAAGTCAGCTCTGGACTAGAACTCAACTATAGTTTCATGAAAAATGAAAGAAAGAGTGGTCCTCCTCACCTATGATGAACGAACAACAACAATACTTCTTATAAGGAGCCTGAAGAAAAAGAATGCAGAATCTGTCTGGCGACATTGAGGTGGATATCTCGACAGTTGTGGATATCAAGATGCCAGATATCCAGGTTCACAGACATGGATATCAAGATCCCAGATTTCCAAGTCCACAAACCTGGATATCTAGATCTTAGATATCCAGGTCCACAGACATGGATATCAATCCACGACTTGCTCTAAAATTGTTCTTGGTTTTTGCCTTCTGGGTTGTTTTGAGTTTTTTCCTAGCTCTTGTTTTTCAGTTAGACTAAACCTGTGTTTTAACGGAGAAATAATCAGTAATTATGTTGTTGCTCATCCAGCGCAAGTTGCAAGGACCAATTAGCAGCCAAAAGTAAAATAATGGTCACTGATTGTGGGTAGGAAGATGTCTGATAAGTCAAGTTTGAGTCTGGAAAATTTGTAAACTGTGCGGACAACAGATGGAAGTGGCAGTAGAGATAGAGTCTGGAAAATTTGTAAACTGTGCGGACAACAGATGGAAGTGGCAGTAGAGATAGAGTCTGGAAAATTTGTAAACTGTGCGGACAACAGATGGAAGTGGCAGTAGAGATAGAGTCTGGAAAGTTTGTAAACTGTGCGGACAACAGATGGAAGTAGCCGTAGAGATAGGATTGGCCACATGGTTCTTTCTAATCTGCCTCCGTTTCTTTGTAGTGCAACCTCTGCCTGGCAGGCTGATGCACCATGCTTGAGGACCATTTTTGTGATGATGAATGGATAGAAACACATCGGGTTTGTGCCTTGGTATGTGCTGCATAGATGCTGGTATTTACAGACTTGGATATTGCGCCTATCTGTGGTATTGCTTAGTCAACCTCTATCTCTGCCTCTTCTTCTTAAAGTCCATGCCATGTGGCTTGGTAGTCATGTCTGTCCACAGCCTTTCTGTCAAGTGTATTTGTCAGCTCTGACACTGATGATCCTCCATGCCATGAGGTCAAACTGTCCAGCATCTTTTCCCTCGGTCTCCCTCTGCCTCTCCTCCCCTCCAACTTTCCTACTGTCACGATGAACTCTGTCTCTGCTTTGGAAGAGTTAATTATCTATAAACATCTCATTTACTCTCTGGGTACCAAGGAACTCTTTACGCGGTGACATGGAATTAATTTAACTGTCCCCTGGCAAAAGTTGAAGTAAACTTTATCCAAAGAGAGAGAGAGAGACAGAGAGTGTGTGTGCGTGCGTTGCGTGCGCCTTTTTTTTTCTAGTGTTGGAGAGAACAAGAGTAGAGAGAATTATAGTTTTTGTCAGAGAACAGATTCAAAAATTATTTAAAAACATCTTCTTTTGCAGCTTCACAGTGTTTGATATCTTCATTGTCATAGTTCGGCTAGATTCAAAAATTATTTAAAAACATCTTCTTTTGCAGCTTCACTGTGTTTGATATCTTCTTTGTCGTAGTTCGGCTGGGAACCATCACATTGGCTGTATTAACCTTCTGGTATGTTGTTTTTGTCAGATTGGCATTCATTTATTTCTAATGTTATATATGAGAGCTGCCTTGTAGTATAATTTGGGAGGGCATTCTTCAGAATTGGAGCACATCTGCCTGGGAGACAAGGAGCCAACAGTCTGCATACAGATAAGCCAGATTTTAAAAGTGAAAGTGCATGCAGTGCTCAGGTTGTGGAGCAAGACGAAAGTGGAGGTGGATGAACACCCAGAATTTTCCACTGGAGATAACTGCCGATGATCATGAAAAGGAAGAAGAAGAAGTCACAATTTGAAGTGTGCAAAGTTGACAGTGATGGATTTGATTTTTGGATATTGACCATAGTGAACAACTAAACTTCCCTTAAAGATGTCATCATCATGTAGCAGGTTCTTTGCAGAGCATTGCTTTCATCACAGTCTGCCTGAAAGAAAAAGTAATGGTAAAGTTGGGAGATGTGAACCAGCGTCATTGGACACAGTTATAAACCATGAGTCTTCTGCTACTAGTACGGACAGCTGAAAAGAAACTGTCCACCTGTGTCGCCGTCCGCACAAAGCTACAGCGACGTTCCTCCATTTACCCCAGAGTTTTAACTCTGGTACCCATTTCCTAGAGGCTGGTTGAACCCTGGTAACCGCCAGGTTTCGAAAACTGGCCGTGTTCTGCAGCGAGTCGCAGCTGGATTTGAAAGAGAGTCTCCTATCAACTGCGCTAACATGGCTCCCTGTCTGAAAGAAACTTGGTCCTTTGCCAGATCTCCCACTCTTGCACTTTCTTACCTAAAGTGTCACTTGTATCCTGTGTTCATCTTCACACGGGTCAGCCCCTGCCCCTCTTTCCTATCACGGTGCCTTCTGCTACTATTCTTTCCAGTCCACCATGGTACTTGATATGGCCAAAATATTTTGGATGTTTGCTAGCCATTCTTACTTGATTTTTAGATGTTTTAGTATGTCAGTATTTCTTTTCATCTCAGCTCATTGTCGAAAAATGTAATAATAATATTATTAAAACAAAATAACTTTTATGGTAAAGTTATTTTTAAAAAAAAGCAGAAAAAAAAATGGGGGGGGGGGGGGGGGGGGTGTCAGGGGTCTTTTTCAAGCCATTGGCCATTTATGCATATGGTGCTAGAAACATTTGTATAGGCCACTTGACACTCATTGGCTGATGTGGTCAGTATCAGCCGGGCCACCTTAACTTCCTAGGACATTTCTTCCTACCCATTTTTGGTCTGAGGTCAGTTAAACAATCAGTCTCAGAGTGGGTGTCAACCCAGACCTTTGTTCTGGCTGCACGTGCGTAGCACCGGTCAGTTTAGCTTCAGCTAATTCAATATTTTTGTACTGTTTCAGGTATGGTTTAGCCCAGTCTAGCCAACCAGTCATTGATGTCGTTGCTGGAAATTATAATACCTATTTAATCAGGTCAGTTTTGATTGGTTGTTGACATCATGTCGTTGAGTTTCATAGTTATATATTAACTGTTAGCTTCAGCTAAAGAGAATTTTTCCTCCAGTTTGATGAAGCCTGCCAAGGGCTTAAGTTTTGATTAAACCTTCCCAGAATTTTGCTAAAGCTTGCCAAGGACTAAAGTTTCAATGAAACCTTCCCAGAATTTTGATGAAGCTTGCCAAGGACTAAATTTTTAATAAAACGTTCTGAGAATTTTGATGAAGCCTGTCAAGGTTGACAACTTTGATGAAGCCTGTCAAGGTTGACAACTTTGATGAAGCCTGCCAAGGTTGACAACTTTGATGAAGCCTGTCAAGGTTGACAACTTTGATGAAGCCTGTCAAGGTTGACAACTTTGATGAAGCCTGCCAAGGTTTACAGCTTTGATCAAGCCTGCCAAGGTTTACATATTTGATGAAGCCTGTCAAGGTTTACAGCTTTGATAAAGCCTGCCAAGGTTTACAACTTTGATAAAGCCTGCCAAGGTTTACATATTTGATGAAGCCTGTCAAGGTTTACAACTTTGATGAAGCCTGTCAAGGTTTACAGCTTTGATAAAGCCTGCCAAGGTTTACAACTTTGATGAAGCCTGTCAAGGTTTACAACTTTGATGAAAACTTTCAAGGTTTACAACTTTGATGAAGCCTGTCAAGGTTTACAACTTTGATAAAGCCTGTCAAGGTTTACAAGTTTGATGAAGCCTGTCAAGGTTGACTACTTTGATGAAGCCTGTCAAGGTTTACAACTTTGATGAAGCCTGCCAAGGTTTACAACTTTGATGAAGCCTGCCAAGGTTTACAGCTTTTATGAAGCCTGCCAAGGTTTACAACTTTGAAGCCTGCCAAGGTTTACAACTTTGATGAAGCCTGCCAAGGTTTACAGCTTTTATGAAGCCTGCCAAGGTTTACAACTTTGAAGCCTGCCAAGGTTTACAACTTTGATGCCTGCCAAGGTTTACAGCTTTTATGAAGCCTGCCGAAGTTTACAACTTTGAAGCCTGCCAAGGTTTACAACTTTGATGAAGCCTGTCAAGGTTTACAACTTTGAAGCCTGCCAAGGTTTACAACTTTGATGCCTGCCAAGGTTTACATATTTGATGAAGCCTGCCAAGGTTTACAACTTTGAAGCCTGCCAAGGTTTACAACTTTGATGCCTGCCAAGGTTTACATATTTGATGAAGCCTGTCAAGGTTTACAGCTTTGATGAAGCCTTTCAAGAACCAAAGTTTGATGAAGCCTGCCAAGGTTTACAACTTTGATGAAACCTCAAGGACTATAACTTTTATGAAGCTTGACTAGGATTAAAACTGGTTTGTCATGACTGATTATCCCATTGGCACTCAACTGCAATTCTAGTGGTAGACTTTTAATGTTAGTTTATTTGACAACTGCCTTATGCATTTAGTCAGTGTGCAAGCTGTTGGTTTTGTTGAGACTCCTGCCTTCTTCATTTTTTACATGAGACAGTGATAGGCATTTTGTATAAATTTCAATCGCTTAAGAACAGAGCAGTTGTGGGATTTGCCCATGAATTATGATTATCTAACAGACTAACTATTAGCAACCCTGTTTTCTTCACACTGTGAGCTTGACACTAAAAAGTTTATGCGCACAATTCTTCTTCTTGTTAGCATTCACTAGCTTTAAACTCTGGCAGAAAGTTCTGGTTGTTTGTCCACCTCTGGACTTTGTCTTGTTCCAGAACTTGAGTTTTGCATGCACATCCATTGTGCGGTTCTAGCTTATTTGTATGCAGCCTGTTGGTTCCTGACTTCTCAGGCAGGTGCACTCTGATTCCGAAGAAAACAACCCTACTTGGCAGCCTTGTACAACATGCTTGTTAGGGGGAGCAGTGGGTCTGTTCTTTCTGCTGAAAAAAGAATGTGACCAAGCAAGCGCACATGTGGAGAGTGCATGTGAAACTTGGACACAAGCTACGGGCTTGAAGACATCCGATGACAGTTAAGATTTTTCTGAGGAAAGTGCATACTTTCTCATGAATAACAGAAAATCACATATGGCAGTCTTGCAAGTGACAAACATAATCATAAACTGATAAACATTGTTACATTTCCCAAGCAAGAATATAGGTCATTGTCATATTTTAAAAGCAAGACTAGAGCATTGTCACATTCTGAAAGCAAGACTAGAGCATTGTCACATTTTGAAAGCGCAAAACTAGAACATTGTCACATTTTGAAAGCAAGACTAGAACATTGTCACATTCTGAAAGCAAGACTAGAACATTGTCACATTTCAAAAGCAAGACTAGAACATTGTCACATTCTGAAAGCAAGACTAGAACATTGTCACATTCTGAAAGCAAGACTAGAACATTGTCACATTCTGAAAGTAAGACTAGAACATTGTCACATTCTGAAAGCAAGACTAGAACATTGTCACATTTCAAAAGCAAGACTAGAACATTGTCACATTCTAAAAGCAAGACTAGAACATTGTCACATTTCAAAAGCAAGACTAGAACATTGTCACATTCTGAAAGCAAGACTAGAACATTGTCACATTCTGGAAGCAAGACTAGAACATTGTCACATTCTGAAAGCAAGACTAGAACATTGTCACATTCTGAAAGCAAGACTAGAACATTGTCACATTTCAAAAGCAAGACTAGAACATTGTCAAATTCTGAAAGCAAGACTAGAACATTGTCACATTTCAAAAGCAAGACTAGAACATTGTCACATTTCAAAAGCAAGACTAGAACATTGTCACATTTCAAAAGCAAGACTAGAACATTGTCACATTTCAAAAGCAAGACTAGAACATTGTCACATTTCAAAAGCAAGACTAGAACATTGTCACATTTCTAAAGCAAGACTAGAACAATGTCACATTTCAAAAGCAAGACTAGAACATTGCCACATTTCAAAAGCAAGACTAGAACATTGTCACATTCTGAAAGTAAGACTAGAACATTGTCACATTCTGAAAGCAAGACTAGAACATTGTCACATTTAAAAAGCAAGACTAGAACATTGTCACATTTAAAAAGCAAGACTAGAACATTGTCACATTTCAAAAGCAAGACTAGAACATTGTCACATTTCAAAAGCAAGACTAGAACATTGTCACATTTCAAAAGCAAGACTAGAACATTGTCACATTTCAAAAGTAGAACATTGTCACATTTCAAAAGCAAGACTAGAACATTGTCACATTTCAAAAGCAAGACTAGAACATTGTCACATTTCAAAAGCAAGACTAGAACATTGTCACATTTCAAAAGCAAGACTAGAACATTGTCACATTTCAAAAGTAAGACTAGAACATTGTCACATTTCAAAAGTAAGACTAGAACATTGTCACATTTCAAAAGTAAGACTAGAACATTGTCACATTTCAAAAGTAAGACTAGAACATTGTCACATTTCAAAAGTAAGACTAGAACATTGTCACATTTCAAAAGTAAGACTAGAACATTGTCACATTTCAAAAGCAAGACTAGAACATTGTCACATTTCAAAAGCAAGACTAGAACACAGACTTGTTCTGAGACTGGTGATTATATTTGATTGCAAACCCTCACTGCCCATGCTTATAGGCCTGGTATGTGATGATGTCAATGCACTATTTTCACATTTATTGTTTTTGTATCCAGAATTAACTGCTTGGCCGCTCTTTGCCTGATCCAAGCTGGCCTAATGTGGAACTTCATAACCTTTCACCTGCGGAAGTGGCGGGAAAATTCTGGCAGCAGCAAGAGAGCCCGCTCTCCAGTCAAGAAGAAGACTGTTAAGAGTGAGTGAAGAAATGTGTTAGTCGTACGTACATTTCTCTCAGTCTCTTCTTTTGTTACTTGCTTTATTTCTTACTTTTGACTTGCTTATTTTCCCCTAACAGTTCCTTACAGAGATTATCCCTGTTTATTCATTGTGTATCTGTGAAGCTATTTCTTTTACTACGGTAGGTATATAGTTGCACGTGGTTGTTATTTTTGTTCTTGTTGTAAATTTCCCTTACTACGGTAGGTGTAATTTTTTTGTAAAAATATTTGTCTTGCTGCAGTAGTTATATATAAAATTGTAAGGTAGGTATATATTTGTACATTTATTTCTCCTGCTAAGGTAGGTATATATTTATACGTTTATTTCTCCTGCTAAGGTAGGTATATATTTATACATTTATTTCTCCTGCAAAGGTAGGTATATATTTGTACATTTATTTCTCCTGCTAAGGTAGGTATATATTTATACATTTATTTCTCCTGCTAAGATAGGTATATATTTATACATTTATTTCTTTTCCTGCTAAGGTAGGTATATATTTATACATTTATTTCTCCTGCTAAGGTAGGTATATATTTATACATTTATTTCTCCTGCTAAGGTAGGTATATATTTTTACATTTTTTTCCTGCTACTGCAGGTATATATTTATACATTTATTTCTCCTGCTAAGGTAGGTATATATTTATACATTTATTTCTTTTCCTACTAAGGTAGGTATATATTTGTACATTTTTTTCCTGCTACTGCAGGTATATATTTATACATTTTCTTCCTGCTACTGCAGGTATGTATTTGTGAACATATATATATCTTTTTAACTACAGCAGGCATATATTTGTACAGTTAGTTCTCTTGCTTACAGTACATTTATTTCCTTGGCTGTGAAAGATAAGTTTAAGTAAAGGACCTTTTTCCCCACACGTTTATGCTAAGTGGGCATAAAGTACTAGAGCTGTATTTTATAAAGCCTAATCAGCACTCATGTGTGATATGGTCACCATCACAGCAACGCCTTTACTCCCCAGGATTTTACCTCCTGATACCCATTTAAGGCTTGGTCAAACTGGGTAATAAAAAAAAAAAAAGCATTTATTTCTGATACCCATTTAAGGCTTTTTTTTAAATATCCAGAAACCATGAGTTGTTAACCCTTTGGCTTGGTACTATGGATATCCCAACCCTTCGGCCTTGATTCCATGATAGGTACTGTAAATCTGGGGGAAATGTGGCTTCTGCCTACCCCCGGGAGTGAACCCGGACCACAAGGAGTTTGTCACCGGGTCACCGCCAAGACAGGTTTAACCAACTACGCTAGAGAGTCGGGCTTAAGGCTTGGTAATTAAAAAAAAAAATTTAGGAATGCATTTTCTGCATAGAAGGATATTGAATATAGAAATAAATTCTTGCCTGTTTTAAAATGCACCCTTTAGGAAATTAACCGGATGGGTTTGGATAGTCAGCTGGTTCATGCTGAAGGTACACCCTAGTTTACGGTAGTTCATAAAAGGTCTAGTTTTGATATCATCATCATGTTGCAGGTTCTTTGTGATACGCCGCTCTCATCACTGTCTGCCTGAAAGAAACTTGGTCTCTCGCCAGCTCGCCCACTTTGTGCATGTTCATACCCAAGGAGTCATTTAAATCATATGTCCATCTTTGTGCTGGTTGGTCCCTGCCTCTCCTTCTTGGCACCATGCCTTCTGCAGTTATTTGTTCAGTGTGATGAATCACTTGATGTGCCCAAAATATTTCAGATTCAGAGACAAGATGCTGTTTATTAATTAGCCAATCTTCCTTGATGTTTAGATATTTCTAAGGTGTTCCTGTTATTTTGTTGTGTAAAATATTAACACATCATTTTCTAAGATAGATGGATTGTTTTTTATTTATTTCACTGACTTGATTCTTCTGAAAAGGTGGCTTAATTTTTGAAAACTTTTTTCTTATTAATTTGGACGGACTTTTTCAAGCGCCCCCTTTTTTTTAGTATACCTTTTGGGCAGGGAGATCATACATCCTGTTTTCACTGAGACAGTCCAGTTTTTTAGAATATCTCCAAAAACTCGCTGATTGTCCCATTTTCCCCCTTAGAAATCTAGAAATTAGCTAAAGAATAGAACATACAGTTTAGTAATATCTGTCTTCGTGTGGGTTCTGGGGTCCCATTGTCGGTGGGGGGAGGGGGGGTAGGGGGCCAGAATAAACCCACTGCCTCCCCAACAAGTAAATCGTAGAAGTCCACTAATTGGGGAATTTCTTCGAGGTCAGCGTGCATCTGCCTCAGAGGCAAGGAATCAAGTCTGCATTTAGATAAACCAGATCTGTAAAACGGATGTGCATGCAACATTCAGGTTCTGGAAGAAGACTAAAATCCAGAGGTGGACAAACAACCGGAACTTTCTGCCAGAGTTTACAGCCATTGAGTGGGAAGAAAAAAAAGAAGACGTTATGTTTGTAGACTCTATCAGATTTCATAGTTTATATATATATATATATATATATATATATATATATATATATATATATATATATATATATATATATATATATATATATATTTATATAATAGTGTAGTTAAAGAGCATATTGTTTCGTTTATTTTTTGGAGACTGTGGATCAGGTTTTAATATTTTAAAACTATTGTCGAGAGAGTAAATGGCCCTTTATTTCACACAGGTGACCTAGAAAATCGGTTGGGGGAGGGGGGGGGGAGGGGAAGTAAACTAACCTGCTTGGGGTGTCCTGTTTTTAACCCGAAATTTTAGTAGGATGTCCCATTTTGAGCTCCAGAAATTATGGTCACCCATCTTTTGGGCAGTATCTATACTAATCTTTTGTTGTTAACAGTTATAATTACTCCATTGTTGCCTTTTACAAAGATAACAAATGCATTTTTTTTTATTTATTTCTTCTTTTTGAAATTTTTTTTTAAACTGTCACTTGTGATGTGCAAAACGTTATGACACACCAAAAAAATATGTTCAGATGTTTTTGTTTTTTTTCAAATCATAATGGACAGTTTCTCATGCCACTGAAGTCATGTATGTAACTTTTTAGTACAATGCAGACCTGATAAGGAGAACTCACCGGGGCCAAACAAATTCTTCTTCTTAAAAGAAATAACTTTTATCCAGATAAGAGTTCAAGCAAGAAAAATTGCCAGGGTTAAAAGAATTGCTCTATTCTGGCAAGAACAATTGCAGGGGAATCAACTAATTGTTCTGTTAAAGGCAGAACAAATGCAGGGATAAAAAAATGGCTCTGTTATTGCTAGAAAAATTGCAGGGGATAAACATATTGTTTAAGAGGTTCTGTCCTTGAAAATAAAGAAAACGGAGGTAATTGTTATGTCAAAGAAAAGGATACCACCACAGTTTAATATTAGAATAGAAGGTAAAAAGTTAATCCAAGTTGATAAATTCAAATATCTATTTACAGCGATAACATCAGATGGAAGATGTGTGTCAGAAATAGACCAGGCTAAGGCTGCATTTCACAGAATGAAGAATATCGTGTGCAACAGGTCCACCTCTTTTGAAGAGAATAAAAATATGGTTCCTCAGACGAATGTGAAGAAAACATTGGACTGCCAGAGTAACTAACAAGGATTGCTTGAAAGAAGCTTATAAAAGCAGGTCAATATGTACAGTTAAAGGAAAAGACAAGCAGCGTTTCTTGGTCACGTGATGACTAGGAAGATTAAAGATACAAGAGGGAGTAGCATTCAGAGAGAGAGATGATGACGGAAGGATTGCGAGTGTGGCAGAGAGGGATATCATCGGTGGAACTGATCCAGAGGACACGGGACTGATCTGTGGAGATGCGTGAATGCCTGCACCAGGTGGCAGGGCACATGATGATGATGATGAAACGTATAATTCTTCACAAGAGAAATTCGCCACATCTAAGATCTTCTTCAGTGGTCTGCACTGCATTTTAAAAATGTGTTCATAATTTTTACAGACTTTTATCAATGCGCCCCCCCCCCCCCCCTCCCCCTTTTCAATTCCCCTCCATTCCCAGTGTTCTCTATTTTTCAGACTTTTGTCTCTCTTTGTCTCTCTGCCTATCTTTGCTTCTGTCTCTCAGTATTTGTCTCATTATGTGTATTTTTTTTCTATCTGTTTGTGTGTATGTTTGTTTGCACATATAGTGCATGCGCTTGTGTGTGTGTGTATGTGATTTTTGTGTGGGTAATTCACTCTCTCTTTTTATTTATCTCATCATGTGCTTTTTCTGTCTCTATATCTGTGTGTATGTCCATGGTGCATGCTTGTGTATGTTTTGTATGTGTGTGAGTCATTCACTCTCTCTTAACATGGAGGAGGGTCAGCACATAAACTAATAAACACCATTGAAGATCGCAGATTGCGGGGAGGCATGATTGCCCACGCCAGTCAGCGGGGCACTTGATGATGATGGTACCCCAGAATGTGTAGAGGCTCCTTTAATTATTTGTGTGTACTTGTCTTTGCTTTCAGTTGCTGTTGTGGCAGCAGAAGAGTTGGAGGCGCTGCCCGAAGTTGATCAGAACTCTGCTACAGAAAATGGCAGCCTTCGGGCAAGAAAGGCCAAGAAATAGATTCACCGTTACAGATTGGACTAGATAACACATTTATAGGATATGGTATTTCTGTTTGTGTGTGTGTATGTGTACGTGCTGCTGATTAGGCTGTATTAATTTCCTAATGATTCCATGTACCAAGGATTGCCTCAAGCATTGATTTATAAATAATCCAACTGTACTGTGGTACTTATAAGGTAACTCTTTAAGTACCAGAAGGTTGTACCGGAGATTTCCATATGTATTAATTACAACTAGGAAAAGAAGCATGAGAGAATTGCTTTCACGGATGCTAAGTATTGGGGAGGCCAGATTTCTTGGTATACTGTGACCAACTGTGAAAAAGATTAGAACATATTCCATGTTGGGTGGGATTCAGAGAAGTGCTGATCACACATCACATGGGGATTCAAAGAAGTGCTGACCACACATCACACGCAGTGTGGGACTGAAAGCGTTAAGCTGTTTGACTCATGCTGTGAAGATTATGGGCTACATTTTGGGCTCCGTTTTTTGTTGTTGTTGATGGGTGGAGACATTTTGGGGATCCCTACGGGTAGTTTCTGGAGATGTGTTTATCCTTTGGGCCACTTCTTTGGAGCCATTCTGCAGAGAGAGAGAGAGACTAAGAACTGTTGGATCAAACCTACAAGGAAGTTGATTCTCTTGCCTTTAAACACCTTTCAAATTGTCAAATGAAAGGTGTGTGTGAACATGCCTTTGTGCACACACTGTACCAGACTCTGTTAACAGTTCACTTTTAAAAATCTGACATCAAAATATGGTTATGGGTTGTTAATATGTATCGCAATATATTGTCTCATCATGGGTTGGTTTATGGCTTGTATCATCTTTTGTAAACTATTGAGGCGCATTATATTATTTTATGTTTTCACATACTTTATTGTCTTGCGTTAAATTATGTATTAATAATCTATCAATGTATATTGTTAAACTATTAAATACAGCATAAAAAAAAACTAGAAAGATGCCACCAGTATAACCAAATGTTTTGACCAAAGTCTTTATCATTGGAGCACTAAAGACATCACAGACTTTGACTGGAAAACTCAGCAGACAAGACAGCAGAGCTTCTAAACAATTAAGTTTGTCTTTTTGTTTTTCTTTCTCATTTTCTTTATTGAGCTTTTAAGTCGCATTTATTTGTTGTAGTGTTTAGCACTTTTTGTCATAAGCTTGAGTGTAATCACCCCCTATTTGCGTCGTCACTGTAGATGTTACACTGTTTTTTTGTTAATGTTTTGTCATTTAAAAATTCTTAGGGACTCATGGACCAGGAAGAAGAAGATATGCTGGCATGCTTCACGATCTGACTATCAAAGGGGGACTAGCTAATCAACAGTATTTATTAGTCACAACCTGAATAACTTTGGCTTTTTTAAGCGCTATAGTTGTTTGGTGAGAGCTGTCTTTTGTCTTCTTCATTTCCTTTTTTACTACTTCGGATGACTAAGGAGATAGAATTCTGCTTTTTTGATCTACTTATATCTCAGTGTATTGTCTGTAGCGCTAATAAATCTCTTACCAGCTTGCTAGGCCTGTTGCAGCTGCACCACAACCCTGTTGATCAAGACGTTTTGGGGTGACCTTCATGACAGCTGTAGTGGAGAGTATGGTTTCTAGAAGGGGAGGCAAGGATCGACCAGCCTTACGGTGGACACAGGGTGACAAGCACACCCTGGATGTGAAAGTTCATAAGCAGAAAAGTCAGGGAACTGTTTGTCATGCCATGTGGGGAATAAAGTTCTGCAAAGGACCTGCCACATGATGATGATGATGATATCATATTGTGCCAGGGATGCGACTTGGATAATGTGACATATTTCAGTGCATCATATTTTTGTTTTATGTTGTCAGTCATAATGTTGTTGTGCTGGCATCTTTGACTTAGTTAGTCTTTCCTCTTGAGCTTCGGGTGGCACATAGGGCAGAGGTCATAGCTCTCTATGTCTGGCGGTTCGTTGCCACATCTTGTAGGTCTTGGATGTTTATTAGGCCCATGGTCGAGCCTTCTCTGATGATGGTTCTACATCTGTGACTGAAAAGTTATAAATGCAGTTTTGTTTATTTCTACTGGCACCCTTTTTTGTTGTTGCTGCAGACAATTTGACAATAACCACTTTGCATTGATTATTGGGGTGAATGTTGTTCCGTTCAGAAAGCAATGGCAAATGACTGAACGTATACTTGCCTATATAAAGTTTTTTTCATGTCATTGCCACCTCCTGTTAACTTGTGCTGATATTTGTCTCTGATCTCCTGTTTTGTTATATAGTTATATGGGTCACATCTCTGTTTTGTTTTAATGGTTTCAGCTTTTGGTCACGTCTCTGTTTTTTTTAAAGTGTTATGTTTTCATTTGTTTGTCACATTTATGTTTTGTAATATTGTTTTGTTCTCATTTTGTTCACATCACTGTTTTGCTGTATTGTTAGATTTTCATTTTTTGTCACATCTCAGTTTTTCATATTGTTATTTTTTTGGGGTCACATTGCTAGTTTTGTTACAGTGTTATGTTATCATTTTTAGTCACATCTATATTTGGTTATATTGTTATGTTTTAATTTTTGGGATCACATCTGTATTTTGTTATGTTGTCTCCTTATGTTATGTTATAAATAACTATCACAGTTCTGTTGTATTATAATAACAAAGCGTGTTATGTTATACATAACAAGTGTTATGTTATATGTGTTGTACCTGGCATCATCAGTATGGGAACTCTTTATTGGTTACTGAGGAAGGAGGCAGAGCCCATTTGATATTGTCCTGAGTGCAGTGATGTCACTTCCTAATATGTTATGTATTCTCACTTCCTATTAGAACATTCTGTTGTTATACTGCAACATGGTGTTATATTATTCTGTGTGGAATTATCATATCATATACGAAAAGGACTTTGACTAAGCATCATTCATTATCTTATATGACATTATATTGCTACATACATTGTATATTGAAACATTTTGGGGAAGGGTTTTGACTTGTAGCATCTTTACCATTATATTAAACATCTATGTTGCATTATGTTATATTTTGTTGTAATGTGATATAATATATTGTATGTTATAGTATGGAGCATGATACACTTTGATTTCTTATAGGATTCAGACGCACAGTATCCTACTATTTGAAATAAGTAGATTCTGTGTATCCCAAAAATATTTAACGTGAGATAAGTAACTTTAGTGAGACCTCCAGCTGTTTTATGTATATTTTACTTCACAGTAAAGCCTCGTTAACACAAATTCCAAGTGGCTGAAAAATTAGGAGTTTGTGTTGTCAAAATGAATGCTAACAGGACTAAAAATAATCCATGCCTGCAGGGACCAAAATTGTGTTCCTTTTTGTCTTAACTCTTTTGGTCCCAAGGAACATACTATGTGGGATCAGTTACTGTCCATGTGTATTAACTCTTTTGGTACCAAAGGGCAATTAAATTTATTATAAATGAACACTTGATGTGTTCCTTGGTACCCAGAGAATTAAGCAACACTCCATATCTTTATGTGTCCTTTATGCTTAGTCTGAATATACAAAAGAAATGTATTTTAACATGTATCATAGGTGTCTGTTCATCCTTGAAGCTAATACGGAGAAGGGGACCGAGCACATGTGGGACTGTCCCAAGGGCAGTCATGTCAGTTCTTGATAGATTAATTCATTCATTCATTCATTCATGACATAGAACAGAGAGAGTTGAAAGTGACTGGATTACCCAGAGATGTGATTTTTCCATGTGATGCTAAAATTCAGTGGACAGCTAAATAAGATTATCTTCCACATCCTGCGATAGTTGCATTAAAAAAGATAGTTGATTGTGCTTGTCAGGGCAGAAGAATCACTGTTTTGTTGTCATGTAATGAAATTAGGGTGTGGAGTTGATTGTATAACCTGGAAAAATTAGGATGTTAGAAGCACAGAGAGAGAAAATGCCTGATGGCTTGAGAGAGTGGCACGGAAGACCATTTGGACTTGTTAACTCTTTTAGTACCACGAAATGCATCATATGTGCACAGGTTCATATCTAGAAGCCCAGTAAATGCAAGATAGGCTGTTTTACATCTTCTTTACTAGCCCTTGGGCCTCTGATGCTGAACCCCCTGGGATTGAAGGAGTTATTTAAACTGTTGAAGTGGCCCAGTCATTTGTCCCGCACTTCAGCGGTCGTGGATACGGTTTTAGATTCTGCTCTTCACTTTCTCAGTGCAAGTTTTCTAAGTTTTTGGGAATTATTGATGGAGCTGCTGGTTGCAATGTTTTTTTTGGTGTGTGTTGGGAAAATAGTAGCAGTGAGGAGAGAGACTAATTCGTAAGGATAGAACTTGGGGCAATGAAGTTGATTCTGTTACGTTTAAACAATGATTTCCTGCACAGGGCATCGTGACACATAATGATTGTGAAGAAAGGATGATCCACGTGAAGATGTGAGAGAAGTTATGGGTCAAAGAACCATCATGCTCTACTATCTCAGCATTCTGTTCATGTTAAATAATTCACATCCGTCCTGCATTAATATCAGAAGGCAGCAGTTACAAAATATTTAGACGATTGCAACATATAAAAATAACGCAGTTTTCTACAGCAAATAAATAATCAGTTGTGAGAAATGAATGAATAATTAGAAAACTTTGACAGAATGTAAACATTTGTTAATAATTTAGGAATTACAAAATTTTTAAGACTGGATCAAATTTAAATAAATAAAATGTTTTTGAAAAGTGGCTTAGTAATAATAAGACCTTGATACAGAATAGAATAAACATTTTTGTCAATGTCTTAACTCTTTGAGTCCCAAGGAACGCATCATACGTTCGAAGGTTCCTACCTAGAAGCCCAATGAACGCATGATGCGCCGATTTTATGATTTTCTTGACTACCCCCTGGGCCTGTGTTGCTAAACCCCCTGAGACTCAAAGAGTTAACCCTGTTGCCCCTAAAAGCAATTTTTCTGACATTTGTGGGTTTTTGCTGCATGAAATCAGTGGGCAGTGGTCACTATGCCTATATAACAGCTTTGCTACCAGATACAGCCTTTTTGACCCAGTGGGCAGTGGTCACTATGCCTATATATCAGCTTTGCTACCAGATACAGCCTTGTAGACCCAGTGGGCAGTGGTCACTATGCCTATATAACAGCTTTGCTACCAGGTACAGCCTTGTAGACCCAGTGGGCAGTGGTCACAATGCCTATATAACAGCTTTGCTACCAGATACAGCCTTTTTGACCCAGTGGGCATTACTGCGTATGTTGGGGGGTCTCTGTGGCGAAGTGGTCAAGTCATTTGCCTTGCACTCAAAAGGACGTGGTTGGTTCATTACATGGCTGCACTGTTCAGAACAACTAGCGCAATTGTTACGGATATTCCTGGGGATCGTCACCGGAACTACGGAGTTCGTGCTTTATGTGATGCTCTTGAAAGGCGGCTGGTCATTCTGCGGAGAGAGACCTAGCCATATGGGATCAAGCCCACTACAATGAAGTCGATTCTCTGGACTTTATCCTTTGACCTTTATATATGTAAAATAAAAATATTTGGGGTAAAAAAAATCATTTTTGAAAACTGGTGGGTCATTCATGAGTCAAATTACACTCGTATTAAATCACTTTGCTGGACTTGGCTGAATCAACAAAACCACATTTTTTATTGCGAAAGGGGAGGAAATCAGTTCATTCTTTGCTCTGTATTTGGTGATTATTTCCCTTCATGTAAATAAATACCTTTTCTGCTAGTGATTAGTGATTAAAATAACGGCCACCGTCTGGCAGAAGCAAAAAAATTGCCACGACTCAAAACAGTGACTGTGCCTAGCGTCCTTTTTAACCCGTTTTTGATTAGCTAGAATTTAAGACAAATTAGAATAACTATAATTTAAGACACTAATAAGACAGCAGAGCTTTCAGATAGACAGTTTTGAAATTAGCTTAATAATTACAAGGCTTTGAGACAACAATACCAAAAATTCCTGCTCTGTAGTTCAGACCGATGGTTTTATTCGTTCCCGTTTTTCATTGAATTATACACTTTCTCCTTTCTGATATTCATAAATTTCCCCTTCTTTATATTATATTATTTGTTCTCTCAGAAGAAAGTGTACTGTGAGACATGTGGTTTTCTTATGCATGAAATTTATTCTGATACTTTTCCTGTTATATGTAAGTGTATTTGGAGACATTTATTCCTCTCCTTAGTAGTATTAGAACTACCATGGTGTAGTGTCTAGTTGTAGAGCTACCATGGTGTAGTGTCTAGTTGTAGAGCTACCATGGTGTGGTGTCTAGTTGTAGAGCTACCATGGTGTGGTGTCTAGTTGTAGAGCTACCATCTAGTTGTAGAGCTACCATGGTGTAGTGTCTAGACACTTGCCTGCCAGCTACCATGGTGTAGTGTCTAGTTGTAGAGCTACCATGGTGTGGTGTCTAGTTGTAGAGCTACCATGGTGTGGTGTCTAGTTGTAGAGCTACCATGGTGTGGTGTCTAGTTGTAGAGCTACCATGGTGTGGTGTCTAGTTGTAGAGCTACCATGGTGTGGTGTCTAGTTGTAGAGCTACCATGGTGTAGTGTCTAGTTATAGAGCTACCATGGTGTGGTGTCTAGTTGTAGAGCTACCATGGTGTAGTGTCTAGTTGTAGAGCTACTATGGTGTGGTGTCTAGTTGTAGAGCTACCATGGTGTAGTGTCTAGTTGTAGAGCTACTATGGTGTAGTGTCTAGTTGTAGAGCTACCATGGTGTAGTGTCTAGTTGTAGAGCTACCATGGTGTAGTGTCTATTTGTAGAGCTACCATGGTGTAGTGTCTAGTTGTAGAGCTACTATGGTGTGGTGTCTAGTTGTAGAGCTACCATGGTGTAGTGTCTAGTTGTAGAGCTACCATGGTGTGGTGTCTAGTTGTAGAGCTACCATGGTGTAGTGTCTAGTTGTAGAGCTACCATGGTGTAGTGTCTAGTTGTAGAGCTACCATGGTGTAGTGTCTAGTTGTAGAGCTACTATGGTGTAGTGTCTAGTTGTAGAGCTACCATGGTGTAGTGTCTAGTTGTAGAGCTACCATGGTGTAGTGTCTAGTTGTAGAGCTACCATGGTGTGGTGTCTAGTTGTAGAGCTACCATGGTGTAGTGTCTAGTTGTAGAGCTACTATGGTGTGGTGTCTAGTTGTAGAGCTACTATGGTGTGGTGTCTAGTTGTAGAGCTACCATGGTGTAGTGTCTAGTTGTAGAGCTACTATGGTGTGGTGTCTAGTTGTAGAGCTACCATGGTGTAGCTCTAGTTGTAGAGCTAGCATGGTGTAGTGTCTAGTTGTAGAGCTACCATGGTGTAGTGTCTAGTTGTAGAGCTACCATGGTGTAGTGTCTAGTTGTAGAGCTACCATGGTGTAGTGTCTAGTGTAGAGCTAGGTTGATGTCTAGTTGTAGAGCTACCATGGTGTAGTGTCTAGTTGTAGAGCTACCATGGTGTGGTGTCTAGTTGTAGAGCTACCATGGTGTGGTGTCTAGTTGTAGAGCTACCATGGTGTAGTGTCTAGACACTTGCCTGCCAGCTGCCATGGTGTAGTGTCTAGACACTTGCCTGCCAGCTACCATGGTGTAGTGTCTAGACACTTGCCTGCCAGCTGCTATGGTGTAGTGTCTAGACACTCGCTTGCGATTCCCAAGGTACATGACCTTGGGTGCCAGGTGGACCCAGGCTTAGATGGGTACCAGGTCAAGTCCTGGGAAGTAAAGGCAGCTGACATGATGTTGACCACATCACCCACAAAGCGCCAGTTGGTCTATAAAAACATAGGTCTAGCCCTATATGTGCCCAATACTCCTGAAGGCATGGAAAAGGATTCTTTTAGTAGTTGCAGGCTTGGTAGTTGATAATGTGTTTTCTCACAGATAAATGTATTTCTATCTATAAATTTAGAAACATTGTACAGTATTGACTTCAGCAGATACACCCACCCACACTGAACTATAGGTTGCTTGATAACCCTTGAGAGTGTATCCATATAACTGTTGAAAATATAGGGGTGACTGCAGTCAAGCTAATACAAGGAATTCCAGAGAAATGTGACTAAAAAGCTCAACGAAATGGGGAAGCATAAAAACGGGCACAAAACAACACAACGTAACGTTTTGAGCGGGCGGCCTTTTTCAAACATAAGTGAACTTACACAAACGCAACAATGAGGAGATGAGAGTATGTAGATCTCTAAGGGGTGACGTGAGCAACGTTTAAAAAAAAGTGGTGTGGAATAAATGAAATAAAATAAAACAAACGATAGCTAAAAAAAATATAGTCACAAAAATAATAAACAGTGGTATTGTTAATATATAATATAATACTGGGAATAAAAGAAATACAAATGTTAATGATATATAAATGATACTGATTGATAAGAAATAGAATAAAGTAATAATATAAAATAAAATAAAAGAGAAGAAAAGAAAATAATTAACATTTAAAATGTCATAAGAGTAGAACAATTTAGATGAAGGTATGTTGGATATTGATACCACTTGGACTAAGAACGCCTAGGCTGTGGATGAGGCGATTTTCTAAAGTGAGGCGCGTAGTATGATCTTTGAACAGGGTTTCAGGAATTTGCTTTTGTTAGAAGTTCATATGAAGATGTGATAGTTGACTGTAATTTCTGTATTTAATTTCAGTTAAATTAATGTCTTTACATCCAGTGTGATTTATAAGTTACTGTGTCTTATGTTATTGTTTAGACTGTGTATTCTATATTTATCTATGTTCAGTTGTTTTCTTTTTAGGGAAAACAGTTTTACTGCCATTACATTCTCTGTCTATAACCTTGGTTAAACCTGACGTTCGCGGCGGCCAGGTGACGAACTCCTTGTGGTCCGGGTTCACTCCCGGGGGTAGGCAGAAAAGCCACATTTCTCCCAGATTAACGGTACCTATAATGGAATCAAGGCCGAAGGGTTGCGATATCCATAGTACCGAGCCAAAGGGTTTACAACTCATGGTTTCTGGATACGTAAAAAAAAAAAAAAAAAAATAACCTTCTCATTAATGTAACTGCAAATGTTTATTATGCCTCTTTGACTTTGAGATTCCAGGAAAAATATAAACATTGAAACATTTTTCAAAATTTGTATGCTATTCATTGATGAGTTTTGTGAATGTTCAGTGAGTCAGGTGCCATCTCCACACTTGTTGTCTGCAGTGGATCTCCCAATAGGCTGTGTCTGTTGTCCTGGATGTACACTGCCTGAGACTGCTGTTCATCCATCTTTTGATATTGTCCTCCCACCTGTATATCACTGAGGAAACTACATGTATATTCCTTTTACTACGCTTTAGAGGGCATAAGCAGTAGCAGAGAAGAGAAGAAGAAGATAGTTTTTATAAGAGTGTTATGTCTCTTAGTCGGCGTCTGTGGCTTAGACGTTGGAAAGAGCTTGGTAATGCCAGGGTGCCGGGTTTGATCCCAGCTGCTGGCCTGGTGCCTTGCGTTGGTTTCAACAGTAGTATCGAGATGCCGACCGTCTAGAAAGCAATGGCAAACTACTGGATGTAATTTTGTCAAGAAAAAACAGAACAGCCAAAAAATGCTGGGTTTAGTTCTGCAAGGTCCTGTAAAGGTTATGCAACAAAAATGTTTTTTGTTTTGCAATGAAGTCAAAATGTGTCAATAATAAAAAAAAAAAAAATTGAATTATTGTAATTTCCTTCACCTCTCTTTTCATTCCTTATTTCTCCAGAACTATTATTAACTATTGTTATTAGGCAAATATGCAGCCTAACCGACATCATACCTGGTGCAGAATGGATACCTGTGCCTCAGGCGTTTATTTGTACATTTTCCTGTATTGTCACACTCAACAGGCGATGTAGAGAAGAGAATCCTGTTGCTGTTAATGCAGAGGTCAACGCTCTCATCGGTGAAAAATTCAGACGAAGCAGATGCACTAATCTATACAGACGGATCCGTTATACGCCAAAGAAGAAGCGCATGGCATTTACAGCACGCTCAGCGGGCAGAAAAGTCAAAGAAGCCAACGGCGCCTTCTCCAATGGAGGTGATGGCAGTGACGCAGTTTTGCAAGCGTATTGTAATTTCTTCAATTCTCTGTCAAATTATTGTACCTCCATGTATACTATTGTAATTGTGATTGTTTTAATTTCCATGAAATACGATTATACTTTTGTTTATCCATATCTCCAGAGACTAAATTTAATCCTCTAATTACTTGTTCTTTGTCCAATCCTCTGCACCATATCGTGGGATTTAGTATGCAGAATATTCTTATTTTTAAACATTATTTTTCTCCCTAAATGTCAGTTATTTGTGCCTTGTGTTGGAAATATTTTTGGCCATTCCTACATTCCTTTTATTTTTTTCTGCTTCTTAATGCTGACCGACTCTAAACTCCACCGGAAAGTTCTAGTAGTTTATCCACTTCTAGACTTAAGCTTTGCTCCCAGACCTTGAGTTTTATATGCACTTCAGTTTTACACATCTGGCTTATTTTTATGCACACAGTTGGTTCGTCACCTCTCGGGCAGATTCACTCTGATTTAGAATGAAACACCCATAATTAACAGATTCACTCTGATTTAGAATGAAACACCCATAATTAGCAGATTTACTCTGATTTAGAATGAAACACCCATAATTAGCAGATTCACTCAGATTTAGAATGAAACACCCATAATTAGCAGATTCACTCTGATTTAGAATGAAACACCCATAATTAGCAGATTCACTCAGATTTAGAATGAAACACCCATAATTAGCAGATTCACTCTGATTTAGAATGAAACACCCATAATTAGCAGATTCACTCAGATTTAGAATGAAATACCCATAATTAGCAGATTCACTCTGATTTATGAAACACCCATAATTAGCAGATTCACTCTGATTTAGAATGAAACACTCTAATTAACAGATTCACTCTGATTTAGAATGAAAACACTCATAATTAGCATATTCGTCTGATTTAGAATGAAACACCCATAATAGATTCACTTAGATTTTTAAACACCAATATTTTTCACTCTATTTAAATGAAACACCTATAATTAGCAGATTCACTCAGATTTAGAATGAAACACCAATAATAAACATATTCACTCTGATTTAGAATGAAACACCTAAAATAAACATATTCACTCTGATTTAGAATGAAACACCCATAATTAACAGATTCACTCTGATTTAGAATGAAACACCCATAATTAGCAGATTCACTCACATTTAGAATGAAACACCCATAAGTAGCAGATTCACTCACATTTAGAATGAAACACCCATAATTAACAGATTCACTCTGATTTAGAATGAAACACCCATAATTAGCAGATTCACTCTGATTTAGAATGAAACACCCATAATTAGCAGATTCACTCACATTTAGAATGAAACACCCATAATTAGCAGATTCACTCACATTTAGAATGAAACACCCATATTAGCAGATTCACTTTTAGAATGAAACACCCATAATTAGCAGATTCACTCACATTTAGAATGAAACACCCATATTTAGCAGATTCACTCACATTTAGAATGAAACACCCATAATTAGCAGATTCACTCACATTTAGAATGAAACACCCATAATTAGCCGATTCACTCACATTGAGAATGAAACACCCATTATTAGCAGATTCACTCTGATTTAGAATGAAACACCCATATTTGCAAATTCATTCTTCTTCTTCTTCTTCGCGTTCATCAGCTGTACACTCTGGCAGAAAGTTCTGGTTGTTCGTCCACTTCTGAACTGCAGTCCTTCAGTGGTCTTATTCTCTTTTCCCCAGAAACGTTACTGTGGAACCCACACAGGGACGTCTCTTGTTGACTTTTGTTTGACTTCTGCCATCCTCTGTTATTACATGTCCAAGACAGGGAAAGTTTGTGAATGTTAAATTCTTATTATTCTACTGTATGCCTTTAAATTATAAACTCTGAATACAAAACTGGAAAAATTAGAAATCTAAGAGCTGTGGTTCCTTCAAAGAATTTACAGAATCAGAAGGCTACTGGGGCCATTGGAATTCTTCGCTTGCTGCTGAAGATGGGGACGGAGCACTTATGGGAGTGTCCCGAGGGCTGTGATGTCGATTCTTAATTCAACATTGACAGAATGAACCAGTCCTATGCCAATGTGTCTGTAAAATGTGGGGCTAACAGTATACAGGTGTGAATGGTAAAGACTTGTCTCCCCCCCCCCCACCCCGGCAATCAAAATGCCTCCCCCAATAATTAAACTCCCTCCCCCCCCTCCCCCCCCCCCCCCCCATGGGGCATGGGCCCTACGTTGGGAAACATTGTTGCAGACTGACCAGCAAGCACAGGGCAGAAGTAAAAACCTGCAGCTGGGTGGAATGTCATGTACAGTATTTTTGCACAACGGATCAACATCATGGCACACGGGTAGTAACCCACAAGTGCTCCGTTCTTCTTGTAACTCATGTCTTGAGTCCAACGAAGCTCAGCACAGTGCACAGGCTCTGAGGCACCTGCGAGGATCCTGAAATACTTTGGGTAGATTTTTAACTCCAAATTTTGCCCGGGCAGCGCCGTTAGGCTACTCTTTTCGACTTCCAACTGCCAGGGGATTTTGCACGTGCGAAACAATGCACACAGGCGTCTAAACTCACTAGAAGTCCAAGTTCACGTGAAAAACCCCCAGCTCTTACCAGGGATTGAACCCGGAACTTCTAACATTCGAGGCGGGCACCATGCCTCGAGACCACGCAGCCCCCTCATGTACAGTAAAACCTCTTTAACACTAAATGCAGTGGACCTAAAATCAAGTTCTTGTTAAAGAAAAAAAAAAATCGTAATAACCAGAGAATGATAAAATCCATTCATCGCTGCCGGGGTCAAAATGTTGTTTATGTTAATCAAGTGTTGGTCTGAAGCGAGTTCGTGTTAACAAGGTTTTACTGTACTCGGCTACAATCTTACCCTGGCAGCCGCGGTAAAGCAGTGTCCAGGCGCTCGCCTGTCGGCCCGAAGGTGCTAGATTCGAATCCGTATTGTAACCAACTTTCCCCCCTCTAAAACTGACATTAGCTCCTAGGTCGACCCTGTCCTAAAAGGGTACCGGGTAATGTCTTGAAAAGTAACGGCAGTCGGCATTATGCTGACAACATCACCCACATCTAGTTAGTTGCGTATCCTTTTACATGACGTTGCAGAACCAACCCCAGCATTGTTTAACTTGTGGTTTTTCTAGTCAAATTTTACGTTCAGTAGTTTGCCATTGCCTAATGAACGGTCAGCTCTCGGTGCCTCTGTCGAAACCACGCAAGACAAATCGTACCCGGTACCTCGGCATTACAAAGCACTTTCGCAACGCGTGAGTCCCGGGCGCCGACATCACCCACAGACTGGTCTATACAAATCTGAGCATCATCTGATCCTGATGTGCCGTGGCGTCCGTTACCACTCTTGCCTTACCTGACAGTTTAACAAAAACAAACTCCAAGTCACTAATCAAGCAAAAAACTGACCGATCTATATACATATATGTAATGTAGATTACATCTGGTTTGTTAGTACAAGGCGGTTATGACTAATTAACAACGACACATTGAGATACAGTCGTATCTCGGTATACATACTAAAATCGTGCATGATCGTTGGGCATCTACCTTCTTCTTATTCGTGTTCACAAGTTGTAAACTCTGGCGGAAAGTTCTGGTTGTTAGTCCACTTCTGACTGCAGTCCGGTTGCAGAACCTGAGTGTTGCGTGTGCATCCGTTTGACAGATCCGACTTATTTTTATTCAGTCTGCTGGTTCCTTGCCTCTCAGGCAGATGCACTCCGACTTTGAAGGAAGCTCCAAGTTAGTCGACTCTTACGACATGCTTTTGGGTAAGCAGTAGGTCTATTTTTGTTTTCCCTGTAACAGGAATCTCGTCACCCACACGGGGAGGCATCTACCCAAGCGAATTTTCCCAGGAAAAATAAAGAGAGAATTTTGAATCCGTTCCCCGAAAAAATCCTATTACTGCTTGTTGCCATATTATTACATTGATGGGTTAGCAAACAAATAATGTATTTACTGCCTTTTACAAAAATACAAAAGAAATTAGACAAAATTAATGAACTAGTAGCCTCATTTCACCACCCTGAGAAGAGTCGAGGACCTATTATAGTGGTACTGAGAAGGGAGGAGGAGGAGGAGAAGGAGATGTTATTTTCTGGAAGGACAGTCCCCTCCTGAATGTAACTTTAAGATTCTGAAATGCTGGTTTTTTTTTACTGTTTTTGTCTCTTTTCGTTACTTGGACCTTGTTGAGGCTCACCATGTTTGACTTTTACTAACAAATCTGCCCAAAGAAATTTTTTTTCTGCCTTATAGCATATTTATGAAATGTGACTTTGTCTGATCATTCCTAGACAATTTTGTTACGGTTTATTTGGGCTCTGTAGGGGTGATAATCTTCTGTAAATTGATTTTTTTCTGTGGCTTTGTCTCGATAGAGGTAAACAGAAAGTGCACGGCGTCCTCACCAGTTTTGACTCATACATTTTCTTGCACGCAGGTCGTATTCCAAACAATGGTCGTGTACTAAGCAACAGTTTTTGCACGTCTAAACAGGACGTATACCGAACAGAACGCATACCGATGCAGCACTGTATGTTATTTCCTCAGGAAATGTCTGCGTTGTGATGGAAGAAAATCAATCTTTCGAAAACCCAGATGCATTCGTATAACAAGCGTTGGCTTTACTTTGTTATTGGCACCTCTCCGTCGTTCCAGGCGATAGTGTGATATTATTTTTTATAAAGAACAGAGCAATCACCCACTACTTGAGGCCAGGAATAAAGTTCCTCCTCTCCAATGGACAAAGCCTGAGCACGAGCAACACAACCCAACAGCACTTGTGGTGAAGATGGGCCCGAAGAAAGCATCGACAATCCTGCATAGAAGCAATCTTATTCATTTACTGGCTAAATTCTCTTTGAAATATTTGTGCACACAATTCATATTATGTCAAATATATTGCTAGTTTTTTTTATTCAGCACATAATAATTATTTATATTTTGCAGTTAAACAAAGTTTGGTTAATTCGACGTTACTCTCCCCAAATATAGTAGGTCCCTATTTCATTCACAAGTTTGTTGGGCTGGTCGACTTTCATGAAGCTTACAGGTGTGTCCCGCTCTGTTGTTTGCTTTCTGCGATGTCTTGCATTTACGTTTTCATTCCGAGAAAGACAATGCCTGTGACATAGGCTGCAGCTCTCTCTATTAGAGGTTGTGTTAGACACAGTTTGTCCATGTTTTTGGAATGTTAAAAGCGCTGGCCTGCTGAAATATACTACACGCGATATCAAGAGCATTGTGGAACACCCCCGTAACCGCGTGCGAAGGTTACGGGGCTCAGGAACTACCAATCAGAAGTGAGCTAGTGTGTATACGGGCGGCGTCTGGGGTGTCTAACGTCGAACCCAAAGTTTAAGCTTTGAAGCCACCCTCCGAGTACACCCCCTCCCCCCCCCCACCTTTTTTGGGTGTTATTTGCTTAGCCGTCTGGACATAACCTGCGCCAGTTTCCCCTTTTTAAGACGAACCAGCCAAATAAAATATTTAGTTTATGCCAGATCATATGGTGAAATATATTGTATACACAAAAACATCACGTCTTATTTTATCTTTACACTCCAGAGCCCAGTTTATGGGTCCAATGATGCATGATATTATATTAATGGGAACTTTTATAGCCTTCAATGTTTAGCCATACGCGTTACAACATCAAGGCCAGTCTATTCTTCAATGTCATAAATTCAACTCAAGGGATGTTTGTTTAATGACTATTGTGTTGTTGAAAATATTGCGGTTCTCGTTTTTTGTAATTACCGTCTGTAGAGTCAATTCAATATCGTCTGTAGAGTCAATTCAATTATCGTCTGTAGAGTCAATTCAATTATCGTCTGTAGAGTCAATTCAATTATCGTATGTAGAGTCAATTCAATTATCGTCTGTAGAGTCAATTCAATTATCGTCTGTAGAGTCAATTCAATTATCGTCTGTAGAGTCAATTCAATTATCGTCTGTAGAGTCAATTCAATTATCGTCTGTAGAGTCAATTCAATTATCGTCTGTAGAGTCAATTCAATTATCGTCTGTAGAGTCAATTCAATTATCGTCTGTAGAGTCAATTCAATTATCGTCTGTAGAGTCAATTCAATTATCGTCTGTAGAGTCAATGAAATTATCGTCTGTAGAGTCAATTCAATTATCGTCTGTAGAGTCAATTCAATTATCGTCTGTAGAGTCAATTCAATTATCGTCTGTAGAGTCAATTCAATTATCGTCTGTAGAGTCAATTCAATATCGTCTGTAGAGTCAATTCAATATCGTCTGTAGAGTCAATTCAATTATCGTCTGTAGAGTCAATTCAATTATCGTCTGTAGAGTCAATTCAATTATCGTCTGTAGAGTCAATTCAATTATCGTCTGTAGAGTCAATTCAATATCGTCTGCCATGAAAAGTAAAAGTTAAGGACACTTTTCCACACTTTTCAGGCGTATTAGGTATATAGGGCTAGACCTATATTTTATAGATCTGGTGGGTGATGTTGTCAGCATCATACCGGCCGTCTTTACTTCCCAGGACTGTAACTGGAAACCACTGAAGGCTGGGTCGAACTGGGAGCCAAGGCAACTTTTGAAAAAATCTGGCTTTCGTCAGGATCCGAACCCACGACCTTCTGATCCGCAGCCAAGCGTCTAGCCGCTAGACCGCAGCGGCTCCCATATACAACTATACTTAGTCTTATTTCGGGTACTGCTTTTTACACCACGCACCAGTGACAACAGGACGAGCGGTTTGATTCGGGTGGAAGCATCAAGCCCAGAAATGGCACAAACACTAGTATTCAGTCACGAAAGTGACGCAAATAACCCAGACCCAAATATAGGCGGAGACTGCTAGCAGCCTCGGCTAGCTAGCAGCAGTCAGAATGTGGTCGAGCTTTTCTGTTTTTTCTCAAAAGGACTAGGACTTGGACTTTTACACCACAGCTCTATTCACAATAGATGTTGGATATACCCAGCACGGTTCATTTGGCAATTGTGAATACGTTGTGTGTTTTTTTTTTTTCATGGTGTCACAGGCCTTGTACAGTTCTGTCAGTGTAATGTTATTGATGTTGTTGATGACTGAAACATGAAACTCACTGACTGTGTGTGGATTATGTTCGTACACTTTTCCTTTAAAATTAAATGTAACCAAACATCGATATATAGCAGTGATGTTCTAAACTAACGGTTACATGGCGCTTGAAAGATGACGTAATTACGGTGCGCAAATCATTGACTTCAAAAGGTACACAGTCGTTAAGCATACACCCTGTGTGTGTGCGTGGATTGTGGATAACGTGTGCGCGTGTGCGCGCGCGTGCGTGCGTGTGTGTGTGTGTGTTTTTAATCCACAATCCTTTTACCTTCAATTACCTTCTAGATGATAATTCTACACAAAATGGCCAGCAAAATCACAAAATTACTTACTACAGACAAAAGCGACCTACATGTTTGTTTGGATACATTGTTGTTGTTATTCAGTTTAAACAAACATTTAACAATACAAAACACACACACACACACACACACACAACCAACATTAAGATTTATATTTACATATACAATGCTAACCAGGGGTAATAGATGCCTTGCTGGGACCAGAACTGTGTTCGTATTAACCCAGTGTTTGTCTTAATCGAGTTCGTGATTTCAAGGTTTGACTATATGTTTATGCAAACTGTAGTGATGCACCTGCCAGGGAAAGCTGGACATGGCCAAGGCCTTCTTGAATCGAATGAGCAATGAGGAGGTACACACAGATCACCACGGTCTGAAGAGAATACTGCGGCGAGGAGTTGCCAAAGGATATGGTTGGACACTCAGCACTAAGAACGAATATAAGTCGGACTTTTAACGGTACCATCAGAGTTGATGCAGCATTGGCTGCTGAAGATGGGGAGTAAGCGCTTATAAAAATTATTGGCTGCTGTGATATCGGTTTTTAACTCGACTGAACTCAGCCCAGTTTAACAAGATATAGCGAAATATGCCATGTAATACCAGTAGTATGTGCAATATATTGTTTCTGGCTTCTCTGTGTAGAAACAATTGCCAAAAGATAAAAAATAATATGGGTCTGCCTAAAAACTGATTAAATGTGTGTCCTCTGTATCCACTGGAAAAGCTGATTGGTTTCAGTCCTACCGTGCGTCCATTCCACCAATAAAAGTAATAAAAAAATTAAAAAAAGTAAAGATCCCTTTTCACGCCCTTAGGCGCATCGGGCAGATGGGAAAAGTACCCATATTTTTACAGACCAATCGGCACTAGGCATATGGTCGGCATTACGCCGGTCGTCTTTACTTCCCCAGTTCATACATCCTGGTACTCATTTTAGTGGGTCGACCAGCGACGCCCCATAACATGATGAAAATCTACGTAGCCAGCTATGGGTTTCGATCGCGGTACGTTGGAATTACGAGTCAGACTCGCAACGCCTAAGCCACAGACGCCGCTAGAATCCACCCAAATCCA
>CAJHNH020002860.1:0-91384 GCA_905116865.2 Candidula unifasciata | reverse complement strand
TTTCTTTTTTTTTCATGACCACGGACCAGACCCCTTATTTTTCCCCCAATTTTTCCCATAAACAAAAAACCCGCCCTTTTGCGGGCGCATTTTTACCTGGAATATAGTAAGTTGAAACCACATATTTTTTTTCTCCTTCTTATATTCTCAATTTTTGTTTCTCTTCTTCTTTCTTTTTGGTGTGCATATTAACTATTATTTGTCATATTACTTTTTTTCATATTTCTTTTTCAGTCTTTATTATTATTTGTATAATTATAAAAAATTATTTATGTAAAGAATTGTTTAATGTATCTATATAAATATATTCGGTTCTCTGGCTAAGTCGATGCGAACGCTTCCGTGCGCCTTGCGTTGGTTTCGACAGTGATATCAGAGGGCCGACCGTCCAGGAGGCAATTGCAAACTACTGGACTTAAATTTGCCTAGCAGAAACCACACAACAACCAGAGGGCTGCTGGGTTTGTTTCTGCAAACGTCCTGGAAAAGATACGCAACTAACTATATAAAAATATGCGGCGTCCATGGCTTAGGCCGTTACGAGTCCGACTCTCAATTTCCAAAGTACCCAGCGATCTAAACCCACTACTGGCTGCGTGGATTGTTATCATTGTACGGGGCCGTTGCTGGTCGGCCCAGTCTAAAGTGGGTACCAGGATGTGTGTCCTGGAGAAGTAAAGTCAGCCGGCGTAATGCTTACCACATTACCCACCTAGTGCTGATTGGTTAGTAAAAATATAGGTGCTCTTCCTATATGCCCGATGCGCCTAAGACGTGAAAAGGGATCTTTACTTATATAAAATATAAACACATCCTATGCTTCAGCTCCTCTTTCTACTCTTCTTTTTATTGTTCTCCTCCTCCTCTGTCTTCTGCTTATTGTTCTCCTCCTCCTCTGTCTTCTTCTTATTGTTCTCCTCCTCCTCTGTCTTCTGCTTATTGTTCTCCTCCTCCTTTGTCTTCTTCTTATTATAAATCATAATCATCATGTTCTTAGAGGCTGTTGTAATTTATGTGCACATCCTATAAAATAAAATAAAACTAAGTGAACATCCTATAGTGTATTGTACTGGTTTAATTACTGTAAACCATCTCAGACAAACTGAAACAAGTGCTACATATTGACCACATTGATTCCTCGTGTGGGTTCTGGGGTTCCATCCTGGAGAACAAAGAATAAACTCCCTAACAAGCATGTCGTAGAAGGCGACTAATTAAGGGTGTTTTCTTAAAAGTCCGTGTGCATCTGTCTGCGAAGCAAGGAACCAGCCGCCTGCATACACATTAGCTGTAAAAAGGATGTGCACGTGGAATCAAGTTCTGGATCAAGCCCGAAGTCCAAAAGTAGACAAACAACCAAAACTTTCCGTAGTTTATATTCGGTGAATGCGAAGAGGAAGAAATTGCGTCGATGTATAAGTTGTGTCTAGAAAGAGTGCGATGTTTGTAATTATGTCATTGTATTACCATGTGTGTCAACTGACTGAGAACACTTTTATGCCCGTTTCCCTGGTGCCATGACTTCAATTCTTTCAGCTTTTGATCGCAGATAAATATTTTGTCCTCAGTGTCGAATCAGGCGTTTACTTCAGCGGTGAACATGGTGGGACGCACCTGGACGCTCCTGTGCACTTTCAGCGAGGTAATAGGCCTCTCCTTCCTTACCGGAGCATCTATTTCGTTACTGTCCACACACTCTTACACATGCACGTGCACACACATACATATACCGGATACAGATACATCGATAACTCCTCCCTGTGGTACTCCTTGCCGAAGCAACACTTTTATGCTCTGCTGGTTTTCAAGTCTGACTTTAGTTCTCCTGCTGTGTAAGAAGGATTGGATCCATTTTAGCATGTTTCCTTGGATTCCATTTCTCTTCAGTTTTGCAATGAGACCATCTTTCCAGACTTTGTCAAAAGCTTGTTTGAAGTCACCCCATACCGCCAGGACCTTTTTCTTTTCTTGGAAGGCATCCTCTACAGCTTGTGACAGGTAGGTGACTTGGTCTTCTATGCTGTGACATTCCCTAAACCCAGCCTGCTCTGGCTCCAAGATCTGCTCAGATTCTAAGTGCCATTTCAGTCTTGAATTTGTTAATTCTTTCTAATGTCTTTCCTACACAGCTTGTGAGACTAATTGGGCGATAGTTAGAAGCCTGTGTCTTAATTTTTCCTTTTTTTTAAAAAGGGTATTATGATGGCTTCTCTCCATACTTGAGGCACCAAACCTTTCTCCCAGCTGATGTTGAAAATTTCCAGCAGCTTTACTTTGGGGGCAGTTGTCAAAACCGTACAGCTTAGGATGTTCATATTTCCCACCGACAGAAAATGTTTGTTTGTTTTAGTATCCAGAAGCCATGAGTTGTTAACCCTTAGGCTCGGTATTATGGATATGGCAACCTTTCGGCCTTCATTCCATTGTAAATACCGTAAATCTGGGAGAAAATGTGGCTTTTCTGCCTACCCCGGAAGTGAACCCGGACCACAAGGAATTCGTCACCCGCTCACCGCGCAATCCGGTTTAGCCAACTACGCTAGAGAGCCGAGCCACCGACAGAAAACAATTGTCACAACCACAGCCAGGACTCGACCCACGTCCCTCGCTTTGGAACCTAGCTTTCTTGCCACTTGACCAGCTGCTACAAACCTATTATTTTAATTGTTTGCCTTTTTAAATTGTTAACAGCTTTTATTTGCACCTGTTTGTTGTCCTTTAAAAATTAAATTAAATTGTGTTTTTGTTTTTAGCTGCGTCTGTTACTTTTTTTTAAAATTGTGATGTGCCTGCAGGGGGGCAGCAGCTGCAACAGATCCCGCTGGAGAATACAATAGCTGAAGGTGTTATGATTGACTGTTCGGCAGAAGCAGCAGAAGATCCCAGTTATTTAGTCCCACTTCAAAAGGTACAGACAGTATCAGTTTAAGAAGTCATTTGCAAAAATGTAAACCTGTTTCTTCTTCTTTGTTTAGTCTTCTAGGGTTTCAGGTGTCGACAGAGATATAAAGCAATGTTTCTTGCTCTTCTGGCTGCCTCGACCAGAGACACATTTTTGTAGAATTTCTCTGATGTTATCCATATACTTGTTCATGGTCTGCCTCCTGCTCTACATTCTTCTTCTCTTTTGAAGTATGCTTTGCGTAGTATGGCGTCACCTGGCATTCTCTCTGCCTAAGCAACCCATATTATTTGCAGTTTTGTTTATATCTCAGCATATTCCTTGCTGTGATAATAAATCCATTGCCTGCTTAAACAGCAATACTTTAATGAAAGCTTTTGATGAGGCCAAATGACCAAAAGACAATACCGAAAAATACAAATTGATGCTTATGGTAAACTCTCAAAACAAGGCCAAGTGACAAGGTTAAATTGTGAACCGGATACATTAGACTCAGTTATATTATAATAGCATGTTTCAGAAATGTTTTTAATCGAGGTTTAGCCCAAATTTCTCTCTCTCTCTCTCTCTCTCTCTCTCTCTCTCTCTCTCTCTCTCTCTCTCTCTCTCTTCCTCTCTCTCTCTTCTCTCCCTCTCTCTCTTCTCTCTTTCTCTCCTCTCCTTCCCTCGCTCTCTCCACTGAGTGGTTAGTTCATAACGTAACACAAAACTGTAAACTCTAGGCTAATGGATTTCCGAAACACGCGCACTCATGAACTAAACGTCGAACTTCGAAACGGAAACCATGACAATGACGGACGGAGGAATGGGACTCACAGCTCATGGCATCAGCCAGTCTGACTAGCAAGACCTGAAAACAATATAAAGTCTTTCACATGTACATACGATTTCAGGATCATTGTTGCCATTAACCACTTCACCAAAGACTTCTTCTTTTTGTGCGCCTATCACTGGATGCCAAAATAAGATAGGAATAAACTCACAGGGAGCAAGTACAGCAGGGATCTACCAGTCGTCAGTAGAAATTATCCTCGTCGACACTCGTTTCGGCCCATGATTCCTAGACGCATTCGGAGGTGGGCCCACCTGAGTTCATGAAGCTCAGGGCTGGTTCCCTGCTGCACGAGATTACCGGATGGTGTTTTACTTTCGGCCAGAGACAATACGACTTGGTGGTTTGCAGAAGGTACTGTGAGATAAGAAGTCGCCGCGGCAGCCTAATTAAAGCAGTCAGCGTGCCTGGACGACCGAGCGACAAGCTTACGATTGGTTTACCGGACATGTTGGACTTTTATTAGCAGGTGGCAGAGGATCACTGGCAGACGATTCGGACACGATGGACTTTCAAGGGGTGAGAAACCCTTTTCCACTAGACACCTGGACCAGCTCACCAAGGCCCGTCCCCTACGTTGTTGCGTTGCGTCCAAAGCCAGCTAGAGGCCCTTTCGGCTACCTCTCCCAGTTTTTTGAGTGTTCGTTTCCGTTCATTACCGCGCAATCCTAGTTCTTTAACCACATTGTGGAGCGCTGGAAACGAGGCCTCTCGCTCCCACTTCGACGGCAAAGACCCGTACTATGTACGCCTCGTTTCTCCTCAGACCGGCTGCTAAATCACTGTATTTCTCGAGCTTATACAAGTGATTCTCCTCCATACGCGACTCAAACGGGACGGTCAACTCAATCAGGATGAGCTGCCGTTTTTGCGCAGAGTGGAGAACTATGTCCGGTCGCAGGCCGGTCTTACGGATCAACTCGGGGTACCTTTCGTGGCCCGGCAGATCAACAGCCAGTAACCAGTCCCTCGCAGAGTCTAGCACAGATGGAGCGAATGCGTTTTGGTTGACCTTACCTTTTGGAACCTGCCCAGCCTTGAGGAAACGAATGGGGACGATACTAGAACTGGCTCTGGCGTTAGCCCTCATTCTAGCCTGGTCGACAACGGCTGCTAACTCTTTTAGCACCTTGTTGTGTCGCCAGGTATATCGGCCTTGACCTAGGGCTTTCCTGCACGCGGACAGGACGTGCTCAAGAGTTTGCTTCGATTTACACAACAGGCAAGACGGATCGTTGGTCGCAGACCATTTAACCATGTTAACACCGGACGGTAATACATCGTACGCGGAACGAACGATAAAGCTCAGTCGCAGCGGGGTCATCCGCCAGATCTCACCCCATGTGAGTACTCTTGGCAATGCACTCTCCAGGCTGACCCAATGGCCCTGCTGCGATTGCTGGGCTGCTTTCTGGACCCGAACCTCGTTTTCGTTGTCCCTCACCGTTTGTATTACCATGTCTCGGCGCTCTTTGGCTGAGGCCTTTGACCACCAATTGACCTTCCCGTGCCCTAGGCCTCGACGGTCGGTTTGAGTGTATCCCATTATCTCCTTCAATTTTAGTGCATTCTGGGCAGATTCTATCGCATCGAGGACCCTCCACTTCTGGCCAGTCTATAGAGCCGGCTGGACAGCGATGACATTTGGGTCTGAAGACTCGCGCAAGAGCATGGCGAGCCTTACCTTGCCGACTTTAAACTCTTCGGTTATCGATTTGAACGGAAGTACCAGCTTAGCCTGCTTGCAATACAGAGCCACGTCGGTCAGACAAGGCGGTGCACCAATCCACTTTCTCAAGGCTGTGTTGATTTTCTTCTCCATGGTTTCCACTGCAGTCATCGTCACCTCGGAGACTAACAATGGCCATAGGAGTTTCGGAATCAACATGAATTGGAGACACCATACCTTGAATTTCCCGATCAGCCTGCATCGCTCGATCGCGAGCAGGCCTGTAGCCAGTGACTCGTGTATTCGCCGGACTTGCGCTCTATCAGATAACTTCGAATCGTAAACGCGACCGAGACTCTTCACCGGTCCATCCAGAACCGTAGGGATCTTGTTCCTTGCCACCGTAAAACTGGTTGCCGACACCCTGCCCTTAAGGATTGACAGACTCCTCGACTTCTGCGGTTTGAACTGCATACCGCTCCATTGGACCACCGCGTCCAATCTTTTCAGGATCGTGCGGGCAGACTCCTCGCTGCCCGTTATTATAGTCGTGTCATCCATAAATGCGCGAAGTGGCGGCAACCAGTGATCCCCTATTTGAAGGCCCAGTCCGTAGCCGGACGCCCCGTCTAACATGATCTGCATTGCCATGACAAACAGTATGGGTGAGATCGTACAGCCCATAGCTATCCCAATCTGCAACTCAGTCCACCTCGTGGTAAACGTCGAGGTAGAGAAGCGCAAAGCGAACTTGGAGAAATATTGCTCGATCATTTGACTGATCTGTGCCGGTACGTGAAACATGCGAAGGGCTCGCCACAATAGCCTACAGGGGACTGCTCCGTAGGCGTTGGCTAAGTCCAACCATATTACGTGCAATTGTGTTCTCTCATGCTTGACTCTCTGGATAGCCTCCCAAATCATGGTCGCGTGTTCAAGGCACCCAGGAACGCCTGGAATACCACCCTTCTGAACACTCGTATCTATGTACTTGTTAGTCATCAGATACTGTGTGAGCCGGCGAGCCATGACCGAGAAGAATATCTTACCCTCGACATTCAACAGCGAGATGGGCCTGAATTGGGAAAGACTCTTCGAGTCCTGCTCTTTGGGAATGTAGACCCCATTTGCCTTTGACCACTCTGGACATATGTGATTACGGATCCACGCTTGTCTCAACAAGACGTGAAGCATTTTAAGGATTTCCGGGCAGCACTTGTAAAAAACGTACGGGACACCGTTCGGACCTGGGGCAGACTTGCCACTGACGTTTTTTCACAACTTCCTCAACCTCAGACCAAAGGGGAGGTATCATTTTAAATGGTACCTTCGGCACCGAAGGCTGTTTGAGGCCGCTAAGGATCTCTGGATTGTCATCGAGAGGCTCTCTCCTCTTGTTGCTCGAATAGACCTCGGGCAAACTGATACGGGTCCCTAAAGAATTTCTCTCGCTCCCTTTTGGTTCTACGTCTGTTGTTACAGAAACGCTCGGCGCGACAGAGGGCACTGTGTCTGTTCTTTAAATGCAACCAGACTTCATACAGCCCCTCCCGTTCGCTGCCTGTAGCGGCTTTGAACCGTTTTCTGAGGGCATTCTTGTCTGCCCGACACTTCAGAATGTCCATCTGCCTCCTGCTAGTATTCTGCTTTGCACCCGGCTGTGCCTTCTGCACTGTCCCGAACTCGCGGGAGCAGTGTTCATATATAACATCACCAAATTTCGTAAGCTTGTCGACTTCTTGTTTAGATCTTCCTTAAGTACCTCACATAATGTAGCCTCCAACTTACACCACACCACCTTCTCGCTCGCAGGTGGAAACCTGATTCTGGAACGCACTTCTTCAGAAATCATCAAACGTGCTCCTCCGCAGTCGACGTCATGGGCCTCTCCGGGCGAGTGGGGTTCACCCAGCCAGTCGTTCCCTGACGACTCAGAAACTACCACAGGAGTAGTAGTTTTGCGTGGAGCACCCTCGCATTTCATTCTTCCGGCATGCGTTCTCAGACCATGCAACCCCGTAAAGCTTTTCCCACATGTACAGAGCCAGCCCGGACGTTGGGCGAGTATCTGAGTCCGGGGGCTAGCATAGTCGTCACCGAGAGTATCAATTTGATTGGGCCCTTCATTCCCCCCCCCCCTTTTCGGAGGGCCCTGGGGGCATATTTCTATGTGGTTGTACGAAATCGGAGGTATTATACTGTGTTAGGGGTGATCAACCCGGTCCACAGTCGACATCTGTCTCCAGATGTCAGTTTATCCCCCCGGCGATACCGGGGGGCCAGTCTTTCCATAGGTGTCACACGGACTTTCCCGAGAGTCACCAGTCTTTCCTGGTAGTCTTGTGGGCTAGCCACGTACAATAGGAATAAACTCACAGGGAGCAAGTACAGCAGGGATCTACCAGTCGTCAGTAGAAATTATCCTCGTCGACACGCGTTTCGGCCCACGATTCCCAGACGCATTCGGAGGTGGGCCCACCTGAGTTCATGAAGCTTAGGGCTGGTTCCCTGCTGCACGAGATTACCGGATGGTGTTTTACTTTCGGCCAGAGACAATACGACTTGGTGGTTTGCAGAAGGTACTGTGAAATAAGATAGTAAAGCTAAGGTGCTGAAACTTCTTAAGATGTCTGTAATTGCATAAATGAAATGTTTAAAATAAAAAAAAATTTAAAAATTTAAAAATTTTTTAATGGCCTTCTATATCGGTATGTATATTGTAATTACACTGTTAAACATCTTCCGGAATAAAAAGACTACTTACTTATCAGCATGCCCCAATTTAGTTATATCAGTTCTGCACATTTATTTAAAAAAACAAAACAAATAGAAAGCACATGTCTCAATATACGTTACAGCAGTATAAAATAGCATATAATAAGTCAAGAATACCACGGCTCAGTGGGAACGGCGTGGTCTAGCAGCAGGTCGTTTGTTCGGTTTCTGAAAGGGGCTAGACTTTTTAAAAATATGACTTTGGTTCCCATGTTGACCGGGCCTTGAGTGAGTACCAGGTGCAGTCCTGGGAAGCAAAAGCGGTCGGCATAATGCTGACCACATCCCCCACCAAGTACCGTGTGGTCTATAAAAAATAGGTCCAGCCCTATGTACCCAATACGAATGAAAGGCGTGGAAAAGGGTCCTTTACTTTACTTTACAGCTCATTGCTTCATATAATACAGTGATAAACTCTACCTACAACTATATGTTCGATGTGGCCAGTAGAGCAAGTCCAAGAACAGGGGCTGGCACACTTATATCAGTTGGAGAGGAAGCACACTTATATAAGTTGGAGAGGAAGCACACTTATATCAGTTGGAGAGGAAGCACGCTTATATAAGTTGGAGAGACAGCACACTTATATTTGTTGGAGAGGAAGCACACTTATATCAGTTGGAGAGGAAGCACACGTATATCAGTTGGAGAGGAAGCAAACTTATATCAGTTGGAGAGGCAGCACACTTATATCAGTTGGAGAGGAAGCACACTTATATCAGTTGGAGAAGCAGCACACTTATATTTGTTGGAGAGGAAGCACACTTATATTAGTTGGAGAGGAAGCACACGTATATCAGTCGGAGAGGAAGCACACGTATATCAGTTGGAGAGGAAGCACACTTATATCAGTTGGAGAAGCAGCACACTTATATTTGTTGGAGAGGAAGCACACTTATATTAGTTGGAGAGGAAGCACACGTATATCAGTTGGAGAGGAAGCACACTTATATCAGTTGGAGAGGAAGAACACGTATATCAGTTGGAGAGGAAGCACACTTATATCAGTTGGAGAGGAAGCACACTTATATCAGTTGGAGAGGAAGCACACTTATATCAGTTGGAGAGGAAGCACACTTATATCAGTTGGAGAGGAAGCACACTTATATCAGTTGGAGAGGCAGCACACTTATATCAGTTGGAGAGGAAGCACACTTATATCAGTTGGAGAGGAAGCACACTTATATCAGTTGGAGAGGAAGCACACTTATATCAGTTGGAGAGGAAGTGAAGAATAAGAACCACAATCCACGTACTGTCACGGCAGTTGGAAATAACAGTTATGTGCACGCAGCATTTTGAGATTGATTAATAAGTGCATCTACAAAAGCGGAGAAGTTCCCTGGACTAAACACATCTACGTTAGAAGACAAACAACTGCATCGATATATTATTACCGCCGATATATTTAATATTGTACCTATACATATATATACACACACACACACACATTTGTATATATATATATATATATATATATATATATATATATATATATATATATATGCACACATACATACACATACACACACATACATACACATGCACACACATGAACACACACATACACACTCATACACACTCATAGACACACATTCACACATACACACATATACATACACATTCACACATATATATATACACACACATACAAACATACATATATTCACACATACAGGACACTGTTTTGACAACTGTTGTCTTTTTTACTTCAAAAAGCCCTATACGTTTGTTGTCCTATCCCACGTCTAGCTACTGGAATGGGAGAATGCTCACGGGCAGATCCCCATGCAAGCTGCAGTCCTTTTTAACTTCGGCTGGTCCGCGAGATTTGACAGTCCTGCCGCCTATCTCGGAACTGAGATTGATCATCATTCGTGAGTTAAACTGAGAAATCCTTTATATCTTTCCTACCTAATTTTGCTTAAGCGTGCAGACTATTTTCGCATACTGGTTGGTTTGAAATCCTCTAGAAGAAATAAGGTTAACTCCTAAATCCTTTAACCTTCATGCTGTCTCTCTGAAAATTCCTGGCATATAACAAAGTTAGGACAAAGTAAAGACCCTTTTCCTGACTGTAAAGCGATTTACCACCTCATGAGAACTATTTTAAGAGTACCCCTTCAAAGCGGATGCAGTTATAAGCATATGTTCCCGTGAATCTCGACCTGTCTGAGAATACGACAGGCTGCTGTTACTTTCCAGGTCATTTACCCATAAGGTCTTTTCTGGATGGGACGTCCTGGTGTCAATGGTGTGGGACAGGCCAGTATGGGCGCATGTTGGCTTGCTTCTTATGGCATAAGATAGTGTTTAGAGATACGTGTCTATTGTGGTAGTGCATTTATAATGTCCATAGAAGGGAAATGGTTCCATGAAAGAAATGTGCCATTACACGGGTCTGCCTTTGCGTAGTCACATTTTGTCTTCCTGGTCCTGGAAAGCCTATGGTGAGGCTACTTACCCGAAAACCAAATTGTTGCAATCGATAGATTGTTAATCAGGAACCGCGAAGGGTCCGCCCAACAGTTGATATTCTTGTACAGACAGTAAGGTAGCCTTTGATTTGATTTCTTTCTGATTCTGTTGAGACGTGGCGCATTGCTAACACAGCAGTTAACTCGAATCTAATGATGACGAAGAAAATTTAATCTTTGAAACCAGTGAAAATATATTCATTTCTGGTTTTTTTTTTTTTTTTTAGGTCAGATAAAAAAAAAAAAAAGAGCATTTAGAGTGATTTAACAGCATGAATTTGTTCTTCGAACCAGAAAAAAAAGGTGGTCCATGGTTTACTAACTGTAGGGAAGACAGATGAAAATTCCATTTAAGTGAATGTAGTTATTTTCAAAATAAACGCTTTTTAAACTCTCTGTTAAATTTCTTTTTCATGTGAAAGTTTATTTAAAATCATGATTTTTGAATGAACATTTTAGTATAAGGGAAAAACAACAACTCTGGTTTTTGTTTGGAAAATGGAAGTAACTTAACCCAATGACCATTTTTTTTTTTTTTATGGGGAGGTTGAGCCAGTGGCGTTAGCAAGGGCAGATAGACAATTTTATGTCAGACGCCTTCCCCCCCCCCCCCTTTTACCCCAACATACACAAATAAATTTATACCTATTTTAACAACACACTCGCATATTTTTGCCATTTTGTTTTTTTCACCTTCCTCAGCGATGATACTCACTCCTTCCCCTCCCATTCACCCCCACTGGGTTGAGCACCCCCCCCCCCCCCCAACCCCGAAATATGCTGGGGCGGGGGAGGCTCAATGTGCTTAATTATCCAGATTCTGAAGTTCTTGGCATTGACCATAATAATTACAAGAACTACCGGTCCCCCCTCCCACCCCACCCGCACCCCAACCCCACCCCCACCCCCCAAATACTTTTCTTCTTTCTAGTAAAATGCATAGAAAAGCAGTTGGATTATATAATTTACGAAAAGCCCTGTGGCATTGCCCGAATTTAAAAGTAATTATTTTACCTGTGGTGCTGGAATTGTTGACATTGACAATGTTGAAAGCTGATATGTCCAAATCTGTTTACAATGAAATACTTGAAAGCTGATGTGTAAGAATCTGTTCACAGTAAATACTTGAAAGCTGATGTGTAAGAATCTGTTCACAATGAACTACTTGAACGCTGATGTGTCCGAATCTGTTTACAATCAAATACTCGAAAGCTGATACGTTAGACTGTGTTCACGAGGAAATAATTGAAAGCCGGTGTATTAGAATGTGTTCACAATGAAATACTAGAAGGCCGATGTGTTTGAATCTGCCTGCAATGAAATACTAGAAAGCCGATGTGTTGGAATCTGCCCGCATTGAAATAAATTAACGTATGTTGTTGGAAACTTTGGCAATAAAATACCTATCATCTGCTGTGTTGGAATCTGTTGACAAAAAAATATCCAGAATTCGTGGAACAGATCTTTAAAACGTTGACGTAACCCCTCAATTCGTATATAGGCAATAACTGTGGTATAGCGGCTAGACGCTCGCTTGTGGGTCGGAAGGTCGATGGTTCGGGTCCTAACGGTACCGACGTTTTTTTCCCCTTAAAAAATGATCTTGGCTCCCAGGACGACTAGCCTTTAATGAGTACCAGGTGGAGTCATGGAAAGTAAGGGCGGCAGGCGTTATGCTGACCACATCACCTACCGAGTGCCGACTTGCCTATAAAATAAATATTTAGCACTGTATGCCCAATAAGCCTGAATGCGTGAAAAGGATCCTTTACTTTACTTATTATATTTATAAGTACTAAATCATGATTTGCGTACATCCTGCTGTGACTATTCATGTATGGAGATGCGATTAACTGATCACATGGAAATGTCTAACATATATACTTTCATTCCGCAGTAACTACGTGTTTCCAGCCCTGGGTGCTGAAGCAGGAATTTGGCTCTACGAAAACCGCGACATCAAGATCATTGGAACGGACACCTTATCGCCAGATCCCTTTGCCATCAAAGGAGTTAGTGTAACCTCCTTTCCAGTTCACCAGAAATATCTCCCCAACAACCGCCTGATCATTGAGAATCTCAAGGGCACGGAACAGTTACCACCTAAAGGGTTTCGGTTCCACGCCTCGCCGGTGAAGTATGTTGGAGGAACGGGGACGCAAGTTCGGGCTTTCGCGATGACCTATGACACAAGCATGAATTCTGGGACACCAAAATGTCACAGGGATCTCAGCTGTTTCATCTCAATATTGTTCCTTTCTAGCGCGTTCATTGTTCGTGTCGTGTTGTAGACATCTAATTCATTCACTCATTCATTTGCCTGTGGTGCCACTATATGTTACAAAGGGCTCGCAGTCTGTTCCTCCATTCCGTTCTACCCTGTCCAGTCAGTTCGACGACATGGATGGAACCCAATCCAGCACGTCCGACTTCTCTCACCAGCAATTCCTTCAGGGTTTCTCTTAGACGTTCTGATTTCCTCAAACCCCCTGTTTTCCCATTTCAGTGCCTGTTTGGTGATTCTCTTATCGTCTTTACTCAGAATGTATCCAGTAAATCCTCATCTTCTGTCTTGTAACTGTAGATACAAGCAGAGTTCTAATTATATAAGTCTAAATTATATGTCATTATTTTGTTGAGAAACAGTGAACATTTGCAGTGGTAGAAACTTTCCTTGTGTTAATGTGCTTAAGTTTGTATTGTGTTTATTGTTCACTGTGTTCTGTGATGTAACATACTGCTGAAGATGGTTGTCACTATCAGTAGCCAATTATAAGTAGTACATGACAGAACCAAACAAAATATTAGGGTGAGAACCTTTCACTACATTGCTGATTAACCAATTTTACAAAAACATTTCTGTTTATTTTTGAACTAATCCTTTCTCATGCAGATACCAAACTCCAACCTTCATAGTGAAGACGGCACCCGATTGATGGCATAAAGATGTGATGATTTAGGGACAGTGATGATGATGATGATTACAATGTTTGAAGATGATAATAATCGTTGACTGACTGACCCTCTACCCCACCAGGACATCACACAAGCGATAAACACCCGATGACACAAAGTGCCACCATGCGGATGAGGATCACCGTGGAGAGGTCCCAGAAACCGCGTTCAGACATTTGGCCATATTGATGGCCTGCCTATATTGCGGCCCCTGGCAAAAGCCAGAGTGGGGCTTCAAATAACAAAAAATTACGTCCTAAAAAGGACGTAAGGATATATGTATATAATAATCGTTGCAGATTATATGTTTTTATATGTTCCATGATGTACCACTTGGCAGTGGGTTTGCAACAATGATTTAACACTTTTATATCACACAACTGGTAAAGGAAAAACCGCTATTATTATCAGCTAATTTTATTCAGAAATAAAACAGTTGAAACAACTAAATAATTTACATTTACTGAGTTTAGTTTACAAGTAGTAGGAGAAGAAGAAGGGAGAGGAAGAAGAAGAAGAAGAAGAAAAAGAAGAAGAAGAAGAAAAAGAAGAAGAAGAAGAAGAAGAAGAAGAAGAAGAAGAAGAAGAAGAAGAAGAAGAAGAAGAAGAAGAAGAAGAAGAAGAAGAAGAAAAGAAGAAGAAGAAGAAGCCCTTTCATTTAATGGTTATCAAATCCCTTATGGTCATATCTACTTCTTCTTCTTCGCGTTCACCAGCTGTAAACTCTGGCGGAAGGTTCTGGTTGCTCGTCCACTACTGAACTGCAGTCCTGCTCCAGAACCTGAGTGTTGCGTGTGCATCAGTTTTACAGATCTCATTCTCTTGAATACAGACTGTTGGTTCCTTGCCTCTCCGGCAGATGCACTCCGACTTCAAAGGAAGCTCCCCAATTAGTCGACTCTTACGACATGCTTTTGGGGAGGCAGTGGGTCTATTCTTGTTTTCCCCACAATGGGGCCCCGGAACCCACACGGGGGCCTTATGGTCATATATTTAACTTGTAGTTGTATTATGCTTCTTCATGGGCTTGAACAGATGTTTGTATGAGCTGTTGTTTAAATTGTGTACCTCATCATTTCAGAAGACGTACTGACTCTTGTATTTTCTTGCTAGTGCTTTGGGCGCCTAGGCGTAACAGTCTTAGAGTGTGTTTGGTTTTAAACATTGACAGTTTTCTCAGTTGTAGTGTGTAAACAATCTTCTGACACTTGACTTGGACCACTTGCCCACGACGATCCCCATTTTGAACATTATTTTGGCCCGCGAGTAAACTTAGTTTAATAGTTCTGGGGTAGTTTCAAAAATTAAAAAGGGGAATTAACCATGCTTACCACTATAAACGGAAATGTTTGAGAAGTTGGGTTTCTTGCTTCAGTGCTGGCTCAATAAATATGTTGTGAATTTTCTAGTCTAATAAAGACAGGAATTAAACTAAACACAGCCGTCCTGATATGGTACTCAATAGTTTGAACTTTTAAAGCCCCCTACCCCTGCTGCTGTCAGGAACCCGTATTTAACCTAACTTAAGAACGGGGTTTCTGAAATGGGACTTGCGCCCGGGTGCTTTTCATCCGAATGGTGGCACTTTGTGTCACTTGGTGTTTATCGCTCGATGTGCGGTTCTCGGGGGGTTGATTTGATTTCATTTATTTAGGTTACAATTGGCTGTTGTTGAGGTTACAGTGCCCTAAATATTACTTCTTTGGAGGCTGAACGAGGTATCTGAGATCTACCTTGTTGGTCTGCCGTACAGATGTGCTATATTCGAATCCCAAGATGGAATGGTAAACCTTTAGCTATCGGCCTGGAGGGGACAAACTGATCGATCGATCATCATCATCATCAATTCTCTTTATGCCTAGTAGCACATGAGACTACAGAGATGACTTTCCATGCTTTCCTGTCCTGTGCAATTTTCAGTGCCGTTTTCACTGTCATAGATGCCGCATTCAGTTCACTTTCCATCCTTCGTCTCCATGTTGTTTTTTAAGCGCCCTCTGGTGTCCATGTGAGAGCTGTTTTTGCAGGTATATCAGGCTTCACTCTCAAAAAGTGGCTAATCTATTTCCATGTCCTCTTGGTCTAGAGTTTTTTGGTTTGTGACGAAGTAGTTTAGTGTTTGAGAAGGTTTCTGGCCAGAAAAAGTAAATAATTCTAGGTAGAAATGTGTGGTGGAAGATGATTAGCTTATGTGCATCCTTTTTGGTCACTCTCCAGCATTCTGCTCCACAAAGAAGAAATAGCAAAATGATGCTCTTGTTGAATCGAAATTTCGTCCCTCTGCAGTAACTGTTGGATTTCCAGATTAGTCTAATCCTTTCAAAAGCAGCTGTAGCTTTGGTCAGGTGTGATTGTATTTCTTCCTATGTCCCTCCCAGTAGGGACACAACACTGCCAAGATATGTAAACTGTTCTACATTCTCAAGTGTTATGTTATGTTGGTTTGGACTGTTTGTCATGATCTTAGTTTTTCTTGTATTTATTCTCAGTCCCGCCATTTCTGTTGTGCTGTGTAGGCTAGTACTTTTCTCTTGTATATGTTTATGTTTATGTTCATCAAATCGATCGATTCCAAGTAAAATAAGGTCTCATATCTCTACAACATAGAAAAGAGTTTCAACCTTTGCTACGTTATAAAGAAGTAGAACAGTGCGGTAACCTCGGTAAATAGAAAAGCATACACGCATGCAATTGTTTAATTTCATCATCGTGTAACAAGTATTTTTGCAGAGCGTCGCTCTTATCAGGGGCATCGCAACCGGGGGACTTAGACTTCTTGAGTAATCCCGCTCCTTCTGCTCCGCCATAAAATGTGTTATTGGACTATTAACTCCCCTAACCATGTTAAGAAGTTCTCTCTTTGAGTATTTGTTTCGCTATTTATTATTATAGGAAATATATTTGTATTTGACATTCCATAATTACTTTTATTACTAGTTTTTTTTATTGCACGTAAACTAGGCCTAGCCCATTATGCTCACCCCCTGAAAAAGTTTTAAGGCTGCTTAGCGCCATCCTCCCCCCTTCCCATTCTCCATCCCCCCACCCCTTTTTTCATATTTTGTCTTGGCTGTCAATGTAGAAATATTCTAGATAGCCTGTCAGAAACTCGCTGTCTTCTACTGTCATGGCCAGGTTGTCCCTAGTTCCCCTTATTCATTTTGATGTTGTCTGACCAGTGCGCTCGCTCTCTGTGATGAACCAAGTCTTCTTCTAATGTCCTGTTATCCGTTTTGGTTTTATTATGACCAAAGACCTTCGCGTATCAAGTCATGATGGTGTTTACTAATTCCTTTATTCGCTGTCCTGAAGTGTCATTATTTATTACACTGTTCCGCTCTATCCTGTACAATCACTGTGATATCAGGATAGGAATCCAGTCCAACACCCTTGGCTTCTCTTATCAACGTTCGCCCTATGGTTTCTCCTGAACGTTCTAGCTTCTTCAGTCCCTCTATTTCCCATTTCAGTGCCTGATTAGTGATTCTCTGTTCGTCTCTTCTCAGTGCAATATAAGGCCATATTCTCTGTCTTATAATTGTTGATACTGGCCATTGCCCAGACATTAATCTTATTTCTTTACGCCGCCTGAATTCATCATAAGTTATGTTCACGATTTTCCTCAGTTCTTTGTTTTCGAATGTATTTGACATTCGTTCCATACAGGCCATGCTAAGTTAGCTACTTTTATGTGAGATGCAGATAAACCCACTTGTCAGATGTGGTTCATTTTCAGACGCGTCAGTTATCTAAATATGAAACGCTTTTCGACACCTCTTTCTTCTGTCTTGTCTTGAATCCCTCCTTGAGCACATGCTTAAACGAGTGCGCTCCTAAACTTTCTTTATTGTCTGCTGTCACTTTTCTTTTCTCGTCTGCATTCACACCATTGTTAAGTCTCTTGCGACATTCTCGTAACTTGTTTTTATGTAAAATGCTAACGCGAAAAAATGCTTCTGTTTGGCTTATGTGTTAGTGAGCGCGTTATCCAATCCTCGATTAAACCATGTTTCAATTCTCGTGGTGGACAGAAGGAAAGACAGAAACCCAAAGTTGTTGGATAATGGTACCAAAGTCACACAATGGAAGAAATTGGAGCCTTACCTTATGATACTCCCAAAGATGCAAATTCTACATCCGCTACTGTCGATCTCATGTGTGCGAGAGCCCCAAAAAAGTGAAATAACCAAGCTATTCAAAGTATAATTTATTTTTTCTTTAAAATTTAATTTCAAAAGTCAAAATTACTGAAATTAGTGAAACTTATCTAATTAAAGCAAGAAAGGAAAAAAAAGTTGATTATAAGTTCACAATGATTATGGAAAGTAAGTAAACACAGCATGAAATGGTAACCAACTTATTATTGAATCAACATTTCAATTGTATTTCATAAAATAAGCACGATCAACACCATAAACTTATTTAGTGACCATTATCACTGTTTATAAACATAATCGTCATCATTATCCTCATCTTCCTCATCATCATTGTTATCTTCAAGTGCCTTAACGGCCTGCGTACGAGATTGCAATCATTCAACAGTCCCACTTTAACTGGTCAACAGGTTCCTTCGTAAGCGTTGTGTGGTGCTCCAATATAACTGTGCTATATGGCCGAATGTGCTTTCCGGGATTTGTACCTGACCGACTCTCATCCTTAAGATGTTAATTCTATGGCAGTTAGGGGTGGGGAGGGGGAGGGGCACCCCCCCCCCCCAAAAAAAGAGGGGGGGGGGGACACTGCTTACGTCCCAGAAAAGCCGACAGATAAGTGATATATTTGTATGTATGTTTGTGTGTGTACTTGCAGGTTCACATATAACTATATAATCAACTACTATTCGCTCGCAGAGTTTACAACTGCTTTAAGACCTCCATAATCTTGATCAGTTAGGTAAGATTAATTTCCACAAACTCATTTTCTCCCGACTTCAACTGATCCACTCCGCCATTCTTATTCATATCACCAGGTTTCCCCCCTTTCCTGCTGTCTCTGGTACACAAATCAGCGTCAGTGTCTTGGCTTTCGTTGGGCTGTCCGTTGTTTCCGTGAGTTTCCGGAGAGGTTAGCTGAATACCCGAAAGGTTGAAGGTCACCAATGCGTCTCCCTTACCAGAAACTGTCTCACTTGAGAAAGAGACGTTTGGTGTGTCGTCCTTGTCACCAAGGTCGTAGTAATTGCTTTGTGGACGAAAGTAGGACACTGGAGCTCGTTTTTTCTGGGGAGAGAAAAACATAATTTGTTCATTCTTCCAGCTGCATGCTGTTTTGCTTACAGATAGAATATTTGGCTCTCCTTTGAATCAACCCCCAAAATGGCTGCATGCCACATACTGGCCATAAAATATCCAAAAATATCCGAACGATGGTGTTCGCGTATATCTAAAATACGGACTTTCTGCCAAGGAACAAATCGCGGCAAAACTAGAATTACTTGACAAAAAATATCAACATTTCCACACGGTAGTAGCAGACGATAAATACCGACCGTTGACAACAATTTCGAGCGTTTCTACAGACGATACTATCAGACGATATTAGCGACCGTTGACCAATTTCGAGACATTACAGACGATGAAAGCCGATTAGCAATACTGTGTTCTTCCGATTGGAGGACTTGTCTGCATGCGCCAAACGCTATTAAACTCATCGCGGAGCGTATCCCAAGCGCCGCTACGCGCGGCGTGGATGCGGGGCTAAACTAGGTGCCTGGGACTCACGAGTACAGTAATTAAAGAAAGTTGCAGGAGATGAGGTAGCTGCCGCTCGTGAGTCCCAGCCATCTAGTTTAGGGGGATACGCTCGGCGGTAAGGCACACTCGCAGAAGCAGGTCGGAAAGTAACGTATCGCCGAGACCCTGTCAGAGCATTTGTTTCGTTATCCGGAGCAGGCACATATATTTTTAACAGAACTGACCCGCATTCGGATATTTTATGGCCAGAAATTGGCCAATTTAGCTCTCTTTCGAGCGCAATCATATTAAAGCCGCCATTTTGGGGGTTGATTCAAAGGAGAGCCGAACATTTTCTGAAATAATTCCACGTAAATTAGTAGTCGCGTTAGATTTTACCCCACCCGGCCATCACACAAGCGATAAACACCCGATGACATAAAGTAACCCATAAGTGCTTCGTTCTTCTTCTAACTCAAGTCTGTGTCCAAAGAAGCTCATCACAGTGCACAGGCTCTGTAGCACCGGCGAGGATCCTAAAATACTTTGGGTAAATTTGTAACTCCAAATTGTGCACGGGCAGCGCCATTAGGCTACTCTTTTCGATTTCCAACTGCAAACGGAATTATTTTTTTTTTTTTTACGTGCGCAATAATGCACACAGGCGTCCGATCTCACTACACAGAAACCAGTGGGAATTACTAGAAGTGCAAGTTGACATGAAAAGATCCCAGCCTCTTACCGGAGATTGTGCCAGATTGTATAAGTGTTTGCTGGCCAAATCTACAGCGTACGACGATGCGTACAACAATGTGTCTTGGTGTATATGTTAGCTGTCGTCTGATTTTCATGCATTATACCTACTTTATTGCAGACAAATTGTGTGGGGAACAGAAAATGAATAATCAGTGAAGTATACGTGACGCGATCGGAGGTTCATGATAATAATCAGGAAGTTTAGATAGGGCAACCCCAGTAGTGTTGATAAAAATGCCCAGCCAGTATTTTACATAAACATATGAATGTTGCTGTAGTTCTACAACAATTCTGAATTGTCACTTCACTGCTCATGTGGGTATTATTGAAATCTTATTTGTCTGACATGTTGCTAGTGGGAGATCTAGGAATGTTATTGTTGCTACTATGCTGGGATTTGTATCGTACCACGATGGGGGGGGGGGGGGGGGGGGGGGGGGGGGGGCGGGGGGCCTTTAGGGAGACCTAAGCCTTGCTTGAAAACATAATAATAATCAGATTTTTGCACATAAAGATAACCGAAACAGTATGAAATATTTAAAGAAAACCGTCGGAGGAGTACTTCTCTACCATGTCAGGTGGGACCACATAGTCACCTTACAAATGTTAAGGCTCAGCCCCGCCTATCCCCACCCCCTTTTGCGCTTCCACTTGTCCATGTGTGGAAGGGCGCATATGTTCTAAGGGCTAGGATTCTAGCCATCCTGTTCATACCTGGATTCTGATACAGGGTAAAATCTGTCTCCCTGCTTGGACGTCAGCGTCTGTGGCTTAGGCGTTGCGAACGCGCTTTGTAATGTCGGGGTGCCGGGTTCGATCCCTGCTGCGGACGGTTTGTCTTGCAATGGTTTCGACCGTGGTACCGAGAGCCAACCGTCCAGTAGCAAAGGCAAACTACTGGACGTAAATTTGCCTAGAAAAACCACAACAGCCAGAAAGTGCCGGGGTTGGTTCTGCAACGTCCTGTAAAGGATACGCAACTAATTTTAATTTTGTCGGCTAAGTTGATGCGAGCGCTTCGTAATGCCAGGATGCCGGGTTCGATTCCAGCTGCGGGCCATGCGCCTTGCGTTGGTTTCGACAGTGGTATCAGGGGGCCGACCGTCCAGAAGCAATGGCAAACTACTGAACATAAATTTGCCTAGAGAAACCACACAACAGCCAAGGGCTGCTGGGGTTGGTTCTGCAACGTCCTGTAAAGGATACGCAACTAACTTTTTTTTTCTGCTTGGACACTCCAGAAATGTCAGCGCGCAGGCAACATAACACTGACACTGAAACCTAGGGGCTGAGACTCCCTTGATCCCCCGCCGCTCCCCCCCTCCCACCCTTTCCCCAGAAGAAACCTTGGGAGAAGGGGGTTGAGCCTCACAGTGTTACTTTCGCAGGCCCTCATTTTTGTGCCGGGTCATTCGAGACAACGAGCGCGTTTCATGCTCAGGCAACGGTTGCTATGGCTGGTTTTGTACTGAATGAATGAAGTTCAACCCCATCAGGACCGTACAGCGAGAATCAAACACCAGGTGACACAAAGTACCACCATTCAAATGAGGATTAACCGGGGAAAAGTGTCAAAAACCGCGTTCAGCCGTTAGGTTATATTAGGCCCCATGACTACAACCAGTGGGGCTTTAAAATAACAAAAACAAATTTCGTCCCATATTGGGACGGGAATTAAGGTCTGGTACTGGATAAAGGCGATGTTATTAACGACATGCACGTAACGAAAAGGCAACGTAAGGTAAAGTGCATGACCCCGCATCCGTGTCCAGGCTGGTGGACAAGGGGCTGCAACCTGGAGTTGTAAGAAATTAACAATTGATAAGGGGACAAGACATCTGACATGGATCAGGCGCCATCAGTCGTTTTACACCTATGGAGCTTTTGAGGAGGAAATCTGAGCACCTATGGATCTGTCCGGAGTGCTGTGATGATTATCCTTAATAATCTCTAATACGCAGTAAGTTCAAGAAATTGTCATATCCTGATTTCTGTAAAGTTCAGCACACCCCAGGAAGGTAGTAGTCGTGAACAAAATTGTTACAACTTCTCGAGAGGAAACTCAAACACACCGTCTCGACATGGAACGCACCGAATACTATGCCACACATTGTTGAAAACAAACTGTCATTACTGCCTGCAGTCAGCAGCGGCTGGCTGAATGGTTCTCTGTTAGGGATAGAGATTTGTTTCTGTCGGAAGCTAATTAAAAACCCTAACCTGCAAATAGGGAATATAAGAGAGGACCCATTTCTACGCTTTTATGCGTTTTGGACATATAGCATCTGGTGGGCGGTGTGGTCAGCATCACGCCGACCTCCTTTACTTCCGAGGACTATATCTGGTACCCACTCAAGGCTGGGTTGACCTGGGGGCCAAAGACATTTTTTAAAAAGTCTGGCATCGTCAGGATCCGAACCCACAACAATCCAGTCCGTAGGCGAGCGTCTAGCCGCTACACCACGGCGACTCCCTCTGTTGGTATATTATTGAAAAATTATTTGGAAGCTGTGAAGGAGTAGTTTTATAGACGAATGATGAGAATACCCTGGACAGATAAAAAGAGTAATGAAGATGTCTTGAAAGAAACTGGCCCACGAAGACTACTGATTGCCTACATACGAAAGAGACAATCTACATACTAAAGTCATGTCATGAGAAGGAGACACACTGGAGTACATCGGCGTTTTTCCATGTAATTGTTTTTTCTTCAAAGATCGATGAATTTTGTTTTAGATATATGGGTGGGTGTGTGCATTTTTATCATGGTATCAGGCGTCGCAGGTCGACCTAGCCTAAAATGGGTACCAGGAAAGCTGTTCTATGGAAGTAAAGACGGCCGGCGTAATGCTGACCACATTATCAACCTAGTGCCGATGGTCTCTAAATATATGGGCACTTTTCCCATATACCCGATACGCCTAAAAGGCGTGAAAGGGGATCTTTACTTACTTTACTTTTATTTTATATGGGTGGGTGGGCAGGCATTTGATTCAAAAATCAATGACACACATATGTAAATAAAATTACTTCCGGTTTGCCATCTAAGTCATCTATGACATTGCCAGCAGCTTTTCGTCTTCCGCGAGCATTTCTGAAAAAGAAACGAACAAAAAGTATGCATCTTTCAGTGTCAGTTTAAACCAAAATAACAACATATTGGAGTTACATTTTTAACCTAAGAATAAACTACAACAAATTAGCAAGCATGTCGTAAAAGCTGACTTATTAAGGGTTTGCCGATAAATTTAATAAAGGTATGCTGAATATTAATCTCTAGAGAAATGAGAACCATGATGTTACTATCATTTTGTTTTAACGATCAAATCAGCCTCGTTTCCAAGGAAAATCGCGTAATTGATAGTTCAGTGCTATCACTCCTTGGAGGATCCGTATTCAGCACATTTTAAGTTAATTTTGATTTAACTATTGGTGTTATCTCCCCAAGTTTTGTTTTGTGTCTTATTTATCGCCTTTCTTAATGTCGCCACGCATGTCCATATTTTCTTCTGTTGCCTATTTCTGGTTTCGTGTTGATCTTCGCAGTTGTAAAGCTCTGTTGGCGTGTTCTTTGACTTGTCAGGTCACACACAGTCTTGTTTACATTTAGTACTATACTGATAAAGTCTATGGTCGAAACGAAAGGTTGTATTTGTGCCAGCGCTTTTTATTCCTACGTTCATATTTTTTTTAAAGGTTTGTTTAATTTTTTTATAAATTTTTTTTTTAAATTTTATTTTTGTCTCTAGTCAGAATTTGCTTTCTGAATTAGTGTTTTCTGAATTCGTAAATGCGTTTTTCTGAATAAGTGTCACTGGCTTTCTGAATTAACGATACATGGCTTTCTGAATTAGTGTATATGGCTTTCTGAATTATTGTATTTGGCTTTCTAAATTAATGGCTTGAAACTTCACAGGCAGATGAAAAGAAAGTATCCGCCTACCAAAATAGGCATTATATACACAGATACCGGTATACCCATGACAACAGACAAAGATAAGGAGGAAGCAATTTTTGCAGAGTTTTATGGCACAAACTGATATTAATGATAGGAAACGTAGAAATTCAGTTAGGGATAATCCATCGAATATCATTAATAATAACTGCTATCAGGAGATTATTAGTGTGGATGATATAAAACATGTCTTGCAGAAAGCAAAAGACACTGCGCCGGGACCAGACGTAGTAAGTTATGCTTACACAAAGGACATGGGTGATGACGATTTGAGAGAGATAGTTTTCTACATAAACGAGAGCATCAGAACAGCGTCAGTATCCAAAGACTGGGTGCACAGCTATTTAATACCTCTTCCAAAACAAGGAAAAGATAATTCGAGACTCAGCGGTTTCAGGATTATCACTTTTCAAATTGCTTTTGGCAATGGGCTTGAGGAGATTATTACTGTTAAACCGCAGGCCTTTTGAAACGAAAGAACTTTTTCCAAGAAGTATGGTCAGTTACCTGCCCGGGAAAAATACCTGGTCACATGTAGCAACATTTGCCTTTGATGTTTATGAGAGATTCCAGAACAGACAGGAGATGATGGCTTTGACTCTTGATCTTGAGGATGCCTACAATAGAATCAGATATGATATTTTGATATTCGCGTTCACTTAGAATGGGGGTGTCCCTGGCTGGTGAACTGGATAGCAGCTGTCTTGCATTCGCACATAGCTGCCCTTCACATGGATACATGGACCTCAAAAGCATACAGTATCGCTCCGGAAATAACCCAGGGTTCTGCAATGTCACCAGTGCTTTTTAATGTGAGTACAACTGAACTGCAGAACTTAAAGCATCAGAGGTTGGAAGAATATTGACATTTGCCGATGATGTTATTGCATGTAGGCAAGGGGAGCGTCAGTTAAAAAGTCAAAGAACCACAGGCAACCGTAGACGCAGTGGCTGACTGGTGTGCAGAAATGGCTTCTTTCATCAGCCCAGAAAAGGTGGCTGCTTTATGGTGCTCTATACAATAGAATTGTAAGAATTGATATTCACAATCGCTGAAAGAAGCATCAAAAGAGATCGCGAGCTGAGGTACCTGGATATCACTTTCGATAGAAGCATGTCCAACAGGGGTCATGTGGCGGCAGTTGTGGCGAAATGAAAAAAAAAAAAAAAACAAGACTCAGTGCACTTAAGGTTACATAACAGCAATGGATATGGAACAAAGAATGTTGTTCACAGTATTCTAGTATCGATCCTGCCAGTGATAAATTATAGACTTACCATATAAAAGTGTCAGCTGATGAAACCTGAACGCTTATAGAATGAAGCCATAAGGGTAATTATGGGATGTATAAGAGATACTCTGATAGTTTGTATGCTATATATACTTGCACTGCCGGCTATTACAAATAGGCTCAAAGTGCTGCAAGCTAAGTCATATCTCAGAGTAACCGCAGTTAAGAAACCTCTCCTGCATGAAGCCCTAAACAGAGCCAAGAGTCACAGACTGAAAGGAGGAATGTCATGGATGGCGAAAGCTGAAAACACAGACATGTGTTTAGGTTTTAAAACATTGGGCGAGGAGAAGAGTGGGTCCGAATGTCCAAGCAAAAGTCAGATTTGTGTAGGGTTCTGATCATACTGACCGTGAGTGCAGGGACTGGCCAGCTGGCGTTGCAGAATCAGAAGTTCCACAAATGATTCATGACATTTCTCACCCAGGTGATGTGATAATCTAAAGATATGGCTCTGTGTTGAGAAAGAGATGAAGCACGTAGGGAGGGAGCGGGAGAGGGGTTGGGGGGGGGGGGGGGGTTAGCAAAATGGAAAGGACGTCGCTTAGTGCAGCCAAGCCTGACGTATGACACTACAACATCTAGTTTGAGAATGTAGGTGGATGCAGTTCACGCAGCCTTTTGCTGGCTTGAGAATCAGCTGTACATACTTGCCGTAATTGTAAAGATGCACAGAGAATGTTGAGAAAGGTAGAGACAGAAATTGTCGGTGCAGGGTGGCAAGGGTCGCTTTAAAGGTCCCGCGTATTTAGTGTCCTTATGAAATTTTCTCAAGGCTATGCCGGTGTATTAGATGAATAAGTTATATAGCTTTCTGAATTATTGTGTATGCCTGTTTCAATAAGGCTTTTTGAACTAGTGCATATGACCATGATAAAACTGTCTCTACGGGGTAATGTGACGTTATATATATACGGATCTCTTCTTAAGAGTAGTGTCCTTCACCGTTTCAAAGAAACATTATCCACTATCACTCCAGACAGCAATTATAAGAAAGGAGCCATAAATGCAAAACATGGGAATCGCTCTAACTTAAACTCTAACAAACAAATCTACCTACGAAAGTTTAGGTTTTGGTTTAGACGACGGATCAACATCATGGCACAAGGGTAGTAATTCAAAAGTGCGCCTTTCTAATCCTCACGCAAGCTTTAGTCCGAAGAATCTCAGCGCAGTGTACGAACTCTATAGCACCGGCGAGGATCCTGAAATACTTTGTGTAGATTTTTTTGTTTCAAATTTTGTCATGGCAGCGCCGTAAGGCTACTATTTTTTTTATTTCAAACTGCCAAGGGATGTTTTACGTGCACAACATTACACACGGTCGTCCGAACTTACTACACAGAGACCAGGGAAAATGACTAGAAGTCCACACGAAAAAAATCCCAGCCTTCACCGGGGCTTGAACCCGGGACCTCCTGCCATCTAGGCGTACGCTATGCCTTGAGACCACGTATCCCCCTGCCTACCCACGATGAACATATGCAATAATTCTTCTTCTTCGAGTCCATGCCGTATATCGTAGATAGTCACGTCTATCCACAAGATGAGGAAGCTACCAACGAAGATTATATGCGTTATTCCTTCTCCTGCTTCTTAGAGTCAATGCCGTATAGCAGGGGTAGTCACGTCTATTCACAAGATGAGGAAGCTACCCACGAAGATTATATGCGTTAATCCAACCTTTTCCTCTAGTCACGCCGTATAGCGTGGGTAGTCACGTCTATCCACAAGATAAGAAAGCTACCCACGAAGACTATATTCGTTAATTCTACTTCTTCTTCTTCCAGTCTCTGCCTTGTGGCGTGGGTAGTCATGACCTTCCACAACCTTCTGTCTCGTGTACTTTAATTTCAGTCAACTCTGACACAGATGATCGTCCATGCCATGATTGTGAAAATGTCCAGCATCTTCTCTCTCGGTCTCCTTTTATCTCTTTCCCACCTTCCCCCTTCCCCCTCCCCATCACGATTTACAAAAATTTCCTCCTTTTTGAGAATGTCGATTGTTTCTTTCTTATGCGGGCAATCGGTGCTTTTCGTGCGTCATTTTATTTCAAGACATCCTCTTTAAGACTTTTTTCATCTGTCCGGGGTATTCTCATCGTTCATCTATAAAACCACATCCTGCCCCTTCCAAATGTTTCGCTTATCGTCCAGCTTTGCATGATTCCCTTCCCTACATAAAGATAGGGTTTATATGGTTCATAAGAATTCCCTTTCTCGTCTCAATTGACAAAAAAAACTATATGCACTTAAACAACACTGTAGGTAAGACGAGACAATCGTATTACATACACACAACGTTTGTAGATAATGAAGCCCACGATAATAATTCCAAGGGCAACGGAGATGACGGCAAGAGCAATGGTCAATGCCTGCACTTGGTTGTTGAGATCTGGGGGGATATGGAAAACAGTTATGAATCGATTTCAGACTAAGACTTTATATTTAAATAGTAGATAGATATGTGGAAGGTGTGTTCATCAGTAAATACATTGTGTTTAGCCTATATCGCACATGCTAATAAAGGAGATTTTTAACATCACTAAAGACGCCAAAAATTTGATTCTGTATACATATGATTACAAAGCTATTGATAGTTTATGGCGGAAAACATCACACCAACCATCTTTACTGCCCAGGATATTTCCTTGTACAAATTATTAGGCTGTTTGGACATGGGAGCCAAATCAACAATCCGTTTGAATGAGCATTTGAACTCAAGACCTTTGGATGAGCAGCAACGCGTGCTACCTACTGTGCAACTGAATATTAAAGTAAGTAAAAAAAAAAAGAGAAGGTCCCTTTTCCACGCCCTTTGGCGTATAGGGCATATAGGGCTAGACCTATATTTTTATAGACCTATCAGCACAAGATTGGTGATGTGGTCAGCATCACGCCGGACGCCTTTACTTCCCGGGATTTCACCCGGTACCCACTTAAGGCTGGGTCGACCTGGCAGTCAAGGTCATTCTTGAACATATGTCCGGCTCAACTGAATATTACTGGTGATAGATATGATATAATCAGGGTCCCTTTTGTCACTTGCATTTTGCCTGGGTCGAGAATGTCTAGCTGAGTGATTAAAAAGGCTAAACTTTCATTTAGGAGATCTGTGTCCGAACACTCAGTCTGGTTTAGGGGGATAAATTAATATCGAAGGAAGAAAGTAAATGCATACATAACCTGCACATCACGTGATACTACAGCAGCCCGAGATCCGTGTGTTCTAAACTGTCCCGTTTAGTGGCATATAAGGGCAGTGAAAGACAAGATTGCCTTTGTCAGAGAAGTTACTGTGTTCACTGGGATACACAGCTAGGACAAATAAGTGTGTAATCTTGCTCATGGTAAATCATCATCATCATGTGCCGTGTCAACTGACGTAGGTTCTCATGCTTCTCCACAGATCACGATCCCTGGTTGCTTGGAAAATCTCTCTTGATGATATCCCTCCATGCCATCGTTTCAGCCCATCCTAGCACAATCAACAGTATAAACTGAATAAAATTAAGGGGTTTCACTGCTATTATTTAGTTGCTGTTAAAACAATTGTTGCTCAAACAGTGAAAAGAATTAGACGTCCTTTATCGAAAATGACGCTTGAAGAGAAACATTTATTTATAACCTCTAAATCTTTGTTTTAAACTATTCACTGTCAACCAAAGCTTGGAATCAACGAGAAGAAATTTAAAATCTCACAAACATTGAATGCCTTTACTCTAATTAACAACAATGGAGACTATTCATTTAAAACCAATAGGAGGCGTTTAAAGAGCTATAACCTCTTTTTTGGCAACATGCGTATCTAAGTCGCAGACAAATACGCCGTCAAGAACATAACGTAAACTATTAAACTTAAATGCTACAGACACTCGTAGAACTGTATGTATCAAGAATAAATCCGGTAAAATTCTACAAGATAATAAACAGTACAGACAAAACGGAACTGTAATCAGTATCATATCTCGGGAACTGATACAGTTTGTCAATATTAAAGACAGAAAAGGTTCAGAAGAAAAAGTAATGGAAGGTATAGTTGATGACACAGAATGGCAATGCGTCGCCCAACATTAGGCATGACGATACATAAAGTAGAGGAACTGACAAGAGCCAAGTCTCTCTTGCAACTATTGATGGAAGCAACATTCTGTAATTGAGTTGGGAACCAACAACACAGCCTCGGGACATTTCTATAAGCACCTTGTCTTTATCTACAGAAGAAAATGCAGTTCACATCTCAGGGGTAACAGTGGTAGTCAGGATGTAAGTCTGTCCTGCTTTTTCTCTGACTTTTGAGTGTCGACCAGATTCACTGAAAACACCCCACTGCATCATTCTCTTTCGACCGTCAATGATTCAGCATTGTTCAATTAATCTACAAAAGCCGTAACATTTAGCCTAATTTACTTCCAAAATGTGAAGAACCAGCCAGTCTGACTGCCTGTTCATTCCTGAATACACATAAATACAATGGAGAAAATATACAGAAGCCTCTACTCGGGATTCCTGAAACGATGCTTCAGCGATCCGCGAAGGACCTGCTAAATTGATATTGTGATATGTTGTGTTACTTTAATATGTGTAAATAAAGCATACTGTTACCGTCAATTTTTCCGTTCAGTCGTAGTCTTTCAGAATAAAATGCATCAGTAGAACTACTTGTGGTCGAAAGTGTGATTTCGTTAGTCGCCTCTGAAGAGCCAGTACTGTGAGATGATAGAGGCGACGACGATGTGGGATTAGCATCTGTGGAACCAGTGATTAGTTCAGTTGATGTTTTATTTGTTGAATTGATTTCCTCTGTGGTTGATGAGATGTTAGATCCCAGCGTTGTTTCTGTCGTAAAGCTACTGTGACGAGTGTCTGATATTGTTGTGATTCCAGCTGGTGGTAGTGTTGACGCTGACAGTGAGCTTGTCGCTCCTGGATCATAGTGGCTTGTATCTGATGCTGCTGTAATATTTGGGTTAGCAGCACTTGTTTCAAACGTTACTGCTGTTAAGACGCCTGAACTGGTTTCCGAAGATGCAACTGTAGTTGATTTGGTAACACTGGTTTCTGAAGTTGCAATTATAGTTGAGTTACCAATGCTGCTTTTCTGACGTTGCCACTGTATTTGCAAGTATGGTTTGTGAAGTTGCTGTTTTATCTGAATTGTTAGGAATCTTTGTGGGAGATTCCGAGGATGATTCTGTTGTTAGGTTAGCAGTACTGTTTTCTTGAATTGATGCTATAGTCGGGTTAACAAGTATTGTTACCTGGGCTTTCCACTGTAGCTATGCTAGCAAAAGTTATCTTTGAAGTTTGTGTTGCAAATGAGGTAGCGATACTTGCATTATTAGTTTTGTTAATTGCTTCTGTAGCGGAGTTGTAAGTAGATGTTTCTGGAATTCCTACGGTGGATGAGTTGACAACATTCGTATCTGAAGCTACTGTTATAGGTATACTGGTTGCGCTCCTATTTGAGCTTGTTGTTGTAGCTACTCTATCAGGAGTCGTATCAGAAGCTGTTCTTGATAGTTGTACTCCCAACAATCGTATGTGAATTCGTCTTTGAAGTTGTCTCATCAGCGTTCACGTTTTTGGTAAATGTTGTATTTGCGCTACCACTGACAGTCGTGCCAAAGGATGCCGTCTTAGTATCAACGGATGTTGTCTTTGAAGTGGTCATGTTAGACATCATTGTTACATTATTTGTTGGATTACTGCCATCAGTTGTGGTTTCATTTGCTGCCACCATGGTCGTATTGTTGGCTGTGAATGTTGCGAACAATGGATAATTAGTTTCCTAATAAATTCTAAAGTCTGTGTGTGGATATATTATTTTTCACATAATGATAAAATCGTCTCATAATTATTATTGAAAGCAAAACTTCGTCTGCATAATTTTTTAATAAACTATACTACATACCAACTCAGTTCTGCGAAAATCTATAATCTGTAATTAAACAAATGTAAAGATGCAGTGATCAATTTATGAAATAGATTGCTTACTACGAGTTTCAACTGTTAAACAAAGATAAAACCAATAACAACGGTTTATTTAAAAACATATTTATGTGTTTCCGTCACATAATTAAATTCAACACGTCCGCCTCCCCCTCATCATTCCTTCTTTAAATGTATCCAAGAAAGTTGCCTCTGCTTAATGTTCCCGCCTCACAAAGGTCATAAATCTCACTTTTGAAAGCTACAACTCTCATTTTAAAATAATCTGCTGCATTTATGACTACAACTGAAAACTAAAGCAGCTCAACTAAACAGACGATAATTAAAGCCACACAATGCTCTCTCTCCCTTGTATATTTCAGCAAAGACTGACTGACTGACTGACTTTCTACCCCACTAGGACATCACACAAGCGATAAACACCCGATGACACAAAGTGCCACCATGCGGATGAGGATCACCGTGGAGAGGTCGCAGAAACCGCGTTCAGACAATTGGCCATATTTATGCCCTGCCTATATTGAGGCCTCTGGCAAAAGCCAGAGTGGGGCTTCAAAAAACAAAAAATTACGTCCTAATAATGGACGTAAGGATATATAGTATTTTATATATGGATTTCAGCAAAGACAAACAACAGATGGTCCAGGTTATTACTGGCGTAGCCAAATCTACAAGATATAAAAGTTTATGAATAAATATATTAACAGAATGAATCACAACCAAAAACGTTAATCACCAAATGTAAAAGTAACTTTTCTTGAACTAATGACGAGGTCCCAATGTTTTTTACGTGGCGACTCAGGGGACGGTGTCAGAAAGTGACAAGAATTGTAATTTAAAAAAAAAAAAAATTTAATTTTAATTTTATTTTAATGAATCAAATGTCAATATGTGTATATGTCAATAATTGTAAAAAGCGTTCATTAACCTGTCAACCGCAAACAATAAGTAAATCCAGAGTACAAGATCATTGATCACAACCTTGACGCTATTTGATATACACAAGACGTTTATTCCTGGATTAACTGTAGGTACTCGACACAAAGTGTTTATTACAGTATTGCTGCTTCTGGCTGATGCGAGAAAAAAAAAAGTAGTATGCAATGCTAATCTCATGTCCTCGTAGACTAATTGTTCAACATCACCTGAACTTCAAAGAGCAAGGTTATTCAACTAAGTTCACTCAAGAAGAGCAATTTTGAAAAAGGGAGATTGTCACGGGTCAGATACCTGAGCTCCAGCATTAAAAATTTTTTAGTACAATTGGCAATGATCCGCGGGCCACTTGCTAGGCGTCTGCTGGTTGAATTGTGTCCGCGGACCAAAAGTTGAATAGTCCTACCCTAGAGCCGATACCCATTTTAAGGTAGTTCAGTTTGAAAGATTGTTTTATATTTTTTTTTTTTTTTCCATGGCTGGAATGGAGAAATCCAGCACAAGATCCTAGTTCTATATGTAATGTCCTAACGACTGTACAACCAGGTTAGACGCACTGATAGCTAAAATCTTTTATTGTTGTTGTTGTCCTTGTTGTTGTTGTGTCCGCGGACCAAAAGTTGAATAGTAATTTACCTAGAGCCGAAAAGCTCAGTTTGACAACAGTCCATGGCTGGAATGGAGATATCCAGCACAAGATCCTAGTTCTATATGTAATGTCCTATCGACTTTACAACCAGGTTAGATGCATTGATAACTAAAATCTTTTATTGTTGTTGTTGTCGTTGTTGTTGTTGTTGCACTATTAGAAAATCACAGACACACACACACACACACACACACACACACACACACACACACACACAAACACACACTGATTATATGTAAAATGCCTGACTGGTGTCCCCAAAGATGAGCTAACTGAGTCTATGACACGCCTGTTACTCGAAGAGTTGCATATCGAATGCCATTCCAACAAGAAAATCCTAGATATACTGTGCCACCTCCTAAAGAATAATAACTGGGCCATCCATAACAGCCAAACTAACACCAAATGCTGTCCTGACCTACTTGTTGTCTTGACAAAATTATGTCCTGACAAAATGATGTCCTGTGCATGTATGTAGATCTGTATTCTACGAATACTAAAAAGTCAAAAACTTGTATTGTTTTTATTGTGTAGGCAAGCACAAAGAGAAATTGTAGCAATGGCTTTCCCAGGAAGTTCTTTAAAACAAAAGGAATGGATCCTGTGGTAAGCAAGAACATTTCCTCCCAGTTATAAATGGGACACCAGCAAAGATTGTACCAAGTATTGACCTGACAAACTTGCTGTCCTGTGCGTGTATGTAAATCTCTGTTATACGTAAAAATATGTGTCTGATTTTATTAGAATGCGTCGCTGGAATTACATCGGTCACGTACTCAGAATGGACATACAGAGACTTCCCCACCAAGCCTTCATATGGTCACCAGAGGGTAAAAGAAAACAGGGAAGACCAAAAGAAACTCTCCGTAGAACCATCACAAGGGAGAGCTCAACCATAGGTCTCAGTCGCACTCAAGACCTACATCAAGTGGCAACGAACCGACAGACGTGGAAAGCTATGACCTCTGCCCTATGCGCCATCTTTGGCACAAGAGGAATAACTAACTATACGTAGACTAAATCGTCAATAGTTTATGTCTACTCGAGCATGCAAGCGAAGGCGGAAGCTGTAACAATAGTTTTCCCAGGAAGGTATTAAATATACAACAAGGAATTGATTAAGTGGTAAAATATAAACTTTTCTCAAATACTGTAATTATAAGGTTAGCTGCGTATCCTTTACAGCACGTCGCAGAACCGTTGCAGGGCGTTTTTCTAGGCAAATTACATCCAGTATTTTGCCCTCTCTGGACGGTCAGCTTACTTGATACCACTGTAGAAACCAATGCTAGGCGCATGGCCTGCTGCTGGAATCGAACCTGGCATCCACGTATTACAAAGCGTTAGCATCGACTTAGCCACAGAGTCGACACTGTAATTATAGCATTCTTAAAATTTATAAAATTAATCGGGCTCGTGTATCCACAAGAACCAGAATAAATATCCTTAAATATTATGGGAAGTAAATGCGGACGACGTGGTATTTGTCAGTCACGAATCTCAGATTAACGAATATCTCTAGTTCCTATAAAAATGGAGCTAGAAGCGTGAAACCATTGAAAATATGTCTTTCATTGTATTATTTTCTCAGTTTTCGTACACTACAAAACATGGGAACCTTATTAATGATGTGAAAACAGGCTTTTACTTCCCCTGACTTTTATACTTGATATTTTCATAACGTATTAGCATATATTTAATAACAATGTGAATGTGGTTATTGGTTGGGAGCAAAGATGACACCAGATCAGGTAACGTCTTCTAGGTGATTAATGATTAATGGGAACTGTTATCATACTAGTCTGAACAGATTCATACGTGTTCCGATCTCTCCCTCACAGGCTTCATAAGCGTAAAACTACCGATGACGCCGGTTCTGTGCAGATTAATTAAACGTCTTGTGCCCTTGGTGAAATGTGTTATGTCGTTTGGGGGTAAAACATATTAGTCTGTACACATTCTAGGCCACGGCATATGAGGCAAGCTGGCTAGTTTACCTTTTAGGTGCCCTAAACTTTCTTGAAATGTCTGGAGTTATCTGATAGCCAAGAAGCATAAGGGTCGGAGAAATAAAGTCTTGCCACTTCCGGGGCTGAACCATGCTTGGATATATATATATATATAAATATAAGAACAAGAAAGAGAGTTGCCATGGTGAGACTAAAACATACGTTCATAAATACTTTTAACAGTGCCATCTTAACGTACAGGCGTGTTTATCAGTTGATCGTGGCCCTACGAAAACAGCCGTCCAATGTAAATCTATGCACATAATGCAAGACTAATTTTCCGTTGTGACTGAATAGCCAGGACGCAATGCACTATATTTACTTGGAGGTCGAGGGGGGGGGGGGGGGTCGTGAGGGGGGCATATATGTTAGGTTGGCATTTGCTTTTAAATAATAATATGATAATTTAATTCTAAAAATAAATAAAAAAAGTAATTGTCAGGTTTAATGACCAGCCATTACAGACACAAATTCGTCAGCGGAACAACAGCTTAAAAAATCAAGGCAGAATCAGTTAATTTTGTGTTTTATATCTCATTTCTTGTTGTTGTTTTGCTGATTTTTGTTTTTGTTTTGGTATCCAGAAGCCATGAGTTGTTAACCCTTAGGCTCGATATTATGGATATCGCAACCTTTCGGCCTTGATTCCATTTTAAATACCGTAAATCTGGGAGAAATGTGGCTTTTCTGCCCACCCCCGGGAGTGAACCCGGACCACAAGGAGTTCGTCACCCGCTCACCGCGAAATCCGGTTTAGCCAACTTCGCTAGAGAGACGGGCTTGTTTTGCTGATAAAGGCTAATCGTCACACCATCCTTTGCTTTTCTATTGTAACTAGTCCCGTAAAGCTAACAAATACTCTCTATTGTTAGACTTTCACCGCTTTGTTGCAGTCACCTCATTTCGATAGTGACCATTTAACTCTTTCTGTCCTAACAATTTGTTGCTTCAGTATCTAATATTCAAAGAAACAGAGTTTACAACAATAAATACTTAGATCTCAGGGACTTGGACAAAGACACTATAAGACAGAAGCAGTGAAACTAATAATATAGATACTCTTCTTCGTCTGTTATTCACGGCTGTAAACTCCGATGGAAAGTCCTGGTTGTTCGTCCATTTGGACTTTGGCTTTGTGCCAGGGCCTAAGTTAGAGTCAGATAGAATTAAACAAGAACTTCGTTTTCATCAGAAGACAGAAAAAAAAAAAAAAAAAAAACTTGTAAGTGAGTTGTTCTATACTAAAATAGTTAATGTGCACTACAACCTACCTCAGCGGCTAAAAATTTTCCCTGTTGACAGAGATAGTAAACAAACACAGGAACACAACAACGTCTCTATCACGCCTGAGGTTTTCCGCCTGAGACAAACTCTTGCTGACATAATATACCTCAAACAGACGCCTGTGTTAGGCGCAAGCCCTGTTTTACCTGGAGTCGAGAAGGATTTAGCCGTCTGCGACAAACCAACATGCAAATTATGTCGAGGAGCCCTTGTTTAAACTGCCGGGGTCTGCTCTCTTCTGCGTTTGTATTTTATTTTTTGCCCACTATCTTTCAGACACGACTTTTCTATGACTCTTGGTCGTCCCCCTTCCCCGCCTAACTCCTATCTCTAAACATGTCAACTCATCGTAAAAGTTGTTTAATCATTTCCTATGTGTCGCTGTTGAAGATGCACTTCCTTCGTACTGATGATGACAGGTGGGGGGGGGGGGGGGGGGAATGCAAACTTTACAGACATAAAATCAGTATTAGGAGATAGCGACCTACTCAATACTTGCTGCTCTTCTTTCAGCAATTTGAAACCGTCTTATATAAGCATTTTTTTTTTCTGGTGGTACTCAACAGAGCGCAGTACAGGCACCTTTTCGTAGTCATATTTTTTTTTAGCACCATTGTAATATAGCACATTTTTGTCCTAACAAAAACCCTGCTTTTTCCACCATTAACACTTTCTTCTCTCTTCTTCTTCTTAGTGTTTACAGGCTGTAAACTCCGGTGGAAAATTCGGGTTGTTCGTCCATTTCTGAACTTTCGCCTTATTCCAGGATTCGCGTGTTGAGCATACGTTCATTGTACACATCTGGATTACTTGTATGCAGACTACTGGTTCCTCGGCTTTCAAGCGCCCAGACTTCAGAGGGGAAAAAACCTCATTAGTTGCCTTATTTGGCTAATAAACAACATCTTATCTCGAAAGCTGAAATATTTTGGTCATATCAAGCGCCATGGCGGATAGGAAAAAAAAAACATTAGCAGACGGCGTGGTACCAGGAAGGAGTGGGGCAGGGGCCGACTAACACGGAAATGGGCACATGATATGCTTGATTCCATGAACATGACAGTGCACGAGGCTGAGAGCTGGCAAGAGACCCAGTTTCTTTTAGGCAGACTGTGATGAGAGCGACGTTCTGCAAAGGATCTGCCACATGACTGACTGGAGTCACCTCCTACAACATCTTTGTTAGTGGACAGTGTGTCTATTCGTGTTCCCCCTAAAATGAGCAAGTCATCCATTCATCGTCCCGGGGTGCCGTTATATGTCACATTGTTTCGTTTTATCCTGTACAGGTTGTTTGAATGCAGGATTTTCTAGAAAAAAAAACAAAAACCGGTAGTGAAGAAAATAATGAAAAGCACATGGAAAGCATCCGACGGAAGATGCACCACAGAGATAAGGAACAGAAAAATACTTGTTTATCTGCAGAAAATTGGCCAGGCCGATTACAATATTTAACTATTTTGCCATGATACTAAATTGCTGTTTAGAAGCATAGAGGAAAATTGTGAAGCAAAGTAATCCAGCAGGCGTTAAGCCTCACATAAAATCATCATCATCATCATCAGGTGCCTTGCCGACTGGTGTGGGCGATCATGCCTCTCAATAATCTGCTATCTCCTGCAGCATGTATCAGTTCTTGGGCCGTCACACCTCCATGCCATGCAACAAGACTGTCAAGCATCTTCTCTCGTTGTCTTCCTCTATCTCTCCTTCCGCATATCTTTCCAGTGGTCACAGCATGTTCTATTTTCCCTCTTCTTATAACATGGCCGAAAAATTATGACAGTCTCCTTCTGATGTCTGTGATAAGTTGTCTTCGTGCTTCCGCCTCTTTCAAAACCTCTTGGTTGCTCTTTTTAGCGGTCCAAGGTAATGTAAGTATTCTTCTGTAAAACCACATCTCCGAGGCCTCCAGAAATTCACATAAAATAGATGATCATAAGACAAGAAACCAAACCACCAGTGCCACCAACACGAAAGGGACCTAGTCTGCAGCAATGAAGGATACTGTCAATACCGGAGTGAAGAAGAAACAACATAACATACCAACCACAGCAAACAGGCCAAGGCGCTTGTGATTGAAGGTACTTTAGCGGAGCATGTCAGCCAAGTGGAAGTCACAACAACGGAATCAACCAACCAGCCTGATGAACAAAGCCAGCAACGTGATGCAAATTACATCACGGGGAGTTCACCAGTTGAAGGCACCGCATTCCCGACAACCATTATGATTCGTTAGACAAGCATCAATTACTGTCCTAACTATGCTGGCAATACTAAAGATTATGGAGAACCTGCTGGGGAAGTGATATGTTGCCAAGGTAAGAAAAATCAGGGACGGAGTTGTCGCCACACTCAACAAAGACGATGAAACAAGCTAATTCACGACATAAAAGATAATCAACATAAGAGCGTTAAGCTGTCGAACGAGATTGTGGTGATCGCTTCCATGTTCCGCAATATCCGACACTGTGTTTTCAGACGCACCAATTTTCAGTCAACCGACCAGGAAACACAAGATCAGCTGAAGAACGAAAATCCAGGATTAAAAATCATCACAGTTGAACGACTTGGTTCAAGACGACACAACCCAACAACGGTGACTATGGTTACCATGGAAGACGAAATACCACTATAACAGCACTTAATCATCTCATTGATTGATTATGGACTGGGTTTGCTCACTGTCTCGTAGAGTCAGGTAGTGAAACTGGGGCGCATACAGAATGAAGCTATGCGGGTGATCCTGGGATGTACAAGAGACACCCGATTGTGTGCATGGGATACATCCTTGCATTGCTGACTATTGCAGATAGGCTGAAGGCGCTGCAGGCTAAGTCATACCTTAGAGTAGCTGCAGATAAGGAGCACCCTCTGTACGAAGCTTTTGATGCAGTTAAGCGTCAGAGACCGAAAAGGGGAAAATCGTGGATGGCTCAAGCAGAGGACACAATAAGACAAGTGTGCATGTGTGTGCGAGTGTGCGTGTGTGCTCGCGCGCGCGCGTGTGTGTGTGTGTGTGTGTGTGTGTGTGTGTCTAAAAATTGGGAAAGAAGACACTCACACCGTCGGCAAATAGCGCACACACGTGCAATCCCCAACCGTCGGTTATTGCAAGCATGAGTCCAGCGTATGCCCATCCTTTCATCCCGTCTAGTAATAAGCTTCAGGCTTCAAGAGGGGCAGGTGAATAGCAAAAAATCGCATTTCTAGACCCCTGAGCAATCGAGGCGGTGGTAACAAGAACTGGGTTAAAGGTACTACTTGAATTGGTGATTCATGTGTGTAGAAATGTAGCAGCTATGTGTGCACCTAAAGAGTATGTTTATGCTACAAGAGGTATTATGAGACGGGACATATGTATAACATTACAGGACAGAGTAAAATGGTAAACAAAATCCATTAGTAGAAACTGTCATAGTGATATGACGTGTTACATGTTCACATACGATTGCCCACGGTACATAAGGCGGCGTAGCCTTTTCAATTCCTGGTCGCCATTTACTTCTTCTACTACTACTTCATCTTCTTCCTCCTCCTTCTAATCTTCTTCTTCTGCAAACTGGAACGGAAAGCTGTGGTTTTCGTCCACTTCTGGATTGTTGTCTTGTTCCGGAACTTGAGTTTTTGCGTACAATTCTGTGTTACAGATCTGGCTTGTTTGTGTGCAAACTGTTGGTTACTCAGCTCACGGGGCAGATTTACCCAGACTTCGATGGGCTTAGACTTTTAAGGTAATGACTATGAATGGCATCTGCCAGATTGCGTCATTTTCGTGTGTGCTGAGACAAGCATAATTTTAGTTTTTTTTTTTTTGGTCTCAAATACTGAATTAATCTGGCCATAGTGATGTCCCGACCTGGAGCGTCATTATATTTCAAACAAAATTAAGGGTGGGAGAGCAACAGTTCAAAGGGATGATGTAAGTCCTTTAAGGGGATTGCAAGGTAAGTCCTGACTTTATGCCTAGCAATAATAATAATGTGCTGAATAGCAAATACAAATATAATATATTTCAAATTTACAGGTAGGTCCCACCCATGGTTTCCTAGGTTGGTTTGGGTGCCTCATGTGAAGACCTCTTGTTCTTAACTGACCTCTAGTTAGACAACACAGGCAATTGTTTGTTATTAAGCCGGTGCTTTAACAAGTCCGCCAATCAGAGGTAGTTCATGTAAACATTCAACGGCTCGTTCTAGAGCTTTCCCCCTGGTAATTTTTGTACATACGTTCAGAACAAGTAAACATTTGTCGTTAATTTATTGTAATTCAATACATTTAAACTCAAGTCAAGAAAATGAGTAGAGTGGAAAGGGGGTGACACAGACAGAGAGAGAAACCTAGAGAGAAGAGAGAGAGGGGAGAGCACACGGTAGAAAGGATGTGAGAATAAGTAGAGAGAGATATATACAAAGAACAAGGGAACGAACTAGGCTCAAAGTGCTTAAGTTCATAAGTTCTGGCGCTCTTGCATTCTAATATTTATTTATGTTCATAGGATTAACTTTGAATTTTATTAACATACGTTTTCGTTACGTTGTTTAGTTTAATTCCTTTTACACACGTCGTGACGTTTTATGCAAAAGTTATGTTAGGTATTTCCTACGTGATTATTTTCATTACGTTACTTAATCGATCTATTCACTTCGCACTTTGTACATACACGGAAATTACTGTGGTGTAATGACTATACACTTACCTGCGGATTGGAAACTCGTGGGCTTAGATCAGTTTTTTTTTTATGACTATGGCTGCCAGGTAGATTCTGCCTTAAATGGGTACTAGATACAGTCCTGGCAATTAACGGTGACCGGCGTGATGTTCATCACATACCCCGCCGAGTGGCGATTGGTCTATAAAATATAGGTCTAGTCTTACATGCCCAATACGCCGAAGGCGTGAAAAGGGGACCTCTTTTTTTTTTACTTTACTTTATTTTGTGTGTAAATAGTTCCTGGTTTCAATACAACGCCTAATATAGCTTTCAAAGCTCTGTTATCTCAACAAAACAAGACAAACAAAGACTATACAATGAATTGTCTGGCATCCTCTTCTGGGTTTCGGGGCCAAATTGTTGGGAAGCGGGTGGGGGGGGGGGGATAGATCCACTGGCTCCCTAACAAGCATGTCGTAAAAGTTGTCTAATTATGGGTTTCGTTTGAAGTTGGAGTGATCTATCTGAGAGGCACACACAAAAACCACCAGTCTGATTGCAAATAAGCCAGCTGGTTAAAACGGATGCACACGCAAAATTCAAGACATGGGATAACATTACAGTCAAGAAAGAAGTGGGCGAATACCAGGACTTTTCGCTGGAGTATTTAGCCTAGAGGCTAAGAAGATTGCCGGGTATATTTCGCCATGTCTGACAAGATACATAATACAGAAAGAGTTAAATAAAATTAAGCAAATAAATGAATCATTGACAGCTGAAAAAATAAAACCAGCTGAACTACACATAAGCTGAGCAGTCTTTTGTTTGTGTCCTTTTGTTCACTTTACAGCGGAATAAACATTGCTAAGAAGCTCTGATATAATTACATCTAATATATGCCACTGTATTCACGGTAGGACCTGGCAAGAAAGTTTACCTGACAGGTCATGCATTCAAATACTTGTCAATGTATAGAGAAAATATATACAATATCATCATAATCATTTTTATATTTAGCATCATCTGCTTTGTAAATTCACGTAGCTCGTCATACTTTTTCACCGTTAGGGGTAGCAGTGGCGAAGTGGTCAATACATTGGCCTTTTGCTCTGAAGGACGAAACTTTGTTTCATTAACTCGTCTTTCAGTTCCATTTTTTACCCCCGGAAATTGTTAGTTTTAGGTTAGTCTCCCCAGAGAAAGTAGTCACTTTGTTGGGTTGGTCTACTTTCCTCCATGTTACGGGTGTGCCGATCTGTTGTTTGCTTTCTGGGTTGTCTTGCATTTACGTTTTTCTTCCGAGAAAAAAGAATGCCTGTGACATAGTGTGCAGCTCCCTCCAGGGGGTTGTGTTTTAGACCCAGTGTGTCCATGTTTTTGAAGTGTTAAAAGCGCTTGCCTGCTGAAATATACAACACGCCATATCAACGGCATTGCGGAAAACCCAAGTAACCTAGTGCCAAAGGCGCATGGCTCAAGGTCGACCATTTAGAAGTGAGCTAGTGTGTAGCGCTGTGTAAATAGAAAAACCAACGTTAGTTTTACCCGGAGATCTATGGTAATGTAATCATTGCAGGAGCTGCGGAGTTCGTGGTTCCAATAGACCCAGTGGTTCCAATAGACCAACAAGCATGTAGCAAGATTCATCTAACTGGTGGCTTCCTTTGAATTCGGAGTGCATCTGCCTGAGAGGCAAAGAACCAACATTTCGAACACAAATAAGCCAGATATGCAGAATGGATGTGCACACAACACTCAGTTTCTTGAGCAAGACTAAAGTCCAGAGAAAGGCGAACAATCAAAACTTTCCGCCGAAGTTTACAGCCGGCGAAAACGAAGAAGAAGAAGAAGACGAAGAAGAGCTGCTCTTACGATGTTCTTTGCAGGCGACCAGCCGTTTATTTAAAAGAGACCAATTTATATTGGACAACACGAAGTTTACTTAAATCGATCTTTTCGATTATACCGTCAACCTTTTCACCAACTGTACCCTGAGCTAAGAAAATACAATAAATAAACTCTGGTCGTTAGGGAATTAAAATCTAGGACCATATTGGCGAAATATAAACATGATCGCTATTGTGACATGCAACAAACGCATCTCTAATTTTTTTTTTTTTTTTGTTGAAACATTCTGTTGACTTCCTGGTTCAGAATGCAACCCCAGATTAGGTAAGAAATACCACATATTGCGAGCTACATACTTCCTTAATGTACTTCCTGTTTGTTCGTTACTTAAGTTTCTAATCGCATTTTAAGGTTAAACCCTCAGTGGGAGGTTCTGTAAGCTCGGCGGATACAGTAATAAAAAAAAAATTAAAGGTAAAAAAAACTATACGAAATAGACATTGATAAGTGCCAGTAAAAACAATGAACTTCCCCAGTAAACAAACACTTACATGCCGATCCTATATTCTTGAGATCAAATCCGCATCCAGGGGAATATTTTATTACTAGCATTGTCTGCCAGGTAGACCTAGGCTTAAAATACATGGATATCAAGTAATGTCAGGGCGAGTAACTTCTTCATATCTAGTATCAAGTGTCGATTGTAATAAAAAAATTGGTCTCTCACTGTATGCACTGATCTTGACAAATGGTGATTTGAACAGAAGGCAGTAGGCTGGGGTACTTGGCCCCACTGATCAACATGGAACCCCCCGGTAAGTGCCTAGCGTGCCCATGCGTTTTAACTTTTCCACTACCAAACAACACACATTACGTTCATCTTGCTGTTCCAAAGATTATAATGTTTCAGCTGCCTTCTTTCAGATACAGTTGTTTTAGTGACCCTTTGTATCTGAATTATAAGTGTAAACTATTTCTGTCTTATAATTCCCTTGTTGGACAACCCTCGACATAAGTATTTGCTGCTTTTAAACCTAACCCCTTGGAAAGAATGAGTTTAATTAACTTATTTTGATGGAAAGAATTGTGAAGGCCTTGCCAAGAGAGTGGTCGCCACTAAACCACCAAGGAGGCGCCTAACCCTTTACCAGAACCACCCTGACGCCATTTTGGTTCTACGGTCGGGCAAGCCTCAAGGAATGAGCACTATATGGTAGTTTACATATTTGTATGAGAACTTTCAGGAAAGAAAAGGAGGAAGGAGACTTAGAACCTCAGGGCACAGTGATATACATATAATAGGTAAAGGAGTAATACTTCATACATGGCAGGCAGTATGTATCCTTGAGCAATCTTTTACCATACTGGCATCTGGTTTACTTTCAATGTATGTATGTATGTAAGTTGTTGTACCCCACCAGGACATCACATAAGCGATAAACACCCGGTGACACAAATTGCCACCATGCGGATGAGGATCACCTGTGGAGAGGTCCCCGAAACCCTATTCAGCCGCAAGACCATATTTCAGGCCCGGATATATTTAGGGCTCCCGGCAAAAGCCAGGTTGGGGCTTCAAAATAACTAAAAATTGCATCCCACAAGCGGATGGCGAGATTAATGCTAATATTTATGCTCCCTTTTTATACATACGGAGCAGCTAGACGGTTTCCTGTGGAACTTGATATTTTCAAACATGGTCTCGGGTCGACCGAGCTTACCAGGTAAAGTCATGGGAAGCAATGGCAGTCGGCGTAATGTTGACCGCATCACCCACTGTGGTGTATAAAATATAGTTCTAGAACTATACACACAATATCCAGTAAGCATAATGCCGTGGGAAAGGGGTACTTTTTACACATGGCATTTTTTTTTTTCTGTAGTGAGCCAGAATAAACGTCCTCACCAGCATATAGTAGTACCTCGACTTACGAACCGCTCTACACACGAACCTTTCGAGAAACGAATTTTATTCATATCCAATTTTGACCTCTAATAAGGTTAGTTGCGTATTCTTTACAGGGCGTTGCAGAACCAACCCCAACAGCCCCTGGCTGTTGTGTGGTTTTTCTAGGCAAATTTGCGTCCAGTAGTTTGGCATTGCTTCCTGGACGGTCGGCTTTCTTGATACCACTGTCGAAACCAACGCAAGGCGAACCTGGCATCCTGGCATTACGAAGCGTTCGCATCGACTTAGCCACAGAGCTGACTTGACCTCTAATACTGGCCTACATTTTAGATACGAGCCGTGAAGCACTGCGCATGGGCCCGTGATTTGTGTTACTTATCTGGGATAGGAAGCAACAAGTAGTATGTGCGACACATGCTGAAACAACATATTTGCCCTTTAATTTTAAAGGGAGGGGAGATATCTATTTCGGTATTTATGTAAATAATAATACTATTGCTTTATATACTCGCAGAGGGTGTACGGACAAACAATTCAAATTATTGTTTTGATATCGAATATCATTTCCAACACGGGCCAAAGAAAACTAAGAAAGAAGAAAATCACAAAATAAATTACAAACGAGATTGTGTGGAAATATGAGAAAGATGTAAGGCAAACTGATTTGTGCAAGCATTGTAACTTGTTCAAGCCCACTGTAGCTATATAACTCAACAAAGCTAATGTGTACACTGAACTTGGTGTATCCAAAGGAACATCTATCATGTCATTTCGAAGAAATAAAGTTAAATAAGAAATGGAGACTTTTCTGCTCGGCTGGATTTGTGACATTCAACTGAAAGCAGACAGTGCATCTCAAAATTTGAGTTTCTCAATTTAGGTGAGAGTACTTTTAGTGCTTTATTAATTTCCTACCCCCAGATGACGTCACAGGACAGTCCAACATTTTAGAGGGTGGTGAGACCAAGTTTCCCGGCTTTCTGATGCTTTTAACGACCCCACAACATCTAGAGCTGGTCTTAACCTCAATCCACCTACGTCCCACGAGAGAGTGCAGACTAGATCCCACGACTTCATGCAGCCTAGGTCCAACGACTGCATGCAGCCTATCTACCACCCCTTGAAATATTAGACTGTCCCGTAACCTGTGGATTTCCCCTGATTGGGGGAAAGATAAAGCACCGTACTTTTTTAAAATTATCATTTGATTTTTTTTTTGATTTTTTTAATCTGAAAATGGATTAATTGTTTCGGTAAGATTTGACGAGAAATTGGGTCTCGATATACGAACCACAGTTAGGAATAAATTAAGTTCGTTAGTCGAGTTACCCTTTTAGTTCATAGTGACTGCACTAGCTATGCTGATTTAAATCCTCAAGCGCGCAGTTCCATATCCTAAACGGCCCCGACATTGGTAAATGCAGGCACTACAGGCAGAACAAGCAGAAGGACTTATATCGTCCCCTCAATGGAGGTTGTCAGCAGTGGCTATGTGCATCGAATACTGTCTTTGGAAATATAACACAGTGAGGCTTGAATATTTTTTCGCTGTGATAATCTATACAGATGGCTCTGTGATTAGGAGAAGAAATGCATGGGGTTTCATAGCAAAGGCGAATGGACGTCGCCTAGTGCAAAAAAGATTTGCATATGATATCACGTCTAGTTTGAGAATTGAGGTGGAGGCAGTCTCTGCTTGAGAATAAGCTGTACACACATGCCGTGTCTGTAACTGACTTACGGAGCATGCTTCGTGCAGAGTGGCAAGCATCACTTCAGAGGTCCCGGGTAGTTAGCATCCTTTGGATATTTTCTCCAGGTTATGCCGGTGCGTTGGGAAATTAGCAAGCAAATAGACTGGCTGGCTCTGCACCACTTGGTGGTGAATTGAAGTATGACAAGTTAGATATTGTGAATGCCCTTTGGGAACGATTAAACAGTGCGGAGGCTCAGATAGACCATTACGGTCTAAATAGAATGGCGCAGCGAGGAATTACCAGGGGATCTGGCCGACGCTCGAAATTCAGGGTAAGGATGAGACCGATATACAATCAGACGGTTACTGGTACCATGGGAACTGGAACTTTTCGATTGCTGCTGAAGATGGGAATAGAGCACTTATAGGAGTGTCCTGAGTGCTCTGATGTCGATTCTTAATTCAACATTTAACATTTCGGTATGAAAGTCCTACCACTGTCTGAAACCTATAAAAACGGTATTTTTTTATACCAAATCCCCCCCCCCCCCCCCAAAAAAAATATTCGCGCCCCCCCCCCCCCCCCCCTTTCTTCCTTTTCCCGCCTTGAAAATCGAACTTGGGTTATCCCAACGATTGTTAAAAAAACATAGACTTTCGCAACCTGTAAGTCACAGAGCCAAACAGGAACATAAACGTTAAAAAAAAAGGCGACTAAAGGGGTTGTTTACGTCAAGATAAGATATCTGCAAGTAGAAAATCCTTTGCCAGACCTCACGTCGTATGGGGGGTATCTATATCGTGTTGCTCCCCGGCACTGATTGGATAGCGAAGTCGGTATCACACTTGACCTTGTATTTCCCATAGTATTTCCTGGTTCACACTTTAGGTTGGATCAATCTAAGAGAAATGAGACTGTGTGAAAATTAGACAGTTAGAAAGATAATCAATACATTACAAATGAGAATCGTCAAATTTTGTGAACTAAGCACTGCCGAATGAGGCAGAAAATGAATAGAAATCTAGACACTCGAACTGAGTCTCTGGACAGGTGGATATTCAGAAGAGTAGGTTGTATAACGTGGAAACAAAAAACATCAAGTTCTGAAAAGACGCGAATGAAAAGAGAATTACTGAGAGAAATAACAGAGATAAATTAAATATTTTGGCCACATTAGAAGACATTATACTCTTTTGAAAAACCCTACTGGAAGGAAAAGTGTTGGCTCTGTGGCTAAGTTGATGAGAAACGCTTCGTAATGCCGGGATGCCGGGTTCGATCCCAGCTGCGGGCCATGCGCCTTGCGTTGGTTTCGACAGTGGTATCAAGAAAGCCGACCGCCCAGCAGCAATGGCAAACTACTGGACGTAAATTTGCCTAGAAAAACCACACAACAGCCAGGGGCTGTTGGGGTTGGTTCTGCAACGCCCTGTAAAGGTTACACAACTAACAAATCAAGGATGGAAAAGTCGAGGGCAAGATAGCAAAATGTATCCACTTATACAAGTGGTAGGACAACATGAAGACATAGACTAATAGAAGTCTGAGAGAGTGTACAAGCAAGACAAGAAACAGTGTTGGAGATCCATTGCAGCCAACTTTCAATGTGGAGACTGTAACTGATCGATGATTGATGAAGATCACAGTAACATGCTAGCTTTCAAATGACATCAGCAATGTAAAGTTTTGTAAACGTGTGGGTTATATTGTTGTCACAATAGGACTGGAACTATTACTTGCGGAACGTTGATATTTATGTTTAAAGGGGAATCAGAGATCCTTTATAAGTGTCTGGAGTACCGTGAAAATAACCCGAACACATGCTAGTAAGCTGAATTAAGGAATAGGCGAAGAATAAGCGACAGCGTTGAATGCTTTAAATTGTGAATGTATATATAGTGTGAGAATGTGCTGAGAGAGAGAGAGAGAGAGAGAGAATGAGGGGCGATAGAAACAGAGAGATAGTACATGAGAGGAGGAAAGAGTCATAGAGGGGAACAGGATGAGAGAGAGAGAGAGAGAGAGAGAGAGAGAGAGAGGGAGAGAGAGCACGGTGTTCTCCATATCTGAAATTTTGTATGTCACTGAAATGTCAGTTATTTCTGATACAAATGTCCTTCCATAAGACCGTGGAGTGTGAAATATCCAAACAGTCCTACCCACACCTGGAGCCGCCTATGGCAAGAGAGGGCCAATCGCAGAGATGAATGGAGGTGGGCGTGATATCTAGCAATGAACTACACGGACACGGAATGCTGATGAAGACGAAGACGTCCTTCCATGTCATGAGATTTTTTTTCTCAAAAGGACTAGGACTAGGACTCCGTGTCATGATGCCACACTGTCTATCACTGTCTCTCTTGGTCTACCGCTCCAACGCTCCTGCATATAATAGTTTTCAGTATCTCTGATGTTTCCGCAGTCAATATTCTGCGTATTCTACCTCTAGCTTTGCTACCGATGTATCTGCAGCAAAAACTGCAACAAAACACGTGGCCAGAGGAAAGATACATCCAGAACAAACTTTGGAGAACATTTAGAGACTTGCTGCTGACCTGCTGGTTCATGCAGATAACTCGACTTGAGCATATGAAACTGATCACAAAGAAGAAAAACGTAATCCAGTAATCACAAGTGATATATGGTTCTATTCTCTTGGTAAACACTTGTCTATAGTTACCTAGACAGTTCTGGGACAGTGTGGAGGGGCAGATAGATCATTACAGTCTAAGGAGAATGACGCTGCGAGGAGTTACCAGGGAATCTGGCCGACGCTGAACACTCAGAGAAGAATAAGACGGATATACAATCAGATGGTTACTGGTACCACAGGAATTGAAACTCTTCACTTTGCTGCTGAAGATGGGGACTGAGCATTTATGGGAGTGTTCCAAGTGCTGTGATGTCAATTCTTAATTCAACATTCTTAATTCAACATTCTTGGGACATCAGCTTCAGAACAAACTTGTTAAGTCTAAGATTATTGTATAAAAATATTTCCTAAATTATTTCTACCTCTTTAGGATGCTGACAACAACAAAAACATCAAAGCCAAACATTACTGTAATGTGTTGCTTCCACTGTTTTAGAGTGGGGAGTAGATCCAAAATACTATATACATGTTTGTTCTCAAAATCATAGATTATCGAGAAAATGTTTATATCAATATTTATTTCCCCCTAAAGCATGAAATACTGTCTGAGAATATCGTAAACATGTTTATAACCTCTAATACAACAACAGTAATTCTTTAAAATCTAAACCAAGCCAAACACCTTTGTAAATTGCAGTTTATTTAATATTTAAAAAAAAAAAATAAAACATATCAATTCTTCCTTCACACATTTAACTAATGCTTTTAAAAAAAAAAGTAAAAATCACACAACTATTAGTGTTTTATCTAGTACTATAATTTTATTTCAGTGACTTCTTAAAATAGTTAACACCTAAACTAAAAGAAGAAAACATTGAATGGTATTATTAAAATATGTATTAAAATAAGTCAACACCTTATATTTATATAGAAGAAGAGAGTATAGAGAATATAGAGAAGGCATTCGAGTTAATAAATAGATGAAAGCTATGGAAAATTAGAGTAATTAAAATCAACTGTTGGCTGACATTGTGGCTCATTATCAAGTCAGTAAGTGCAGAGTAAGAACAACAGAAGGAATGACAGACTGGTTTCCCATCTCATCAGGTATCAGACAGGGATGTGTCCTCTCACATTTGCTTTTCATTACTTACATGGATAAAATTACACAGGAGGAAATGCAGACACTGAAAAAATAGACAAACTTCTTTTTGCAGATGATAAATGTCTAATACAACATCAAGAACAGAATTTACAACATCATCACCATGTAGCAGGTCCTTTGCAGAACGTCGCTCTCATCACAGTCTGCCTGTAAGAAACTCGGTCTCTTGCCAGTTCTCCAGCCTCATGAACTTTTGCACTCAAGGAGTCACTTATATCCTGTGCCCATCTTCGTGTCGGTCGGCCTCTGCCCCTCTTTCCTGGTGCCATGCCTTCTGCTATAATTTTTTCCAATCTGCGTGGCGCTTGATATGACCAAAATATTTCAGCTTTTGAGAAAGGATGCTGTTTATTAGCCAATCTTCCTTGATGTTCAGATCTTTTAAGATGTCAATATTTCTCATCTTCTTTGTCCAAGATATTCTGAGAATCTTTCTATAGCATTTCAGCTCAAAAGCCCCTATTCTCTTTCTTAAGGACTGAGAGATAGTCCACAACTCACATCCGTATGTAGTCACAAGAAAGATGCATGCTTTCAAAATTCTAATTTTTATCTCCTTGCTGGTGCTTAACCATAGACTTTTAAGGCTGTTCAATCTTTGCATTGCTATGGCCATTCTCCTTTTAATTTATGTCGAACAGTCTCCATTGTTGTTTATTATAGAGCCTAGATATTCAAAGTTTGTGACATTTTCAATTTCTTCATCATTTATTGTTATTTTTGGGTGACAGCCAGTTTTATCTGTGGACATTATTTTCGTTTTCTTTAAATTCAAGAACAAATTTTGATCTTCACTGTGCTTTTGGACGGACAATATTAAATTTTCTATTCCCTTTACGCTGTTCGAAAGGAGGACTGTGTCATCTACGTAGCGGAGTTCCGGAATAGGGTTGCAAGTCTGGTCATTTTTGACATTTCTCATTATATTTTCTGCGTATTTTTGAATAGGTATGGTGAGAGAATGCACCCCTTCCTCACCCCCTTCTGCACCTCGAACCAATCAGATGTTTCACCAGCTGCTCTGATAGCTGCTTGTTGTTCATAATAGAAATTTTCAATTAATTGCACTAAATGCGCTGGAAACCCCATACTTTTAATAATAGTCCACAGTTGGTGATGCTGGACACCATTAAATGCCTTGCTATGATCAATAAAACAAGCATGAAGATCTACATTGTATTCTCTGCATTTTTCAAAAATTATTCTCATATTAAATTTTTACAACACCATAATGAAATACAGAGAACCACGACACTAGGCTATAACCTGGTATCAATGGAATGAAAAAAGAAGAAAGAAGGAGAAGTCCTTAAAAAAAATGTATATATTCTGTAACAGATAAAATCTATGAGCTTCTGTAAAGTTAGATGGAATTACCTTAACAATGTCTTGTATTATTTTCTCTCAAAAGATATTACTCAAATTATTTCTAGTGTTGACACATAAAAAAATTGAAGCAGCATCTGCAGAAATCTCACTGAATACTTTAATCAAAATTGCCAAAGCAATGTAATGACAAGTATCTACTCACTAATGATAAGTATCTAGACATTAATGGTGCGCACAATTGAAAAATCATTATATCAAAGGGTTAGGAGCTTGGCATGCAGGCATGTCTAACATTCTGCCCTCTTATCTTGCTCCCTTTGTTTAAACTTTCATGTAACCCGTTTGAGAAAACTGTTTAACTGAGAAACCCAAGATAAATTGTATTCACTATATGCTGTCTGTAGAAGCTCAATATTACAGTTGTAGTTTTTTTTTTAGTGAAGCATGCATTCATTTTATGGCACATTTTTAAACAGTTTTGATCAATAAAAATTTAACATGACAACTTGGACAGGATGCATATGTAACATTTTTTTTTTAAATCCACGTGCATACATATAACTACTAGGATAAAATCTTCTTTTCCAGCAAGAAAAAATATGTTTTAGAATTCTGTGGGTTTCCTTGTGGCTAAATATGCCTTTATCTTCTCATTACTTTCCACCAGCTTCCTGAGAGCATTCAATAAAGGGAATCCTTCAGTTTTGAATGTTTTCCACTTTGATTCAGTAAACACTTGATCATAGATAAACAAGTCTGCCAGTGTTAGCTGTCAAATAAGAGAAATCAAGTAAAATATTACAGTAATGTATCAAACATATGAAAGCTCTTGAAAATCAGTGGCCAAAAGGAAATTAAACTTGGTACCAAATTTTAAAAAACTACATTTCGATGTCAGTTCAGTATTGGTGTAGGGAGCTGAAACATGGGGACTTACTGTAAGAATTATTTATAGTTAGAAATATTCATTAACTGGTGATTATTGACAGTATACAAGATAGAAGGCTGTGGGTAGAAATGATCAACGACACAACATGGCATAGACCAGGGCTATTCAAGTGGCCATATCCAGCCCGCCAAGGCCTAGCAAGTGGCCCGCGGATCACTGCTAGTTGTATTGCATTTATGGTCTTTCTATGCTAGGGGTGGGGCTTCTGGCCCGTGACGATCCCAATTTTTGAACATTTTGGCCCCTAAGTCAACTTAGTTGAATAGCCCTGGCATAGACTATAGGTTCTTATGTTTCTATTTATATTTATGCAACTGACTTTTGTTTAAATGTTAAGATAGCACAGCTGACATCACTGGACATTGGGCATTCCCATCTGTGGTCAGTGCTATGATTTAGTGGCTGCCCACGTAACTCTACTCATGGTTTCCATGAGAGGTTGGTTACAAAGTTGCCGATCTTGACTTACAGGTAGCACTGATGTGCTTCACCAGGATTCATTCCAAGGTCATGTAATTATATTAGTGTCAGACTCATCCTTGGTCTCCAGCCTAGTCCATATAGCGTCGACATCCACTCTGACCATGCATATTCCCACACACAGTTCCACACATTCATAACCTGAACCTCAAACATGCCCAGGTTGTGGGTACGCTCCATGGTTGAGCCGAACTTTTTTTTTAAAATGTCTTTGGCTCCCAGGTGGACCCAGCTTTGAGTGGTTACTGGGTGCAGTCCTGGGAAGTAAAGGCTGCCGGCGTGATGCTGACCACAACACCCATGCCGATTGTTCTATAAAATATAGTTCTAGTCCTATATGACCTACACGCCTAAAGGCATGGAAAAAGGTCCTTTACTTTTTTTTTAACTGTACCAACATGCCTAGGTGAGGGATATTAAATGTGACTTTACATTGCTATCTCTCCATTCAGAGCTGAGGCTGCCTGTTGCAATTTTCTGAAGCATGTTCAAAGATCCGATATGATCATTACATGTGTGGCTGCTTGTTCTGCTGCCCGTTTTGTTAAATAAAAAAATATTCTAAAAAAGTAAAGTAAAGATCCCTTTCCACGCCTTTAGGCATATCGGGCATATGTGAAGAGCGCCCAGATGTTTACAGACCCTCAGCACTCGGTGGGTAATGTGGTCAGCATTACCCCGGCCGTCTTTACTTTCCCAGGACAGCCCATCCTGGTACCCATTTTAGGCTGGGTCGACCTTGTGACGCCCCGTACCATGATAAAAATTCACGCAGCCAGCAGTGAGTTTTGATCGCGGTAAGCCGGATTACGTGTCGAACTTGCAACGCCTAACCCACGGACGCCGCTTGAATAAATATACTTCACATGAAATGTAATGTACACATTTATATTTTTTAATGAATATAAAAACAGTAATCCTAAATGAAGAGTAAAGAACAGCAAAGAAATCTAATTTAATTTGTTGGGGCCTAGTGGGCTTATGCTATGATTTACTTTTTGTAGACTAGTCAGCATTCAAGTGGTGATGTTGCCAAATTTATACAGGCTAAAACCACTTCCCATAATATTTCATGCAACCTCTTTCATGTCAGTTCGACATGACAGCACATCATTAAAAATAATCTCTATTTGTTTCTTTTAAAAAAACCTGACAGGCAGACATATTAGCCATGACGAATTCATGAAAGTAAATCCAATTTTTTTTAAACATGTGACTTCAAAATTTAGTGAAGCAAATAACCAATTTTAAGTGCTAAACACAGCTTAAAATGTGACTATAAAGCTCAGTCGAATAGAAAAGGCATGCACAAATACAACCAAAATATAGCCCTTTATGTTCAAAGTTTCTCACCCATATCTTGGTTTCATGTTGACCTTAGTTGCTTAGAAGCTCTACTGTCTTGTCCACTGAGTTTTCTGGTCACAGTCTGTGTTTTTTTTAGTACTCCTGTGATAAAGACTTTGCTCAAAATGTTTGGTTTTTTGTGTGTGTGTGTGTGTGTGTGTGTGTGCATCTTTTCTATCTCTCATTTGAGTTTTCTAGTCACATTTTTATTGTTTCTAAAGTCTTCCCATGTGGGACTCAATTTCTCTTTATTTTGAAGCCCCACCCCAGCTTTTGCCATGGGTGATCCTCATCCGCATGGTGGCACTTTGTGTCACCGGATATATCGCTCTGTGTGATGTCCTGGTGGGGTAAAATTTACTTACTTACTTCTAGCACCAATTCTCATCTGCTTGACTGCAGTCACTCCTATTTACACATGATAGATAGACATAATAAACAAGGGAGACAAATAATCTACAATATTTTTGCAGCATATTACCTGGTCACTCCCCTGCTTAATTTAGTAATATGAAGAGTTTTATTTATTACTTACAGAGTCCCCACAGAAGTAACCAGTGCTTGACTCTTTCAGAAGCTTTTCATACATGTTAAAGAATCTTGGTGCTTCCACTTCTGCAAAATTTTTCATTTTCTCTGCCTGTTCAGAATCAAAATAAAGGTTACTCATTCGGCCACAGAAGGTTTATTAATTTAGTATCCTTCACATCCTTCTTAGGATGTAATAGTTTGTTATTTGAAGCCCCACTCTGGCTTTTGCCAGGGGCCGCAATATAGGCAGGCCATCAAAATGGCCAATTGTCTGAACGCGGTTTCTGGGACCTCTCCACGGTGATCCTCATCCGCATGATGGCACTTTGTGTCATCGGGTGTATTTCGCTTGTGTAATGTCCTGGTGGGGTAGAAAGTCAGTCAGTCAGTCAGTTTATTATTTGAATTAACTAAGCAGCCCTTATATGGGATATAATTTATTTGTTGTTTTAAAGCCCCACTCTAGCTGTTGCTCTGTGTGATGTCCTGGTGGGGTTGAACGTCAGTCAGTCTTTAGTAGTAAATAATTGTTAGGACAAATAAGAAGTGTCTAAATCAGAAAATGTATAATACACCTTTATTCAGTCTTGCTTAGGGAGTTATGTGCCTAGCGTCCATCATTAACTCATTTTTGATCCACATAATATCCTGCATGTCCTGGTCAGAAATCTATAAACCCGCACACAAAACCTGAGTTGTGACAAGTGATGCAAGCCACTCTTCATGTAGCATACAAGTCTCAATTTATTAAAGCATGCTCTACAGGTCAGTACCTTCCTTCGAAGTCGGAGTGCATCTGCCCGAGCAGCAAGGAACAACTAACTTTACCCAACTAAGCCAGTTAAACGGATGTACATGCAAACTCACTTCCTGGCACAAAGCCAGAATGCAAATGGATGAACAGCCAAGACTTTCTGCTGGAGCTTACGGCCGGAGCTTACAGCTGGTGAACGGAGAAGAAGAAGAACAAGGTCAGTACACATACACCATGTCAGGATGTACTATTTTCCAGCCATTGGAAAGCTGCCTCCATCTCAGACTCTATTGCATGGTAAATGTTGTGTCTATTTGTAAAGCTCTCTTTTTAAGCAATGTTAAATCACCTTTGAAAGGAACCTGCCCACTATTTTTAACTCACACCATATAGCCATCAGGGTATGTAACAGCACCATTTTACCTCACACCATATAGCCATCAGCATTTGTAACCATACCATGTTACCTCACACCATATAAACATCAGCATATGTAACCACACCATGTTACCTCACACCACATAGCCATCAGCGTATGTAACCACACCATGTTACCTCACACCATATAGCCATCAGCGTATGTAACCACACCATGTTACCTCACACCATATAGCCATCAGCGTATGTAACCATACCATGTTACCTCACACCATATAGCCATCAGCATATGTAACCATACCATGTTACCTCACACCATATAGCCATCAGCGTATGTAACCATACCATGTTACCTCACACCATATAGCCATCAGCGTATGTAACCACACCATGTTACCTCACACCATATAGCCATCAGCATATGTAACCATACCATGTTACCTCACACCATTTAGCCATCAGCCTATGTAAATATACCATGTTACCTCACACCATACAGCCATCAGCGTATGTAACCACACCATGTTACCTCACACCATGTAGCCATCAGCGTATGTAACCGCACCATGTTACCTCACACCACATAGTCATCAGCGTATGTAACCATACCACCTGGAATTGAATTTCCCTTGACCAGTTGGTACATTGATTCCGTGTGAATCATCAGTTGTCCATTTCTGACAACCTCTGTCCAAAGAAGCTATGAGCTTATTAGGGCTGTACCGAATAGTGATTTTCACTATTCGGCCAGATACGAATAGTGGGACCAACTATTCGGCCGAATACAAATAGTTTATCATCATCATCAGGTGCATTGCCGACTGGCGTGGGCAATTATGCCTCGCAACAATCTGAGATTTCCTTCAACATGTATTAGTTTCGTGTGTTGACTCACCTCCATGCCATGCAACTAGACTGTCAAGAATCTTCTCTCGTTGTCTTTCTCTATCCCTCCTCTCACAGATCTTTCCAGTGGTCACCACATGTTCCATTTTCCCTCTTCTCATAACATGGCCGAAAAATGATGACTGTCTCGTTCTGATGTCTGTGATTAGTTGCCTTCGGGCTCCCGCCTCTTTCAAAACCTCTTGGTTGCTTTTTTGGCTGTCCAAGGTATTCTAAGCATTGTTCTGTAAAACCACATCTCTGAGGCCTCTAGAAATAGTTTGGCCTGCCTACCGATTGTCCAGGACTCACAACGCATTGCCTTTAAATATAAGTGTTTTCTTGACGAGGCTAACAGTTACTATTGTACAGACCACATTTTCCAAAATGTAATCACAACCTTACTTATCCGCTGCACCTTCACGAATACAGATGGAGGATCAGTCGCACCTCGAGATAAATACAAAGACAATTTTTAGCATGCTGAGGTTGGCATTTTATGCATTATGATACACTCTGAGTGTGAAAAAAAAGGAAAAAAAAACTCTCTTTTCGACAGTGGCAAGGAAAGACAATTTAAATTTTAACTTTTAAGTATCTTCATGCCTTCTTTAATAATGTCACTATTTGTAGCCGACTTGATTTTCGCTGCGGCACTCCTGGAAAACGCACCGAGTTTGAGAACCTCTGCTGTAATGCCTCAGTCGAGTCAGCAGGCAAAGACCTTGCCAGCTGCTGTACCACACAACCGGGTTGCAGCTTCCCCTGCTACGACAGACTTAGGCAACAGCAACTATTGTGTTTATGAGAGAGTTATTTCAGTCTATCGCAGTTTATGCAGAAACGGGTGTAAGCTAACCACTATTCGTATTCAGCCCGACCGCAAGTATTCAGATGAATACCGAATATTTATTAGGTTCACTATTCGACCCTGAAGCAAATACGAAGCGAATATTCGGTACAGCCCTACAGCTTAAGCAAAGTTATTTAAATGGGTGGAAGTTTGTCTCATTGCTCAAAACCGTACTTGTCAAGGACAAATACATCTACCACCACAGTGGTCTAAACACTAAACAACTTTGTGGGTAATTCAGTGCATTGTTCAGGATCTGGTTCAGTTCGAGAAGATCATAGCTGATGCCCAAATAAGGCAGCTGTGACGACAACAAAACCATCGGTAGACCACATTGGCAAAAGTAAATACACAAACCCTGTAGGAGTCTTGTGTGTTTTTGCGTGTTTTACTATGCCCTGTCTGAACATAAACACCTTCAGGCGTATTGGATATACAGGGATAGACCTATATTTTATAAACCAATCTGCACTTGGTGGATGGTTTCGGCCACCTTTATTTTCCAGGACTGCACCTGGTCCCACTCAAGGCTGGGTCAACCTGAGAGCCAAAGTCATTTTTGAAGAAAGCCCAGTTCCATCAGTACCCGAACCCATGAAACATAAAATGTACATGCACAATAATATTTTGACTGGTGCACTTGAGTACGTGCAGTCACATAAGGTGTGCTGAAAGTGTTATGCCCATAATCTGGACATCATTTCAAGAAAAGTTAATGAGCCCAGAGAAGTATGGTAACAGTGAGTCGATTTTTTTATGTTGCCAGTGTGACCTCTTATTATTACATTGTCTAATGTGTGTTCTTATTGTTCTGTTGTCTTTGTTCTAAAATCTCTCTTCTTCTCTCTGTGAGTACATCATTACATGTTGATTTGTTTATTTTTATAGCCCAAAGAATGATGTGACTTTCTTGAGTTTAAGGTTTAGGTTTAAACAACAGATCAACATCATGGCACAAGTGCAGTAACCCATAAGTGCTCTGTTCTATTTTTAACTTAAGCCTGAGTTCGAAGAATCTCAGCGCAGTGCATGAACTCCTTAGCACCAGCGAGGATCCTGAAATTCTTTGGATAGATTTTCAACTCCAGTTTTTGCCGGGGCAATGCTGTTAGGCTACTTTTTTTTTATTTCCAACTGCCAAGGGATTTTTTTTTACGTGTGCAATTATACACATGGGCGTCCAATCTTACTACCCAGAGACAAGCCTTCACGGGGGCTTGAACCCAGGACCTCCAGCACTCGAGATGGACGCCATGCCCTGAGACCTTTCTGCCCCTATCCCTGAGTGCATCACTTCTCTGTTTCAGATTGCTAACAATGTCATAAGTTTAGTCTTAGTGGTTTACCTTTACCCTCCACATCTATTTTGACAGTTTTTGACCTCCTAAGTTTCACAGCAGTGACCAGCTAAAGATAAGTGACTGCCCTGGTGTGCATTCTTGTCCACTTTTTCTGGTGGATACTCAGTCCACTGAGCTGCATTTGCTCCTACACTCTTGCACATTTCCCATACTTTCCATTAACTGTGAAGTGAAAGTAAAGGAAGTCCCATAATAGACAGTGCTGTAGGGAGGGATGTGAGGTGTTAGGTCTTTACATATTCAAGACCTTGATATACAAGGTGTGGTGACTTGTTTCTTTACTTGTCAAATTTCATTTCTAGATAATTCCTAGAAAATTCTGGAAGATTTTTGACTACCTATTTTTATGATGTTGGTTAGGCAACAGGCATACTAGTTGAAAAACACAGCTCTGTCTCTGCTGAGGATTGAACCCAGATCCCTATACTGGTAGGCAAGCATCTCAAGAGAGCACTAATATAAAAGTATAAAACTAAATAACATAATAAATGCTGTACCTTTCTGGTCTCATCTTTTTCATGGAATGCTTGTGTGGCTAGACTAACCAGATCACTTCCTAGGCACACAACCTGATCAATGTTCAGACGATCAAGATTGGTCTTGCCATAGAGCCCTAGATGACGAATATGAACATATACATTAGGCTTAGCAGATAATAACATTTTATTGTTGCATGCTATTGGTGATTAGTATTATCATCATTATTAGTATATTTTAAAAAAAAATGATTTTAGTTGTATGGCCACAGTCATCCTAGAGATAGGCTTGATATCTTCCCTTGAAGTCAGAGTACATCTGTTTGTGTGGGAGGGAACAGCAAATAAATAAGCCAGTAAAACAGATGTACACACGAAACTCAGGTTCAGGTAAAAGCCAATAGTCCATATGGACGAATTACCGGGACCTTCTGCTGGAATTCACAGCCAGCGAACGGAAAAAAACAAGATTTTAGTAGTAGTAGCAGCAGCATTAGTAGTATTAGCAACAGAAGTGGCAGAAGTGGCAGCAACAGAAGTGGCAGCAGTAGCAGTGGTAGTGGTAGTAGAAGTTGTGATGTCATTTATGTCAATAATCCATATTTTCCTTTGGCACCCACTTGCTTTCAAATCAGATCTGATTAGGCTTAGTAGTCCTGGTAATTACTGTGGCCGCATTACATCACGATGACCACAACATGTGATCTTTGCTTATGGAAGAATCTGGTGCAGATTGTTATTTTCACAATCTGTCTGATAGTATGATTTCTCACTCGGTCAAGGGTGATTAAGTTTTTGGCTTTTCTCAAGCACCTCATCTGACAGCTGTTAATTTTATATAGGTGAGCCTCTGATAATATCCAAGTTTGGCACTGGTAGCATAATGTTGGTATGAATATGCTGTTTTTTATTTGTTTCTTGGTGATTATACTTATGTTTGGATGTCTTAATAATGGTGTGGTTACAATCTCAGACTCTCATGTGGAAGATCTGTGTTCAACCCCTGACGAGATGATAGAGTTTTTCTGTCAGAGCAAAATTAAACATCCGGCTACAGCACTAGTCATGCAGCCCTAAATCCTCAGGCTCATGACCCCCTATCTACACTGCCCCAAAAAGTGGTAGATACAGACAGTAGTAACATTTTTCTTTCACTTGGTACATAAGCACAATGGCCCTTTGGTATCTTCTTTCTAATTTTGATTATTCTACCTCCTCTGAGAATATACCTCCTAGATATTTAAATGTTTATTTTTACTTGCTTCACACACAAGTATTGTTCAGCTCTATAAGTAGCAGACGACAAACTGTTCTATTTCATGATACCTAACGGTAAAAGTGGAAGCTGATAATGATCATGATGACTTAGTTCACCATCCTGTAGCGGTTGTTCATTCATGTCTCTTTTTCCGTCACCTTCTTTAATTTCATCTGATTTTATATTTGTCAATATCCTTTATTTACCTTTAGTTCCATGCCTTTGATAGAACTGAGCTCAAGCAAATTATTTTTAAAAACCTGTTGTAATGTTTCACTTTATCAGAACCATTTGAAGAGTCTAAATCAGTGTTCTTTAACTGGTTGTCTGCAGATCTACAGTGGCTGGTGTAAATGTCCTGTTCTTCTGCCCAATCATCTGGCAGATATATTGGTACCTCAGTATATGTTCGCTTTGTTATACGTTCAACTTTTTCCTTGGTATACAATCACTGTTTGGAATATGAACCTGTATGAGTCAAAATTAGCCCTGACACCACATGCTATCTTTTCTCAAGACAAAACCACGGATGGAAATATAACCCAGTCAAAGCATAAACAAGCTGTAACAGCATTGTCTGGAAAGACCAGTCGATGTCACATAGTCCGAAACATCCTGATGTGAATCCAGAAGCAAAGTTACCCCGGACACGGAAGCAAACGTTAAATGAAAGCAGGAAGCTGGTGAATACTACATTCTCGGCAGTAAGCCGGTATACTTTCATTGCTTAATTTGGACTTGTCAGAGGACAAAGATAATCGTCTGGATCTCAAGGTCGGACTGCGACCTATCGTGAGGACATATCAATACATGGATGTACGAGTGAGCTTTGGTTGAACGAGTTGATTATTGATTGCATATGTATTCTTGTGTTGATCATTGCATTTGTCAATACACAAATGGAACTTTTAAAGAGAGTTCTCGTTCCGCTACGTTGGAAGCTTCAGCATTCCTTATGTTGTGTTACTCTTGGCCAGTGGCATGTTAAGTGTTGATGCCATTTGTTACATTGCGACACCCCTAGTCACTTTTACACTCGTCACAATGAAGGATCGCACGCCACAATGAGTCAAAATTAGCCCTGACACCACATGCTATCTTTTCTCAAGACAAAACCACGGATGGAAATATAACCCAGTCAAAGCATAAACAAGCTGTAACAGCATTGTCTGGAATGACCAGATGATGTCACATTTCCTAAACATCCTGATGAGAAGGCAGAAGCAAAGTTCTTTGGGCAGATTTTTTAGTTACAGTTAAACAGGTCCAAATAGTGAAAAGAGACAGGGAAAAAAAATGCCAGAAGTTAAGATTCCTTAAATATTACCGGAAAAAAGCTCTTTATGTATTTAAGTATTAGGCAGTACCTAAATTATTTTTACACAGCACCATCAGTGTATAATACACTAATAACAATTGAATTTTTTCATGGGAACAGATTAATTATTCTCCCTTTATTTCTTATGGGGAAAGTCATTTGGTGGTACAACTGTTTGGCATTCATCCAAGGATCCAGAACAAATTAGGTGTCTCTACTAAAGTACCACTGTACGTGATTGCAGCACTACACACTTCAACTCTAAGCAGCGGCAAATGTTGCATTTGTTGAAAATTTTAACTTTGTGACAATTAATTTGAGAAATAACCTGCAAACTAAATTTTAATTTTTTTTATGTTGTCAGGCGGTCCATGGAATAATTGTCTGTTTTTGCTGGTTCATGAGTTTAAAAAAAAAGGTTGAAAAACACTGGTCCAGACAAAGGCTTCAAGATATGAGGGTCAGCTTCATTGTAGCTGATTTTATCCTGGATGACTTGGCCTATCTCCACACAGAGGCTAGCCCCTACTTTCAGCACTGCACTAAGAAGGAACTCCATAGTCTTAAACACAATAATTTACTATGTCTATACTCCTTCGTTCGATCCCAGCTGCAGACCTTGAGCCTTGCAATGGTTTCAACAGTGAAATTGAGAAGCTGACTGTCCAGAAGCAACGACAAACTACTGGACGTAAATTTCCCAAGAAAAAACACAACAGCCAACAAATGCTGAGGTTAGTTCTGCAACGCCCTATAAAGGATACGCAACTTTAAAAAAAAATACTCCTACATATATACTATGTCTATCACCGATAACGAAGAGATACCACAGAGTGAAATCCACGGAAATGACACATTTTTTTAACCCTTTGAACTCAAAAGAATATTTTTTAAAAGACCCTTTTTTTATAACATTTAAATTTTTTTTTTTAAATAGTTATAATTCTGTGAAACCTGTCCTAACAAATTATAATGAAGAGAAGAAGAAGCAAAATAAAACTGGAGTTTTGGTCAGTTTTTATTTTTTTAAAAATCAAAGATGTTGAAACCTGTGATCAATGAGCAGATATTTGAGCCTGCTAGCAATTATCATCATCTCCCCTGAGCCACTAAAAAAAAAATACAGTAATAATTGAATCCAAAAACAATCTGCTGTCTATTAAGGGATACAATCACTAAATACAAACGGAGCAAAGACTTGAGTACTTTTACTTCATTTGACCAAGAAATATATAGCTTTGTTAATGTAGCCACATCTGACTATGTGACTGTAATCATACGTTTTCGTTTTTCTTTTTTTTTTTAATGAAGCACAGATGATATAATGACAACAACCCATAAAATTTATATTTTCACATTAAAAAAATATTAATTTTTTTTGCTTTTTAAATATGATCGTATCGACCGTGTCCACATGCTGGGCAGCTGGAAGCAGCACCAAAGCTATCATAAAGGTGTAGTGTCCACTGCTCAAAGCCAACATTCCATCGAAACCCCAGATATCAGTAGTTACGGGTTTAAGATTAAGCAAGTGAATCAATAGAACTATTTTCTGGTGTCGATTCCAAGGCCCCACTGTGAGGAAAACAAGAATAGACTCACTGCCTCCCTAACAAGCATGTAGTTGAAGTCAATTAGTTGGGGACATTGTTCAAAGTCAGAGTACATCTGCCTGAGAGGCAAGTAGTAGAAGTCTGCATACAAATAAGCCAGATCTAGAAACGAATGTGCATGCAGCACTCAAGTTCTAGAACAAGACTACAGTCTGGAGGTGAACGAACACCCAGAGCTTTCAGCTGGAATTTACAGCAAGTGAAAGCAAAGAAAAAGAAGAAGAATAGAACTATCAAGGAATAGCCACAATATCTGTGATAAGATGCCTTGGAGAGATTATAACAAGAATTGCTATGGCAAAGTTCCCTTTAGCAAAAATTACTCACCAGTAAGAAGATGCCAAACGTAACAAGAAAAACAGAGATTAAAAAAAAGGATATAGAGAATCTATGATGCTTTATGCATGTGAGTTCAGGGACAATAAGCAGACAGCTTAAAATTTATGACTTGAAGTAGGCATGGGATTTTGAGAAGAATGCTAGGAATATCATTCTATGATAGAAAAAGTAATGAGGCTCTCCTTCTTGAGACAGAAGAAAACCATAAACTCATTTAAGAATTTAGATGTAGAAAATGTCTTTTTTTTTTGTTTTGTTGTGGACATGTTATGAGAAGGTATGGTCTTGAGAACTTGTTGCAACTTTCAAGATTAATGGAAACAAAAAACAAAGGGATGATAACAAGATAAATACAGAGTAGGTGTGGCCATATAAATGGAAGCAAGAGGGGGGGGGGGGGGGTGACACAAGAAAACTGACCTGATCTATGATACTTAACTGATATCAGCAGGACATGATGATGATGATGATGATGATGACAACGACGACGTCAGTCTTACCAGCTCTAAAGGAAAGTAATTACCACGGCATACTCTTACCACACTCTGCAGCACAATAATTTGCCAAGGCTATGCTCTGTGCATATTTCTTGCCACCAATCTCCATAACAGGAAGCTGACCAAATGGAGTCTCTGAAAATTATAAACAGACTCTTAGAGTAACAGATAAATATTTATAGTCACAGAGAGAAACTCTTAAAGTAACAAAAAAGATTTATAGTAACAGAAAGAAACTTTTAAAGTAAAATAAGACAAACTTTCACAATGAAATAAGGGCAAACTGCTACAATTTAATTAAACTTGTTACTATTATCCCTAAACAAAAATCAAAACGCATGCAATAAGCAGTCAGACTAAATCCCTACCTTCATGATGTGTGAGGTGAATATTCTGATCCCTCAATCACATCTATCTGGACTAGTGTTTTTCTACTTTTCTCAAAAGCTGTGCCTCAGAACATGTCTGCTGTTTCATTTGCTCTTACACCAGGCCCTAAAATGGAACTAATCTGTGCCAGCTATGACCACCCCAAAGTCTCAACCACTATCATTGGGCCTGGTCCATCTGTATGTTCCTGGGCATACTCACTGAGTCACTGAGAAAGCAATAATGTAATGCAACTGATTTTAGTCAGCTGGGACCTCCTCAGAGATTTCAGATGCTATCTTCAAGCCCATACCATCTTGTCCTTATGAGAAAACTCATGGAGACAAATCAGTACTGCAGTCTATCTGTTCTTGCTCTTGAAGATGGCATGATTACTGATGAAAAAGAACAACACATACTGGAATACCAACAATGTGTTATTTTTCAGTTAATCACAGCTCCTACAGCTCACCTCATAATTGCTCTGCTCCTTGCTAGACAAAACAATTCAGAATACCCCTCGTGACCTTTGTGGAAAAAAATAGACTGCAGTCTCAGCAAAACCTATAGCATACACATGCACAAATGCCTAAGGTAACAGTCAGAAGTGCCAAGAAAGCAGTGTGCACTTCATCAATGTTGGAAACAGCAGCTACACGAAATCATTAGTGCATACACATTATTACAAAGATACTACCTGTTCTGTGGTAACAGTAAAAGTAAGTAAAGGTCCCTTTACACACCATAGAGACATCAGGTAATATGAGGCTAGACTCATGTTTGTATAGACCAATCTAATGTTGTCAACATCACACTGGTTACTTTTACTTTCCAGGACTTTCCCTGGTACCCATTTAAGGCTGGGTCAACCTGAAAGCCAAATTATCTTTGAACAAATCTGGCACAATGCAGATTTGAAGCAGCAACTTTCAGGTCTACAGTAGAGCATCCAGCTGCTACACCACGTTGGCTCCCTGTGGCAACAGGCCACTAGCCGTATTCTGAAATTTTGGATGCAGTCATGAAGCATTATAAATGTTGTATAAAAATACAATGTCGTCAGAAGACTCACTGTATTTCTCCGTCTGCCAGTCATCCTGAGTAAGTATCACATTCTCATATTCTCTTCCACCTGCAGCCAGAACCAGTCGGATTAATTCTGCTCGACCTTTGGCATCATAGTAAAATAACTTCAAGCTGTTGGAAGCCATTGGGATTCTATCAGATCAGCTGGAAAATAGGCGTAGTTAGGAAAAGTTCATTCAAGTTTGTGATAGATGCCAGAGTCATGAGAGGACCAGAGATTGGAAGTGACCACTATCTGGTCACAATAAAGAGAACAACTGAAAGAACTGCTCCAACAAGGCAACACCGACAACTATGCAAGAAACAAAGCAACCAAGAAGGGATGAGGATTAAAGCATACAAGCTAAGAGAGCCAGATATTAAGGCTAGATACCAGGAGCTTATAGTGAAAGCAATAGGAACTGAAGAAGAACCATCAGAGGACACTGAAACCCTCTGGTGCAGATTCAAGAATATCCTCACAGCAGCTGCAGTAGAAGCATGTGGTGAAGTCCCAAGTGGAAGGCGGGGACACAGGACACCTTGGTGGACAGAAGAAGTCAAATTGAAAATAGGAGAAAAGAAAAGGGCATGGAAGCAATACCTGGCAGCCAGGAACACAGCTGAAGAAATAGAAAAATATAAACAATATGTGGCACTCAGAACAGAGACCAAAAATATTGTGCTTAAAGCAAAACAGAAATCATGGGAAGAGTTTGGAGAAAAGTTGGAAAAAGAATGCAAGAGAAAACCAAAAAAACTGTTCTACAAGACCCTTAAGAACATGAGGAAGGAGAAAGAGTGCCCACTTAAATTCATAAAAGACAAGGAAGGGGCTCTGCTTACTTCTACAAATGATATCATGGGCAGATGGAAAGAATACTTCTCAGAGCTCCTCGGCGCTGAGGGAAGTCATGACCCAGAAATAATGGACCTCACTGCTGAGAAGGAATTCAATCATGTGGAAGATAACATCAGGATGGAAGAATTGAAGGCAGCTATTGAGAAGATTAAGCTGGGAAAAAGCAGCAGGTCATGATGGTATAACACCAGAGATGGTCAAATATATGGGAGTCGAAGGTGAGCGCCTTCTACTGAAGGTTCTCCAGGCAGCCTGGTGTAGCAAAACTATACAAAAGATTGGGAGATTGCCATAATTATACCTATATTTAAAAAAGGTGATAACAGACAATGTGAAAACCACAGAGGCATATCCCTCCTCAGCATTCCCCCGTAAAAGTTACTCTAGAATTCTTGAGCAGAGACTTAGAAGTCTGGTAAGAGCCACAGCTGGACGAGGCCCAGTGCGGCTTCAGAGCAAACCGAAGTACTCAAGACCTTATCTTCACACTGAGACAGATGAGTGAAAAAGCCCTGGAATATAAGAGTGAGATTCACTTATGTTTTTTGGATCTGGAAAAGGCATTTGACAAGGTACCCTGGAACAAGCTCTGGGACTGCTTGGCAGGGAAAAAACATCCCAGCACCCCTGATCAGTGCAATACAGAGTTTCTACAAAAAGTGCAGAAATTATGTAAGAACAGCAGACCAAAAGTCAGAAGAATTTAAGACCACCAGCGGTGTTAGACAAGGTGATATTCTCTCACCTTACCTCTTCATTCTTATGATGGATGATGTCATCAAGACCTGTAAGGAGAAGACAAAGAAGTACTCTGTAGGGTACTGGAAGATGAGACCAATCTGTATATCAGAGCTGGCTTTTGCAGACGATGTGGCCCTGATAGCTAAATCAGAGGCACACCTTCAGTACAACTTACTTGTCTGGAAGGAAGAGCTTGAAAAGAAAGGGATGACCATCAGTGTCTCCAAAACTAAAACCATGGTGATCTCAAGAGAGGAGAAGAAACACCAGATCATGATGGGTCAGTATGCGTTGGAGCAGGTTAACCAGTTCAAATACCTTGGAGTTGTATTAGACCAAAATGGAGGCATTAAGACTGAGCTGGCTACACGAAAAGCAGCTGCTGGGAGACTCTTCCAGGCCATAAACCGAGGGTTTCTTAGCAAAAGAGAAATTGGCAAGAGGACGAAAATGGCTGTTTACCGCTCTACCTATGTACCAGTCCTGACCTATGGGTGTGAGGCATGGGCAATGACAACAGCTCACAGAAGCCAGCTGCAGGCCTCGGAAATGAGATACCTGAGAAAGGTGGTCCAAGTGACAAGAAGGGACAAAGTCCGCAATCAGACAATACGTCAAGATCTTGATACCCAGCCCTTACTAACCCGAGTGGATCAGTCACAGTTACGATGGTTTGGACATGTGTGCAGAATGGGAGAAAATCGGCCACCATGGCAAGCATGGGAGGCTAAGAACCAGGGAACCAGACCTCCGGGACGACCCAGGGTGCGCTGGGAAGACAACATCCGACAGTCCCTGACTGACAGAGGACTGGAATGGAACAAAGCCAGAAAGAAAACTGCTGATAGAGACGTCTGGCGATCTCTCTGGCAAACCTCTACACCCCAAGGTAGAAGAGGAGCGACTAAGTAAGTAAGTAAGTAAGTGAATTTTATTTCATTTAATCATTAATATCCTTTTCAAAAATTCTGGATTACAATATTAGGACTTTTTTTGGTCTTTCCATAAACTTATTTGGTACATCTCATGTTTTTGGGTTCAAAAAGAGAGTGACTTCCCTTCCCATTCATAAATCGCTGTGTTGCACTGCTTGTGCTATGTTGTGAGGGTGGGGGGGGGGGGGGGATCAGCCAGTGACCGGCCAACAACGCATAGCATTTTACTAGTTGTTGCCACCATCTGGCAATATCCTGTGTTCTAAATTACAGTATGTGAGCGGTTTTAAAGTCTCGAAACAAACAGAACTGGCCCAAACTCCCCCTTCCCTCTGGTGCCCCTTATGTCCTATGAGAGAGTGCAGCCTACGTCCCATGAGAGAGTGCAGCTTATGTGCGTAGCATGGCACCCCCACAACATAGGACAAGCTATGTGACGTGGCGATTTATGGATGGGAAGCAAAGTCACACTCTTTCTCTGTCCGAAAACGTGAGCTGTAATACTTTTTTTTTTTTTTTTCTTCAACCTTCTGAAGCTTCGAGGTTCATTGCTGCAGACATCATCTGCCTCCATTTATCTGTGTTACTGCCCTTCTCTTTTTAGTTAGTGATAACCAGTATTTGTAGGTCTACCTGAATATCATCTGACACCATCTTTTTGGTTTGCCTCATGGCAAAGTTGTTTCCTCTAGTCATCTGCCGTTATCTCTGCATGTCCTAAATATTGTAATCCATTAGACTCATCATTCTGATCACTGATGCCAGTAATTTTTGGTGATATAAACAGCAAGTTGATATGTTTAAGTACTTGGGTACCCTGATAATATCAGATGGAAGATGTGTTAGAGAAGTTAATTATCAAATAGCTCAAGCAAAGGCAGCATTTAACTAAAAGAACAATATTTTATATAGCTCTTAAAACCTATGTAAATCCTTTCTTGATATATAGAAGTGAATCATAGACAGCTGGTAAATTAGTTAAAACCTTTTTAGAAGCTCCGGAGATGTGGTTTTATAGATGAATGATGAGAATACCCTGGACAGAAATTGACTCATGAAGAGAACTGACGCCCGGCTCTCTAGCGTAGTTGGCTAAACCGGATTGCGTGGAGACCAGGTGACGAACTTCCTTGTGGTCTGGGTTCAATCCCAGGGGTAGGCAGGAAAGCCACATTTTCTCCCAGATTGACGTTATTTACAATGGAATCAAGGCCGAAAGGTTGCAATATCCATAATACCGAGCCTAAGGGTTAACAACTCACAGCTTCTGGATACTAAAACAAACAAGAGAACTGACTGCCCAATTCAGAAAGAGACATCTAAATTCTTTGGACATGTGATGAGGAGACAACTGGCGTACATCATACAGTAGGAAAGCTGGAGGGGAAGAGAGGCAGAGAGAGACCAAGAGAACTGATGCTGGACTATTTGACATCATGGCATGGAGAATCATGTGTGTCAAAGTTGACTGAAAGTACACAAACAGAAGGTTGTTGATATGCATGACTACCAATGCCACAGGGCATTGACTTTAAATAGATGAAACAGATTTTGAATTTTGATGCTGCTTTTACAGTCTCCCTTCTCCACTGTTTTCATCTTTGATAAGTGCAGAGATTCATTATAAGACTTTTCAGACATTGGATATTTATACATAATATTTTTACATATGTGGCTTAGGAGTTATGAATGCAGTTTTATAATTCTGACTTATCAAGGTCAATATCTCCAGTCTGTTAATTTTATCTACTTAATACCAAAATATACTAAATTAAGGTTTTACTTCAGCCCATCATTCTGATTTTCTTAGATACTGTGGCATTATTTTGTTGACTGTTTTGCTAACTGAGTTATCACAACTTTTAGGATTTTAGTATTAGTGAGGAATAGGCCTTTCACCTGGTGAAAAGCAAGCAATGGTACACAGTACTGGCACCTTTCTAAAGGTATTTTTTTCAACACCATTGTTATAGAACTTTCTGGCAAGTAACAGCACCTTTTTATATATATTTTATTGTGATTACCAGCACCTTTCTTCTAGAAGAAAAAAAAGACCACAGCGCTCCAGACAGATCTCTAGATGCTCTGCCTCCAGACAGATCTCTAGATGCTCTTCTCTCCTCTTAACTACCTCCACAAGCAAAAGACAGACTGATAACAACTTATTCATTTTGATGAAGTAAACACAACGTGCCCTTAGTGAATAGCTGATGTCTGTCAGCCCTAGAGGTTTGTTCCCCCCCCCCCCCCCCCCCACCCCTTTCTATTTCCCCCATTGTTATTTGTGCTATCAAAATTATTTAGAGAGGGAGGTAATAAATAGTGTTAAAATGTTGCTTTTTATTGTTTTATGCTTTTTATTTTTTTAAGCCACTGGGAATATACGTGAATGAATGAAGATTGGGACACTGCAGAAATTCAGTGGCAGCAATTAAGTTTACAAATGCTTACTTAATTACCAATTCTGTGATGAAAATCTTCAAAGTATATTTAACTGAAGCACCCTTCTTGGTTGTGAGCTAAAACAGCATACCAACAGTATCAAGCTGTCGCTAACTAGAACCTCACCCGTTTCACCAGCATCTGCATCCTTTCGTTACTTGAAATAAAACGGGCCTCGATAGCGCCTTTAGCTTCCGCAAACGACAAATTAGCCATTAAAAATAGCTAAAGTTTCAAAATTTATTATATATACGCCATTGCAACAGTTCTATATGAAATACAGCCATTTTAATTAACAGACGACAAAGTTATTAAATAGTATTATAAATGGTAAATAATAATAAAATACTTACTCGAGTTAATCTCGGGCAGTGTATAGAAAAATGAACAGCTGTGACCACACGTAGCTTCCTCCTTCTGTCAGGTATTGGAGAAACTGTCGCTGTTCGACATGAGTGAGGTTGTAGGTAAGTGCACCTACACTTCACGCCTGATAAACACATTTCTTTGGGTTGGAGGTACAACGAATGGAGAGACGGGCGTTATGCAGTGTTCTAATATTTCACCTCAAACTTTTCTGTATATGTAATGTTCGATTTTTTTTTCAACTTTATTTTTAATGAAATCTGAGGAAAGTCGGGGGGGGGGGGGGGGGGGGGGGGGGGGGGGGGGTAATCGTGGCTTAATTTTTTTTTTCTTTCCCTGTTCATAATCCAAAGTAGATAGTAGCTAGTTTTTGTTTTTTTTTCCCTGTCGCATCAACGCTGGATTCTATTTCGCACCAAGCTGGTTTATTTTTAATGGTTAATCACCTGCGCCTTCCTAGTAAAAGGATTACCAAGACATATGGCAAAGGCACATGATAGTGTGTGTGCGTGTGCGTTCTTTTTCTTACAGTTACTGCCTGCATCATCATCAATGCCTTGTCAAATAGCGTGGGCAATCATGTCTCTTTACAATCTGTGATCTTCGGTATCAGTTGGTGTGCTGACATCCCTCTATACCACGACAAATGGCGCCAACAATGATCTCACGTTGTCTTCCTCTGTCCTATGGTCACAACATATTCCAGTTTCCTTTCCCTCATAACATGCCTAAAACATGAAGACTGTCTCTTTGTGAAAAATGAAACCATGCGCATTATTTTGGGATGTACAAGAGACACTTCCTGTGTAGCAATGAGATATCTACTTGACTTTGCAATCATCAACCAAAGGATCAGGATCTGGAGGGCTGGACATACCTGAGCATGCGCAGATAAGAAACACCCACTGCATAAAGTGTTTTCTAGTGAAAATGGTGTCAGGCTGAAGACGACAACATCATGGCTAGATCGGGCAGAAGATGATATAAAGCAAATCTGTGACCTAACCAACATCACCCACTGGTGTACGTCGGATAACCCCTGCCTCGTGTGTTCATTTGTACATGATCCTGTATTACCACACTGGACAGGCAATGCAAGGAGCAGAGAGGTCAACCCTCTTATCAGTGAAAATTAAGACGAGGCAGATGTACTGATCTGCACAGACTGATCTGTAATACGCCAAAAAAACAAGCGCATGGGCTTTCACAGCCCACTCAGCAAGAAGAACAGTAAAAGAAGCCAACCACGCCTTCTCCGTGACAACCAGCAGCATGGCGATGGAGGTGATGGCAGTAACACAAGCTTTCGCATGGCTTCGCGCAGGGTGGCATGCTTCGCTGCGGAGGACACGGGTGAGGAGTATTGTCTTGATTTTTTCACCGGGGCACCCCGGTGTGTTGGGAAATGAACAGGCGAACAGTCTGACTGGCTCTGCACAACTTGGTGGAATACTGATACATGATAAGGCAGACGTGGTTAGTGCCCTGTGGGTGAGCGTGTACAGTTCGGAGGAGCAGATGGATCACCACAGTCTGGTCAGACTGATGTAGGGGGGAGTGACGTGAGGTTTTGGCAGATGCTTGAGGCTCAGAGGAAAGGCAAGACAGACGTTTAATCAGAATGCTACTGGCACCATTAGTATTGGAACTCTTCGCTGGCTGCTGAAGATTGGAATTGAGCGTTTATGGGAATGCCCAGAGTGTTGTGATGTCGGTTCTTGAATCAAATCAATCAATCAAATTGCATGGCTCGAAACACAAAACTACACCCGCGCATGTGTACTCAGTTATTCACTTAGTATGATCCGGAGGGTTCAGGCAGGTTCGGTGCGAAGGCAAAGGCTTGAGTCGTTACAGAAGTCCACTGTGCCCTAAGTCACCTTAATTTTTGTTCGTGGAGACGCGGGTGTCGGTGGAAATGAAAGAGCTGAAGACTGGCTGGATCCGCTGTCGCTATAGACAGTCAGCCTATGGATCATGCTGATTTTATTAATGCCCTCTGAGGAAATTGGAATCCATGGTGAATCCACATCTTCTTCTTCTTCTTCTTCTTCACTTCCTCTTTTACCGCTGTGGGTGTCGAAGGAGATATAAGGTTCTGTTTCTAGCTCTTCTGGCTGCCTCGACCATAGGCACATCGTACTGTTGTAGAGTTTCTCTGATGTTATCCTTCCATCTTGTTCTTGGTCTACCCCGTGCTCTACGTCCTTCTTCTCTTCCCATGTATGCTTTGTATGGTATGGTGTCACAAGGCATTCTCTCTAAGTGGGCAAACCATTTCACTTGCTGTCTTTGTATGTAATCCAGAATTGGTTCTGTGCCGACTTGTTCTCTTATGATCTCAGGTTACTAATTTTCTTTTATGGTTTGTTGTGAGTGACCATGTCTGGCACTGGTAGCACAGAGTTGGAATAAATATGCTTTGAATAAGATGTCTCTTTGTGCTGATTGGGATTGTCTTATGCTGTAAGAGGGGGGCTAGCTGTCCCAATACTTGGTTTGCTTTACTGCATCTAATGTCAATTTCTTTATCCAATTTCCCATCTTCGATAAATGTAGTTCCCAGATATTTAAACTCAGGAATCCACATCACTCGCCAGAATGTTAGAATTGGGAGTTAAGATCGGCATAGCAAAAAAAACTAGACGCAAACTAGGCACATCAAGGGACTTAATAATCAACATACAACTGGTACTTCTTCTTCTTTTCTTCTTCGCGTTCACCAGCTGTACACTCTGGCGGAAAGTTCTGGTTGCTCGTCCACTAATGAACTGCAGTCCTGCTCCAGAACCTGAGTATTGCGTGTGCATCAGTTTTACAGATCTCATTCTCTTGAATACAGACTGTTGGTTCCTTGCCTCTCCGGCAGATGCACTCCGACATCAAAGGAAGCTCCCCAATTAGTCGACTCTTACAACATGCATTTGGGGAGGCAGTGGGTCTATTCTTGTTTTCTCCACAATGGGACCCCAGAACCCACACGGAGGACAACTGGTACTATTAGCTGGGGTTAATACTGAGTGGAGGGTTTGAGCAACTATAGACATGTCCGGAGGGCAATGATGATAATCTATCGAACTAACTAACTAACTAACTAACTAACTAACTAACTAACTAACTAACTAACTAACTAACTAACTAACTAACTAACTAACTAACTAACTAACTAACTAACTAACTAACTAGCTAACTAACTAACTAACTAACTAACTAACTAACTGACGACTTTGTGTGCATTTGTTCAGGACCTAAGCTTTACTGGAGAATAAATTACAAAAGAAAAGGTGGACCCAATTTAGCTGTATAATCCCAATTAGACAGAGGGAGATTAGCAACAGCTGTAATATAGCTATTTGAGGTTTGAACAACGGATCAACATCTTGGTACACAGGGTACTAATCCATAAGTGCTCTGTTCTTCTAACTTAAGTCTGAGTTTGAAGAAGCTCAGCACAGTACACAGGCTCTGCGAGGGTCCTGAAATACTTTGGGTAGATTTTAACTCCCAAATTTGTGCCCGGGCAGCGCCTTCGGGCTGCTCTTTTCGATTTCCAACTGCGAAAGAATTTGTTAAGATCACAGGACATCTCTAGTTAGTTTAACGGGGCTGTCCAAGTGAAAACGTGACTATGGTCACCCACGGCCTTCTCTATATACAGCCGTACGTGGGTCACCCTATGCATAAGCCTGCTAGGTTCTGACGGCCCTGATAGGTTGTAAGTGCCCTTTGACCTGCTCACATTCCACACTAGCCGGATAAACATAATATTTACGTGAGGACTTAACATGCCGGTCACGATTCTGTCACACAAAGAAGAAAGGTCAATCAAATGTCAGCGAATCATTGAAGAAAAATATTGTTCACATCAACAAAGAGGGAACAAGGGATTGTAACTTTCTAAGATTACATTTATTGTCAGACTTGGTTTTCTAGGCTGGGCCTGGAATTTTATTTTTCTCTTAAGACCAAAGCTACCTGCGCCATTCTAAAAATTATGAAATTATGAATAATTACAGGACGTTGCAGAACCAACCCTAACAGCCCCTGGCTATTGTGTGGTCTTTCTGGACAGATTTACGTCCAGTAGTTTGCTATCGCTTTTTGGAACGGTCGGCTTTCTTGATACCACTGTCGAAACCAATGCAAGGTGCATGGCCCAAAGCTGGAATCGAACCCGGCACCCCGGCATTACGAAGCGTTCGCATCGACTTAGCCACAGAGCCGACACAATTATTAATACAGGTAGTAATAATACACGTGTTTTTGAAAAAATGCGGTAATTTCCGTCCCAATGTCCCCCTCACCCCAGCTGTCGTCGGGAGCCCTAAATATAACCTACGGGTTGAAAGGGGTACAGGGAATTGCGCCTGGGTGGTTATCAACGGAATGATAGTACTTTGTGTCATCGGGTGTTTAGCGCTCATTGTGCGGTCCTGGCGGAGTTGAAGGTCAAGCAATCAAAATGTAAGGTGAACAAAAAAAAAATATATATATATATATTTTTTTTTAAAACTCACCCACGTTGAGCTGCAAGTTACCTCGTAACCGTTTTATTGTATTCCAGTTTAACTGTGCTATATATTTACGTCCAGTAGTTTGCTATTGCTCCTGAACCGTTTTATTGTATTCCAGATTAACTGTGCTATATACGCCTGAACAGGGTTTCTATCATTTCTACCTGTCGATTTTCATCCTTAAGATGTTAATACCATGGACAACAATTCCGGACGCGGAAACGAAGGTCAGAAAATTATCATCACAAATATCAGAAGAAGGTGTGCATAATTTTTTGGGTCCTTTTATGAGAAGAGGAAAACTGGAAGACGCTCTGGACTATTTGTGGGGGGAAAAAGACAGAGAAAAACAATGCGAGAAGATTCTTTAAAGCCTTTTGCGATGGTAGGGAGGGGTGTCAGTATATGGACTGATCCATCTTGTTGGAATCGCATGTTATGGAGAGTCATGGTCGCTCATCTCAGTATGCATGGCACAGGAAAAAATAGCACAGATGGAAAGAATTGAAGCTACTACTTTGTGGTGCGCTGTGTGTAAAATCCCTGTTAAAGACGGGAAAGAGGTGATGAGCATCTTTTCCTCTGCTAGCGCGTGGAAGACCTTTAAGCAGGGTGGAGTTCTTGTGCACTGTCACATAACGATGGTAGCACGTGTCTTTATTGTTGTTTCCCCTAATGAACAAAAAAAAAAAACACTCACTTTAAAGTAGTTTAAGTGTTGAGATGTTGGCTCGCAATGATCTAGGTGGTATCCTGCAGCTCTAAAGAACATCCAACCTGCTTCAAGGGTGAGGCGACTCAAATTCGGCTATTCTCCGAATAACAGTCCTAAATTATCGAGCCGAAAAATATACCCTAACAGGGCTTCAGTCACGTGTCAGTTGTGCACTTCTGGGACTATAACGCCACCGCCATGGCTTGGAACTCACGAGCAAATAAAATGAAGAAAGCTGCAGGAGATGCGGTAGCTGCTGCTTGTGAGTCCCAGCCATCTAGTTTAGCCCCAATCTACGCCGCATATGGAATACTCTCGGTGGTGGCGGAAGTCGCCGGAAGTGCGCAATTTAAGACGATGGAAGTGCGCAATTGACACGTGACTGAGGCCCTGTTAGGGTATATTTTCCGGCTCAATAGTTTAGGACCGTTATTCGGAGGATAGCCTCAAATCCTGACACTACAGAGTTAATAAATATTCCTAGGCGCAACTTGGTCTGACTTCCCCACTACTTTTAAACCCCCAGTATTCCTTTGCTAGTAAAATTTAAGAACTGACCTAGCGTAGTCACAAACTGTGTTAAACAAAAAAAAAAAAAAACAACACTGAACAACCTCTTGGCCAAGATTACAAGCTCCTTAAAGATTAAACAGAGAGAAATCCCGCTATGAGACCACAGTTTTTATGCACGTATGTGTCTGTCACATAACGCTGGAGTCACGTGTCTTTATTAGGGTTTCTCGTGATGAACCAAAAAGACACTATGAAGTAGTTTAAGTGTTAATATGTTGGCTCGCAATGGTCTAGGTGGTATTCCGCAGCTCTAACGAAAATCCAACCTACTTCAGGGGTGAGGCGACTTAAATTATGGCACTACAGAGTTAATAAATATTCCTAGGCGCAACTTGATCTGACTTCCCCACTATTTTGAAGTCCCCAGACTAGATAGTAATCCTTTGCTAGTCAAATTAACACAGTACACAATGAAATACAATAATACACTACACACTCCAGATAACTCGAGAACCGTGAAGGACTGACACTAACCACAGAATGTAAAATAATAAAACATCATATAATCAGTGCAACACACGTAAGAATGTAAAGAAATTGATTCAACAAGACAAAGTAAACTTTCTACGGAGTCTAAGAAGTCTCTACTCCAGATGGACTCCTGGTTTGCCACTAGCATCAGCACTTATCATCATTGCTAAACTGCTGAAGTATGAACCTAGGTAGCTGGCACTTGGTGTTATGAGTAGCTGCAGTTCTGGCTACCACGGCTTATCTGTCCAGGAGGTCCTCTTCATCCGCAGTCAGGATCTTCCAACAGTTGACTTGTGAATTCAACATTAAATTAGAATATTCATCAGTCCCTGGAGTCAACAGAACCTTGAATCTGTATAGTTTATGGAACGATTTTGTTCATAGTATTGAATTGATAGGATCAAGGACGAAGGCTTGTTACTTTTAACATGTCACTTTAAGTAAAACTCATACATATATGACTGAATTTAAATCTATTTTATTCCCAAGAGAATTATGATCGAATTTAGTATTTATCCCGATATCTTGACAAACAAGTACAAAAAGAAGGACTATTTACTTATGAAGGAAAGTCCACGATTTGAAATAACTCATTTACATAGAGGTGTACAAGATGTGGCAGGTTCAAGATGAGATGGCTGTGGGCTATTATACGACATGCACCACCACCCACCTAACTGTAGCTGAGGGTAGCCGACATACAGCTGTAGGTCACGATTTCAAGTTTCCCGACTGCAGACAAAAGATGACAGTAAAGCGTCACTAGCTACGGTCATCTGACCAGTATGGTCAGTGCTAAGAACCAAAGCCGGGGAAATCTACCTTCTTCAGGATGCGAAGTTAGCCCATGATTCGGAAACAACAAGAATTGGATGAGCACGCAGACTGCATCCACGATTGTGGTAATCGCAAACCATTGCTGCTTATCGGCTTGGCACATAATGATGAAGATAATATGTGTTTCCTTTGATTGTATTTAAACTGTCTGTCTGTCTTGTCTGTGCGTGCATGAGTCTGTGCGTATTATGTATGCACGTACGTATATGTGTTTTGCGCAGGTGCAACGTATTTATCTCATCCACACTGGGAATTCCAGTCGTATCTTAGACACAGTGAAGACTGCAAGAATCCATGACACCATTCTGTAGCTGCGGATGTTAGCGTTTGACAAGACGAAGTCAACAACGCTGGATAGCGTCCGACCTTGAGATAAAAGTGTGACTGGGTGATAACAAACGCTCTGCGTTGTGTTTAGAATATTAATGATATATTTAGGTCAGGGCAACGTACTGGGATAGTAGAGATAGCAAAATGGACAGTTTAAGGTCAGTCCCGCATAGCAGAGCCATAGTCAACAAGTCTTAATTCAGGCGAAAGAAGGAAAAGTGGAATTCAGTCTGTGGTGACGAATATAGCTCCCCAGCTTGCCTGGAAGTCACCTACTTACACGAGCTGAGGTCATCACGAGACTTGATAGTCTAAGATAGACCAGAAAATAGCGGTATATTAAAATTTTCAGCATCCTTATTTTGTCCTGTTTAGGACATCATTCAACTCATGCAACTGGCTGGATCTGCACTACTCCGTGGTGTATTCAAACATGACAAGGCAGATATAGTCAAGGCCCTTTAGGAACCACGGCCCAGTTTCAGTGGCATTCTGATTGATTTGATCATTCTCTTCTTGATTGATAAGAGAGACAGTCGGACGTGTAGGAACAAACAAGTGAGTCAGTAGGAAACAATATTGTCATGGCCTGGAGAGAATGAGGCACCTGGGTGTGGTCAGATAGTCTTCCCGGCTCACTGCACTCGGAGGACGGACGGGACGGACATGTAGCCAGACTTTGATCGGTACCATCAGTAACACTGCGATGGCTGCTAAAGATAAGGACGGAGCACGCATGGGAATGCCCCGAGTGTCGTGATGTCAACTCTTGACTCAACTCAACTCAGCTCAACTCACGCAAGCCCATCTGTTCTTGTCCCTATCTTGCTACAACTTCCCTGTGCCCTGTGTATTTATTCATTTATCTGTTTTCCTTCTATGTGTACTGGCTTGCATCCCTACATTTGTTGTTTAACTAATTGTTTATGTTTTTATACTCTTTTGTCAAAGACTAATGATTCGTTTCATATGTTTGAAACTTGCTGCTTGCTGTTTTCTGTATCCAAATTGCCTACTAATTGTTTGTTAAAGGTAAGTATAAGTCCTCATTGCTTGCCAATATGGTCATATTTGGTACACGGTATTTTCTGTTTGTTTAGACTGACCGATACTCGGTTAAAATGGAATGATTTCTAGAGAGATACAGAAATAAGAGAAATGTCTGTGTAACCACTGGTAACAACAATAATAAGACAAAGAAGGTGGTGCTATAGTGGGCACATCTTGAGAAGAAACTAATAGAGAATCACAAGACATGTACCAACATGGGAAATAAAAGAATTGAGAAAGTGAGGACGTCTAAAGAAACCCTAAAAGGAAAGTTGATAAGAGGGGCCAAAGGTGATGGACTGAATTCCATCTGTGATATTAAAGGGGTTGCACAGGATAATTTGGAATAGACTGTGTGAGCCTTATGTAAGATATAATGACACGACTGGACAATGATGCAGAAGACGAATGATGATGATAATGATAATGATGATGATAATGATGATGAAGATAATGATAATACTATGTGAATGTCAAAAACGCCCTAGCTACATCAGCTTCAGAGTAGACTTCTTGGTATTTATTTAAGGTTAGGTGGAGCTCGTAAACCAGGTTACTAGAATCAATCCCCAAATGTTGGGCATTCGTGTAGTTACGTGGAGGTTGGCACTAGTGGATATGGGCATTTGCTAGTGGATATGTGTATACACCAGTAGATATATGTACACACCAGTAGATATGTTTATACACCAGCGAATGTGTATATACACCGTTAGATATGTGTACACACCAGTGAATATGTGTATACGTCCGTGGATATGTGTATACACCAGCTAACATGTGCATACGCCAGTGTATATGTGTATACACGCCAGCGAATATGTGTATGCACCAGTAGATGTTTGTAAAGGGCTGTCTTTGGGAGTGTAACTTGGTAAGGCCCCAGTCTTTTGAACGATACAGCGCTAATACTACTGTTAGTCGTGGGAGCTCAACTGCCCACCTTGGAAAAGGCAGAACTACTCTAGTAGACCGAGGACTGTGAGATGCATTCATTAATTTATCAGCCACAGAAACTGTACATTTGTGTATTAGACCTACAGTGGAATACGGACAGTTCTTTGAATCTGTTGTTAAATCTATCATAAGCATATCATGGGATGTTTACATTTTATATCGCAGCCTTTTCAACTTTAACTGGGATTTTCTTGTACATTCAAAAAATGCATCTCTCTCTCTCTCTCTCTCTCTCTCTCTCTCTCTCTCTCTCTATATATATATATATATATATATATATATATATATATATATATATATATATATATATATATCTTGACACTGTGGTGTGTGTGTGTGTGTGTGTGTGTGTGTGTTGTAATCATCATAGCCACTTCTTCTGCTGCTACCCCTTATCCCAAAATAAAGATACTCTCCAACCATCTCGCCCTAGGTCGTCCCATCCTTTGCCAATGCATGCAGCTGACCACCCCCAAAAAACGCATTCTCTAGTTCGCATCTTTTGACCTGTCTGTATTCCAAAACCACCCCCACCCTTTTTTCCCCGCCCAACCATTCTTTGCAAGAACATTCTAGTAATGCATAGTCATCATATTTATCTTAGACTTCTTTTTCGCCCTGGGCAAAGGACTTCGGCCCAGAATAAGATGTTGGCCAAGGGTAAACAGTTTACATACTGCGCGAGCAGAGCTGCCAAATGTAGTCGTGCATATAACTCTTTCATCAGTTCACGACATATTTAATACCTTGCAGCAATGGGACTATAATGCTAGCAAACTCTATATCTTTACTTTATAGCTGTTATTTTAGCTCAAACTTTTTTTAAAATGAATTTATTATGAAGTGAGACAGCGTATAAAGGAATACAGATTATAGGACAACTTTGCGCTCGACTAGTGCATCGGTGTTAGATTCATATTTGTGTAGACCGACCAGCAGTCGATTAGTGATGTGAGCAGTAACACACTGAGCGTCTTTACTTTCGAGGAAATTTCCCGATATCCATTTTAGAATGGGTTGTCAGATAGCCAATGCACAGGATAAAAATCCGCTTCGCTGCCGTTTTGAACACAAAACCCGTTACGGGGATCCTGTGAACTACTTACTACAAGTTTTGTATTTTTTCCCCAGCTTGTCACCTTTTATTTACTGCTGCTGTATGTCCAATTGCCTGCTACGGTGTCAAGTCAAACAAAGTGCCATGTTGGCACCTGTTATATTTAACCGGAATTTCACAATCACGTTCTGACTTGTGCAATCTGCTATAATGTCAACAATACACGTTGTCAACACGACCTTGTGTCAGTGGCTATTCCTTTATGCGTTAATTGCTTGCAACGACAGATTGCAACGGTAGCCGAACACTATTACTGTGCATTTGTTGTGTGTGTATGTGTGGTCATTATGACATTTAAAGTACTTCTATTTTTCTTTCTGTAACTTTGCCACTATGTTCTTCGTTTCTGGATTTTCATCTAGTGCGGGTTTTTAATAACGAAAACTTTGATTTTATAAGCACATTCATTTGACATATATGGCTTGTTTGTACGGAGACTGTTCGTTCCTGGCCTCTCAGGCAGATGCATTCCGACGTCGATTGGAGCGCCCTTATTTAGTCGCCTTTTACAATATGCTTGCAGGGATGCAGTGGTTCAATCCCCCCCCCCACCCCCCCCCGCCCCATTCCCTCCACCTCACACAAAAAAGAGGCCCCTGAATCCGCATGGTGACATTAATACATATTCCTGGAGATCACAAGATGTGGAAAACTTAAGATCATCTACGCCAGTCATCAAGGCACTTGATGATGATGTCATTTCATGAATTTGGATGCTTTCTGTCTTCATAAAATTACCCGCACGGCTCCCTGCCTCAATGACACCATCGAAAGTACACGTACTGCTTGATATAAAGCAGACCATAGATCGACAATTTGAAAGGGCGTTACATAAATTGCACCCAAACTTTGGTCTATATCCCTATGCAGTCAAGGGTTCTATGCTTAGCTAATGTTCAATTGATAGATGGTCGTCACTTTTCTACAAACGAAAATAAGTTATATAGTGTAATTAGAACTAACATAGTCGAACTTCAGTTAGTAAAAAGGAAAGAATCATCTACAAAATCGTGTCTGTTCATACTGTGATGGGAACCACCGTGGTCTGGCGGCTAGACGCTCGGCTGCAGATCGGAAGGTCGTGTGTTCGGGTCTTGAAGGGAGCCCGTCTTTTTTCAAAAATGACGTTAGCTCCCAGGTTGATCCAGCCTTGAGTGGGTACCAGATACATTCCTGGGAAGTAAAGGCGGCCATCGTGATGATGACCACCCCAGCCACTAAGTGCCCTTTGGTCTAGCCCTATATATACCCAATACACCTAAAGGCGTGGGAAAGAGTCTTCCTTTTACTTTACTTCATACGGTGATAATAGAGCAAAGAACACTTTCCCGCCAGTGAGGTATCAGGTATATGATGCTCACGGTCGGCCTCAGCTTTAAATCCTCTTCTGCCAGCGGTCTCGATGATGCCAAACTCATATATTTATAGACCAGTGGGCACAATGGATGGTGTAGTCAGCATCAGACCTTCTGCCTTTACTTCATTCCCAGGTATGGTACTAAGTCAACATTTTTTATAGCGGCCCGCCAGTCGTTGAGTGGCCAAGGTAACGCCTGCCGCCATTATTCCCCCCCCCCTAAGACCGTTTATTAGTACCCATGTATGGCTTTGTTAGCATGGGAACCACGTGTCAGTTATAAAATACAAACTGTTGACACCCAGCAACTCCATGGGTTCTTTTTTTGCAGTTCACTCCATTTCATGAAATCCGAGGATATCCGGGAAAGTCCAATATTATAGAAGTGTTACGGTGTGAAATAAGCACCGACTCACTCTAATCCTAACCCCCCACCCCACTATAATACTGGACTTTTCGACGAAACTCTCGGATTTCCCGAGATGGGGTGAACTAAAATAAAAGTATCACACCATGTAAATAAACAGATTCCAACATTTGAAAAAAAAAAACATGTTTTTAAATTTTGTTAATAGTCTTTTTCTAAAATGCTAATTTGCGAAAAGTATTATATATTATGCAGCGATTCTGTTTCAAACAAAGACCAACAGGCTGTCTGGCATTCTTTTTTCGTGGAAGGCAGGAAATTACTTCTTCTACTACCACTTCTACTTCTTTGTTCACCGGCTGTAAACTCAGGCGGAAAGTCCTGGTAGTTCGTCCATTTAAACTTTGGCTTTGTGCCAAAGCCTGAGTTTTACGTGTACATTTGTTTTACTGGCTCATTTGTGTGCAGTTGGTTGTTCTTTTCCGTTCGGGCATATGCATTCTGACATCGAAGGAAGCTCTTCTACGACGTGCTTGTCTGGGGGGAAACAGTAGGCCTGTTCTTGTCTCCCTCCTCCTCCCCCCCCACCCATTAGGGCCTATAAACCGACGCGGGGACAGGCAAAACAATAGCTATATTTAAGGCGGCTAAGAAAACATATTTTTTTATAGAAGGTCTATCGACGTTTCCGGAAGGTTGGCAGTTTTATTGTTAACTTGCTGTGCCCTGCCACGCGTTGCTGTGGCCCCGAATGGCGAAATGGAAAAGAAAGAAAGTAGCTCTCGACTAACAGTGTCTGTCATAACCCTCAACCCCCGTCCCTCTCCCCTCCAACTAGTCATATCTCCCTCTCCGAAGGATTCAAAAATCATCCCTGGCGAAAGTATTAAAATAGAAATAGTTAAGAAATGAGAACTTGAAAATAATGTGTTAAGCTCTCTTAGGTAATAATGTCTGGCATAAACCCCCCCCCCCCCCCCCCCAATAATATATCCCACTCCGAAGGAATAAAAAATCATCACTTGGCGAAATTATTAAAATTATTAAAAAGAGAAATAGTTAAGAAATGATAACTTTAAAATTATGTTTTAAGGTCTTTCAGTTAACAGTGTCTGCTATCAACCCCCGCCCCCCCCCCTCCCCTTTCCCCCACTAATCATATCATCCTCTCCGAAGGATGGGAAAGTCATCATCTGACGAAATATTGTAACTGAACTGAGCTTTGCATCCGTGTCCACCCAGTCAAAAATGGGTAGCATTAATCTGTATTGAGAAGTAACTGTAGCCAGTGTAACAGCTACCACATAACCCATCGAGTACCAGTACTACTGCTACCACTACCATCACCACCGTCACAACAACAATAACAACACAAAACGGTAACTACTGTCTGTATAGGTTGTTGTAGCCAGAGGAGTTGGTGCCGCATGCTGTCGCCACGGACTGTTTAGTTTAAGTGTATCCCCGACATAAAACTAATAAAGTAGTATTCTGTGAAAATGTACACTATACTCACAAATAGCGGAAATAAAAACCTGCACTCGTCATCTCTCCCTGTCCGAAGTGACGATGTTTAATTAACCTTGGCATTCGTGTCGACCAAGACCAAACTGGACCATAAGCCTTCTTAGTTAATAGTTTCTGTCATTAACGAATAGTTTTTGATCGAGTAAAGCGTCGGGGGAGGGGGAGGCTAATGTGGACTGTACTTAAATCGGATGTCTTTGGGCGTAAGGCGCACATGTCGCAACGTAGCTGTAAACCACAACACAACGTGCCAATCGCCCCTTTAGGGTAAATAGAAAAATTAGTACCCAGCGGGGAATCGAACACCCGTTACACACGTGAAGGGCGGAATACTTACAACTGTACTACCAAAGACTGAAGACTTTAGGTCAGATATCGCAGCCTAGCTGTAAAACACAACACAACGTGCCAACCGCCCTCTCAAGGGCTAGCGAATATTACCCGTGAAACGAACATTGAGCATCACGTCGCCGCTATCGCAGGCTAGCTGTAAACCCCAAAATCGAACGGAAAAAAGCGTAGATACTGCAGCCTAGCTATCAACCACAACAAAACGTGGCAGCCACCCAGTTAGATCCCCCCCCCCCCCCAAAAAAAAAAAAAAATTATATGACCCAGCGGGGAATCGAACCTCTATCACCCGAGTAAAAAGCAAAATTCTTCCAACTAAATACTCAAGCACTTTGTAGAAATAAAAGTATATAATAAGAATGTGAAAGTCGGTGTTGCACAGTCAAAGGTGGCTAATTCATTAAAAATAAATCTGGGCGGGCAACTAAACAAAAAATGATTTGACCGTTGCTGAAGCTACGTCGCTCGTGGTTTGTGCGATTTTATGACAAAAAATATCGCTTTGAGTCATATGCAACGTTGTATGCAAATTTGAAAGCAATCGGTTCAGTAGTTTCCGAGTTTAGAGCTAACGACACCGGAAAATTAAGATTTTTATTAGGGGGGAGGGAGGGGGAATAAACTCTCAGGGAGCAAGTACAGCAGGGATCTACCAGTCATCAGTAGAAGTTATCCTCGTCGACAAGTGTTTCGGCCCACGATTCTCCTAGACACTTTCGGAGGTGGGCCCACCTGAGTTCATGAAGCTCAGGGCTGGTACCCTGCTGCACGAATTACCGGATGGTGTTTTTCTTTCGGATAGGGGACAAGGACGACTTTGGTGATTTGCAGAAGGTACTGTGAGTTAAGAAGGTCGTTGCGGCAGCCTAAATTAGAACAGTCAGCATGCCTGGACGACCGAGCGACAAGCTTACGTTTGGTTTACCGGACACATGTTGGACTTTTGTTAGCAGGTGGCAGAGGAACACTGGCAGACAATTCGGACACGATGGACTTTCAAAGGGTGAGAAACTCTTTTCCACTAGAAACCCGGACCAGCTCACCGAGGCCCGTCCCCTAAGTTGTTGCGTTGCGTCCAAAGCCAGCTCGAGGCCCTTTCGGCTGCCTCGCCCAGTTTTTTAAGTGTTCGTTTCCGTTCATTACCGCGCAATCCTAGTTCTTTAACCACATTGTACAATGAAGTGGAGACGAGACCTTGCGCTCCCACTTCGACGGCAAAGACACGTACCGTGTACGCCTTGTCTCTCCTCAGACAGGCTGCTAAGTCACAATATTTCTCGAGCTTATATGTGTGACTCTCGTCCATACGCGACTCATACGGGACGGTGCTCAATCAGGGTGAGCTGCCGTTTCTCCGCAGAGTGGAGAACTATGTCAGGTCGCAGGCCGGTCTTCCGGATTAACTCAGGGTACCTTTCATGGCCTGGCAGATCAACCGCCAGTAACCAGTCCCTCGCAGAGTCTAGCACAGATGGAGCGAATGCGTTTCGGTTGACCTTACCTTTTTGAATCTGCCCAGCCTTGAGGAAACGAATGGGGACGAAGGTAGAACTGGCTCTAGCGTTAGCCCTCATTCTAGCCTGGTCAACAACGGCTGCTAACTCTTTTAGCACCTTGTTGTGTCGCCATGTATATCGGCCTTGACCTAGGGCTTTCCTGCACGCGGACAGGACGTGCTCAAGAGTCTGCTTCGCTTTGCACAACGGGCAAGTCGGATCGTTAGTCGCAGACCACTTAACCATGTTAACACCGGACGGTAATACATCGTACGCCGAACGAACGATAAAGCTCAGTCGCAGCGGGGTCATTCGCCAGATCTCACCTCATGTGAGTATTCTTGGCAATGCGCTCTCTCATTGTGTCCAACTCTGCTTACGCATCACTTCCGGTGGTGACTTGTATGGTGGCCCATGTTTAAGGTCACGGGAACCACTGGGGGAAACGCAGAACACGTACTGGCTCGTGTGTTGAATTTAATTATATCTATGGCATAAATTTCTTGTGTAGTACGCATAAGTTTATGCAAATATATTTACTTTAATTCCTACTGGTGTCTTTGTGACGGTAGACGGATGTGAGAGGGGAGAGAGAGAGAGAGCGGGAGAGAGAGAGAGCGGGAGAGAGAGAGAGCGAGGATTGGTTTGTTTGGCTTCGTTGGAATGAGAGGTGTGAATTTGTGTTCCTGTTTTACGAATTTTACCTTCTCATCTTGTTTTAGAACTACCTCATTACTATGCCCTTCTCCTCGTTTGGTGAATGTCTCCTGGAGTATAGCGTTGCCATGCATTCTCTAAGGGCGGGCAAACTATTGTTATCTTATGATTTATGTATTTTTTTATTTTTACAGATATTTTATGTGTATAAAATCGAAATTTAACAACAGGGAGAATATTTTCATAGGGTCTTGAAGCTGTTCTCACACTGTAAAGACCGTCAAATATCTAGAACTACATGGTATAACAGAGCAGTTCTCGGTGTAGGCGCTACTGATGCCACAATTGCAACTTTTTATAAAGTTGAACGGAGTATATGGGATTTACCCAGTTGAACGGTTATCCAGGAGTCGCACGTCACAGATGTCACAGGGTCAGTTAGTAGCATGGAATAAATAATTACCTTGTATCCACCAGGGTCGCAGGAATGTCAAATCGCCAGTTAACAACTGGTTAGTTGCGTATCCTTTACATGAAGTTGCAGAACCAACCCCAGCAGCCCCAGGCTGTTGTGTGGTTTCTCTAGGCAAATTTACGTCCAGTAGTTTGCCATTGTTTACTGGACGGTCGGCCCGCTGATACCACTGTCGAAACCAATGCAAGGCACATGACCTGCAGCTGGGATTGAACCTGGCACCCCGGCATTACGAAGCGTTCGCATCGACTTAGCCACAGAAGTTAGCAACTAGGAGCTGAAATAAAGTTACCTTGTATCCATCGGGGTCGCAGGAATGTCACACCATCAGTTAGCAACTAGGAGTTGAAATAAAGACACCTTGTATCCACATAATGCAGTGCATCGTCTCCATAATACTGCCCTGCCTTAGGCTATCCAGAGAAGGGACTTCAATGAGGAAGAAAAAAAAAAGATAATGAATCTAGATAAAGGACTAACGGAGTGCAGATAAGTTGAGTTAGGAGTTGGCCGTCTGAGAAGAAGAACGCTAAATAATGATATGGCAACAATGGTCACAGAATTTCGTTCGGTAACTGTGGAAAGAGAAAAACATAAGCAGATGGGTGTTGGTGTGGAAGAAAATGAAGAAATAGAAAAGGACTGACGAACTGAATAGTCACAGATGTGGAAATTAACTGTTAGCCAGTTTATGAGTCCAAGAACAATATTTTAATTAGCCGTGGTATTCACCTTCACCAAACAGACATTGAAAAATAGTTGGACTTAGAAGAAGCGGTGTCCAAGAGAAAGTCACAGACGGAAGTTTATGTGAGAGGATGGATTGGACTCCATCCATCATATTTAAGTGATTTCACAGGATGGAAGGAACTGAGAAATAGACTAGGAGCCATGTGTGATATATAATATGTACACTAGGACAATGAATGAATGAATGAATGAATGAATGAATGAATGAATGAATGAATGAATGAATGATAGGCCCCTGAAAATTCCCACAATGGGCGCGTAAAATCTCCTAGCTATTGTCCTGCCATGGCTCCCAGCTGCTACATATAAATTGTTAACCTCGGCGAACTATACCGCAACAACAGAAAAACTTATTAAAAAATATTAAACGCTTAGCTATAGAATGAATGGCATTTGGCTTATCAGGTTGAACGCGTGTTAACTGTGACCTGGAATTTTCCACTGGCTATATATTCTCGTACACCCGCATTTGAAAGCATCTAACCTTGAAACTTTAACTTGAGACCTGTCAACCGTTCACCGGAAGGTTAAAGGTTAGTATTTTATTCTTTACTTTTAAAATTTATGTAAGCGATGTAGCAATATTTATTTTACTTTATAAGATGAATTCATCAGATCAATCTGGCGCTGACGGTTAGTTCTTTCGGGACACTCGTTAGTTACGTAGACGGTCCTGGTTTATTGCGAAACCGGTGTCTTCCCTTAGACGCGCACATGAGATATTTGGCCTATTTTGTCCCAACGAAATAAACCATATATCAGCTACTTTCCCGAGAGATTCTTATACCTTGAACCTTGAAAGCTTTCATTCATTTTATGTTATTGTAACCAAATTAGCCAGAATTCACACACACAGGATTTCTCTTTTACTTAACTGTTGCTATTGCATTATTTAGTCACTTGTAGCACATCTGTTTTGGTTTTGTGCGTGATGTGTGTGTGAGGGTGAGTTATATTTCAAAAGCCGCTGGTGTGGTGGCGTTGTAGGTCAGAGATCAGTGAACGCGTTTCACAGTACTTAGCGTTAAAAGGTTCAATTTTCGCAGTGACGGTTTAAAGAAAGTCCGTTCTGTTTTTTTTTGGATAGTGGTAAGGTAGATGAAATTGGGATTTTGTCCCGAAATACTACAAAGGCAGCATTGAATGCACACATCGCCTACAGCCAAGTTGACCAAAGCCCCACTGAGTAGGAGACAACACAAAGTCTTTACCTCATCACACAGTGTTAGTAAATGTTCGCAGCTTTTAACCAAGGGACGATTGGGGAAAAGAAAGAAAGCTCACTAAGAACATAAATGTGTCATCTTTATACAGAAAAGCTTTCCCTCAGGGTTGGGTTGGAGTCCATCAAGCGCACTGAAACTCACAAATGTTTATGGTTGGGGTGCCACCCGCCTTTCCCCGAGAAAATTTGCAAAGGCTCTCAAACCACGTAGCCTATATGAAACTGTGCATTTAAACAAGGCGAAGGCCACAATAGAACCCCTCTCCCTGTTTCCCGACACTATTTGCTTTGTGTCAGCTTCTGTGGATTCTTTTAATAATAAAATGATGGAAAATTACCAATCCTGGTCAGCTAGCGTGTGTTGTGCTGACTCAGGTACTGAAGACAAGCATGAACGCTAACTCTGGGTGGCGGATACACGAAGGTGGGGGAGGGGAACCGTGTAACAATCATGAACTTCCTCCCCAACTCTGCTAAGGCACGACCTGGTCACAAAGTGTTCCTGGTGAACCCTTTGACCTCCAGCAGCGTTGTTTTGCTTCACAGCCTGAGCGACTCTTGAATATAAGTTTCACGTGTTTTGTGAAGCTGGTAAAACAACTAAGTGTTTAGCTAGCTGCAGCTGTGAGATCAGAGCCTTGACTAGACTAAAAAACCAACTAACCAGCTGTTACTAGCCATTATATATACTGAATTCTACAAGTTAAAACAGATTCTCAGATGTATGTTATTTATAATATTAATGTAGGAGTCCTATTATATTTTTAAAAAAAATATGTTAGCCTTTCTGGTGAGTTCCATGTGTGGTTGTGTATGGTTTGCAGAATATGCTGATCAGCAAGAGTCAAACATATTGTGAGGCCGAGTATGCGCTGTTTGACAAGTGAAAGGACTGTTGGGTTTAGTTAAGAGTTAGTCACATGCTGTACACTAAAACCGTGTCAATGCCAACTCCCATATGGAACTCCCATATAAAGAACTCAAAGGGGGAAAGGTTCGATAAACCCTAAAACCGAGCCTAAGGGGGTTTAAAAACTCAGGCTTTGGATACTCAAAAAAAAACAACCAAAGCTAGTACTTGCTCGCAAAATTAAATTTTGGAAAAACAGAATTTGATTAGCCAAGGGAAAAAAAAAGGGGGTGTATTATTTTTATTTTTCATTGGTAGCACAAATGATTTTTAAAAAGATCTTTATTTTTTCATCTCTTGGGAAATTTGTTTTTAATGAGTTTTTTCTGTGTACGTTTTTCCCCCCCCCTGGCCCGCAGTATTCATACAAAATTTTAGGCCCCATTTTAAAATCGCTAGCATCTTTAAAATCATGAGAAGCTGTTTCTTTTGCTCAAAAAATTTCCCTTACTTTCTCAGGTCTGCTCGGGAGTGCCCGCATCATGTTTTCTATTTTTTTTCTTTAGTCAGATTTTACCTCATTTTCTTTACTTCGGGTTTCCCCCTAAAAAAACACCTGGGGTTTCTTAGT
>CAJHNH020002859.1:0-69119 GCA_905116865.2 Candidula unifasciata | reverse complement strand
TTTATCACTTTTGAAGTCCATTAAATAACAGACAATTTTCTGCCCAGTCTTGATTACTATACAGAAAATATTTGCATGCTTTTTTTTTTCATCTACAAGATTTATCAAACAGATATAAAACTATTTTAATATGTCAACTGTTTTCTCCAATAATCTAGCAGAAAATACATAATTGTATCTATCATTTCCTATAAACTACTTACATTCTGTTAATTTATACTTGACTGGTATAGATTAACAAAAATTATACATAAATTTGTAGGCGTTATTTTATATCTATCTAAATCCTCTTCATGTCCCTGTTGACACATAAGGCATTCACAAGTGATCTCCATTGCTGCCGGTCTGCTGCTTTTCTGCCCATGGTAAACCATGTCAGTTTACATTCCTTCATTTCCCGTTCTATTGTCCTTTTCCAGGTTTCCTTAGGTCATCCACGTCTCATTTTCTCATCTGCTGTCCGCCGGAGAGCTTTTTTTGCCAGTGTCACAAGTCATTCTGCAAACATGTTCAAGCCATCTCCATTGTCTTACTTTGATAACATTTGATAACATTGATAACAGTGATGCACATTTTGTTTTCCTCCTCAGTTCTTTATTTGTTATCTTGTTTGGCCAAAATATTCATAGAATTCTCCTTAAACATTTATTTTGAAAAGTCTAATGTTTTTGTGTCATTTTCCACATTTACTGTTGTATAATAGTATTCCTAAAATGTTGCTCTTGTATATTCTAAGTTTTGTCTTTAAACTAAATCCCTTTGACTTCTATATATTGTTAAGCATGGCAAATGCTTGATTTGCTTTGTTTATTCTTGATGTTACATCCTTTTCAGAATCTGTATCTGAAGTAACTTTACTTCTGAGGTACACAAATTCTTCAACTTCCTCTATTGCTTCAACATTTAAGATAATTGGATTTTCTGTTTTGTAATTATTTCATTTTTTTAGATGCATTCATTTTATCTTTCAACTGAAGATTCAAACTTAACTTTTTGGACATCATCATCATCATCATCAAGTGCCCTGCTAACTGGCATAGGTATTCATGCATCTCCGCAGATCTGGGTCCCTTGTCTCCTGGATCAGTTCCACCAATGATATCCCTACATGCCACCACGTAATCCATCTGTCATTATCTCTCTCGGTCTGCATCTCTCGGTCTGCCTCTCCGTCTTCTAGCGTTGATCTTCCCAATTGTCACAATATTCTCTAAAGCTTCCCCCCCCCCTTCCCCATCACATGACCAAAGAACAGTGCTTGTTTTTTCATTATAGCTGTATGTAATGATCTTTTTTCATTAGCTTCTTACAAGCAATCCTCATTAGTTACTCTGTCAGTCCAAGGGATTCTTAACATTTGTCTGAGGAACCCCATCTCCATCGCCTCTACTTTCTTTTGAATTTGTGCATTCATATTCCATGATTTACTACCATACAGCAATATAGGTTTTACACAACATTTTAGTACCCTCTTTCAGACATCAGATGACAGTTAAATTAGTTATAAATCATGTGTTTGGTTTGGTTAAGACGATAGATCAACATCATGGCACAAGAGTAGTAACCCATAAGGGCTCCTTTCTACTTCTGACTCCAACTTGAGTCCAAAAAATTTCAGCGCAGTGCACGAACTCTGTAGCAGCAGTGAGAATCCTAAAATATTTTAGGTAGCATTTTAACTCCACATTTGGCATGGGCAGCGCCATTAAGCTAATCTTTTTGATTTCCAACTGCCAAGGGATTTTTTATGTTCGCAACAATACACAGGGGCATCCAATCTTACTACCCATAGACCAGGGTAAAATTACTGGAAGTCCACGTGAAAAAATCCCAGCCTTCACTGGGCTAGAAACCAAGCCCTCCAGCACTCGAGGCGGATACCATGCCTTAAGACCAAACAGCCCCCAAATCAAGTGTCATGCATACCTTGAACCTAAAGAGTCACCATATTACTTCATCGTTGCGACTAATTTCTTCAAACTTACTGCCAAACTCAAACTTACATGGACTATGAATAACGAATCATCATGGAATGCCTTAGTTCAAGAGGGCTGTGAGGATGGTCCTTACTAGTCTCTAAATGCTGGTTACATTTCATCATCCCAGTTTAAACCCTCCAGCCAAGTCAGATCATCTTGTGGGTCATCTCTAGCACTCTCCTCACATGCAGCATTCAGTGAATCAGCAGTTCCTGTTATGGTTTCCTGGCTAGATTTATTGGTGGACTCATCATTTCCAGTTAAAGATGATTGTACGCTTTCATCTCCATCACAATCCTGAGATGTCAGCTCTTCATCCAGCCAAGGCATTACAGTACAGACAACACTTCCTGGGTCTCTTCTGCTCTTGTTTAAGTCACCAGTTTTGTCTAATGTCTTGTTTTCTATACTTGCATGATTGTCTGGCTGCTGTGTTGTCATAAATTCATCTTCAGCTTTTCCCACCTTTACCACTCTTTCACAATGTTCTGGTTGCTGCGTTGCTGAAACTGCATCCTCATCCAATCGCATCTTTTTTGGTGGAGTGCGCTCGAAAAAAGATGTGATGCTTATTTGTCGCTTGCTGGGTGTTTTTTCTAATTGTGTCATGCTACTCGACTGTGAGCTCATTAACGTTTGTTTTGACTGGATCTTTCTTGTCCAATCACCAGCAACAGCTTTCCTTGGGCTTCCTAAAATAGACAATCACAAATGTATTTTCTAAATGCTGGACGACAACTTTTTTAAACTTCCTTGTTTTTAAAATGTGTCATTAACTATTTATAGTAAAATGTAAAGCAAAGCACCCTCTTCCGGATCATGAGGTTTATTGGATATATAGTGCTAGACTTAAATATTGAGAACAACTGGAATTCAGTGGCTGATGTGGTCCCAGGACTTTACCTGGTACCCATTTTAGGCTGGGTCGACCTGGGAGCCAAGCGTGTGTTTGAGAAATTCTGGCTTGAGCTGGATTAGAACCCAAAACCTTTGGATTCGCAGCCCCTACATCATGGAGGTTCCCTCAACTATTTATAGTAGCATGCTGTAATGATGGCAGCTGGAATGGCACAGTGGTTAGTATGCTTGTTACCAAAACAGTGATCTGGGTTCAATACTCATAAGTGACAGGATGTTTCCCAGTTTAGCTCTGATGTCAAACCAGGCTTTTTTTAAAAGTGCACCTGATCATTTCCAGAATGTTCTGGTAATTCTATGGGAAGAGAAGGCAGCAAGGAAGGCAAATGCCACCGCCATCTCATATGTCATGGCCTAGAATGTGTGAAGGCCTAACATTCCATATTCCAATGGCAGTATCTGTCATAGGAATATCTTTACTGTAATAACGGCATCTCATTATTTCAATGTGTGGCTACACTAGAGCTTTAGGATTATGTCCATGTTCTGAATAAAGGGTGAGGAATTTCCATCTATTGGTAGAATATTAGGTTTCCTGCACACTGGCACTATGAACACCTCTGCCACAGTAGTGCAACAGTCAGCCTGTGTGCCTGGCACTTGGAAGTCATCTGTTTCAAATTCCCATAAAAGCTGGTATGTTTTTTTTTTTAAATGACTCATGTTTTTGCTGAAAAAAGAAGAAGAAGCAGAAGAAGGGAACCAGTATACATCTCATCCTGAAAAGGGCCCTAGAAAATGTGCAGGGATATTCTGAGGTATAGCTACAACAATGAAATCATGACGAAAGCCACATGCAGTAATTTAGTTGTATGTGTTCTTCTTAAAGTCTGTGCCATGTGATGTTGGTAGTCATGTCTAACCACAGCCTTCTGTCTCGTGTACTTTTAACTTTGATACAGACGATCTTCCATGCCATGTCAAACTGTCCGACATCTTTTCTTTTGGTCTCCCTCTTTTCCCCTCCAACTTTTCCAGTCACCATGTACTCCAGTTTTCTCCTTTTCATGACATGACCAAAGAATGTAGATTGTCTCTTTCTAATGTGGGTTATCAGTTCTCTTCATGAGTCAGTTTCTTTCAGGACATCGTTATTACTCTTTTTATCTGTCCATGATATTCTCATCATTCATTTATAAAACCGACATCTCCGCAACTTCCAAATAATTTTTCACTCATCTACTAACTGTCTATGATTCTCTTCCACACATCTGGATATAATTTATGTAGCTTTTAAAAATTCTCTTTGTTCAACTGACAAAGAAAGACTGCATAAAAGATTCTTCATTTTGTAAAAATTATATGCCCGATGTGCCTAAAAGGCATAGAAAGGGATCTTTACTTACTTACTATGTGGTGAACAGCATGCCAGTCACTTCTATTCCCAAGGACTTTACCTGGTACCCATTATTTTAAATTAGGTCAACTTGGGAGACAAATTATTTATGGGGAAAAATAAATCTCAGTGCAGATTTGAAGGAATGACCTTTGGGCCCATAGGCTAGCATCTAGCTATTGTGTCACCGTCACCCATTATGTCACCGTCACCTACCCCTCCCTACCACTCTGATACGGACACCAATATTTTCTAGCGAGTTAAAGAAATTGTTTGTTTTTATATGCGTTCGCCAGCTGTAAATTCTGGTGGAAAGTCCTCGTTGTTCATCCACTTCTGGACTTTTGTGTGCATCCAATTTTACAGATCTGGCTTATTTCGATGCAGATTGTCGGTTCCCCGCCTCTCAGGCAGCAGTTATGTTGAGGTAAACACCTAACTAGTCGTCTTTTACAACATGCTTGTGGGGGAGAGGGAGATCAGTGGGTCTATTTTCTTTTTCTAAAATGGGGTTCCTGAACCAAGACAGAGAAAATATCTTTCAAGACATAATCATTACACTTGTTTTCTATCCAGGATGCTCTCACATTTGTTCTTCCACAAAACCACACATCTACAAACTCCACACAATTTACCAACTAATCTGACGAATGTTCATAATGATCCAAAGAACTTTCAAATGTCCAAAAAAAAAGGAATCCCTGACACTTCTTACACTATAAACATGACATAAACTGCTAGAAATAAAACAAAAACTCACTTGATTTTACCGGTGTCTTTGCCTCTGGTATCACATTAATGTCAACACTCAGTGGTGATAGGGAACGGACATTAATGTCAACTTTTTCTGGGGACAGCCCCTGCAACATTAACACTGATGTCAACTGGCATCTCAATATCTGCTGGCTGAATGTCAGGGATGGTGTCATCTATGAATTCACTGCTAAACATGTCCAGTAGAGTTTGTTGCGTGTTATCCTGTAAACAATGTCAGAACATTTGTGTGTATTTATACTGGCATGCAGAAGTACATAATGGAAACAGAGAGCTTGGGGGTGTGGTAAGATTTTGCAAGTAAAAAAGAGATGATACAAGCCACACCCACAAACAAACAAACTAGTAACTCGAATTCAGAAAAATAAAAAAGTGAGGCGGAACACTGCACAAGAGAGATAAAAAAGGAAAGGAAGAATTAATGAGCGACACAACACAGAAACTATAAAAAGAATTTAAAGGGAAAAAGATGTTACTTTTCTATCAACAAATCATAATTCCACAGCAAACTTATATTTTATGCCAGGATTAAGATTTCAGTAAGCTTACATAAATGTCTTGTGGGGCTGCCCTTTAACCCCGTCATCCTGAGAAGCTAAACAAAACACTTCCACTATGTCCAATTTCCCGTAAATGTTTACTTTTCTGATTTGTTTATGAGGCTCAGAGTTAATGTTACTGGCTGAGTATGCACATGCAGGTGTTTACAACCTCAGGAAATGATTGCTAAAAATAAACATTTGAAGTGTTTTCCTGTGAATCAAACAGCTTTTTTGTACAGCCATGTTGATATCAACATTTTTTTGACTGAGGTCATGGAGTCACAGCATGAGTCACCTGACGCAAATTGTTTTTGTTTTTTTAAGGCCCTGGGGGAGATATTTCATGTAATGCTTGAGTCTGTTAATGTTTACTGACATTTCCCTTAACAAACAACAACAACAACAATATATATATATATATATATATATATATACATATAATTTGGGGAAAACATTTTAAAAGGTAGATAAAGACATTTTCTTTAACTATATAAGTGATTGTTTTTATTTTTATAGGATTTTGTCAGGAATTCCCATAAGGTTATGATCCACTTGTTCTAGTGTTAGGAGGTCAACAGGGTTAAAAGGTCTCGCCAGATTAAAATATACAACTTAAGACATATGCTGCAGCATCTATGGGTATGCCCAGTGTGCTATGATGTCAATTCTTTAATCAGTAACTTATGTACTTTAAAAAAAACTGCTGCTGCTGCTGCTATTAGTGTATAAAGTACTCCACTGATGAGCAAACACAATAGCAGGCTTCTACTATTGCTACTATTTCTACCGTTGTCTGTCTCTCTTGTAATTACTAGAGGAAAAAAGTATTATATTATCACATCCAGTAAACATTAAACAACCCAACATCACAGTTACACAAGTTGGATTTCTGCTACCTTTTAGGCTCATATTTAATTAAAACTGAAAACATGGTTTCACTCAATTAATTCAATTTAATGGTACGAATATCACCAACATTTAATGATTATGAACTAGTAAATAAAACTAAAACTGTAAGGAAAAGAGAAAGATGATTATTTTGTGTACCTTCAAACGGGTGGTATCTGCATCTGCGAAGTCATCCTTGGCAAGTCCTGCCTTGCTTAGAGTATCAAGTTTGCCTTGAACTAATGGCCTTAAAAATTATGGGATAAGTAACATTAAAAGTGGCACCACTGATTATATTCACTTACTTGTTACTTAGCAATCATCACTAATCTGTGATGAGACAGGCAAGTTTCTTATAAGAAAGAATGCAGCAACAATTTTAAATATGCATTCAGAAATCAACAGAGATATGGTTTCTGAGACAAATGTTATGAATACCCTGGATGGCCACAGTAAATAACAACGATTGCTTGAAAGAAGCTAATGAAAGTATATCTCTATATACAATATAATGAGAAGAGAGACGTTGGAGAATATCGTGACAACTGGAAAGATCAGAGGAAAAAGGGGTAGAGGCAGACCAAGAGAGATGATGCTGGAAAGGCATAATTATGATGGCATGGAGAGATATCATCAAGAAAGCTATTTCAGGCAACCAGAGATTGTGATCTGTGAAGACGCATGAGCATCTATGCCAGTTGGCAGAGCACATGATGATGATGACTCAGAGATCTGCAAGGTGCCGTTACATCTAGCACTGCAGCCAACAGTGTTGGGGGCGGCTAGCACTCCTTGGTGGTGAACAGCGAAAACTGGTAGCCTGCCGCTGTCCTGCAATTACGCAAGCCAACAGCACCTCCTCAAAGTGCAAGCTGGTAAAAATATCCATAAGGATAAAGGCAAATGGTCATCAGGAGAGAACTGGACTCTATCAGGGCTGAAATACTGCCCAAGGTGCACCATAGTGACTGATAGATCGGATTACTCCAAGTCAACTGCATTTGACCAACAGAGGTGAAGGGAGCTGATCAGGTTGTCACCAGCAGCTGGTGACCCATCAACATGGACTGTTATGGGACTATGAAGATGATTCAGAGGAGTAAATTTTACTGCTGTTGTAATGTCAAAGATAACAAGTTGCTGTGTGATGGACCAAAGAGTTGATTTCATAATAAACATTATCACAATGTGCTGTGTTGATGGATTGTGATTGGGGCTTGTATTTATTGCTGAACTGTGAAAAGAGTTGCTGAGAATAGAAAACAAGAGAGTTGTGAACACAGGAGACAAGAGAGTTGCTGAACACAGGAGACAAGGGGGTTGCTGAACACAGGAGACAAAAGAGTTGCTGAAAATAGGAGACAAAAGAGTTGATGAACACATGAGACAAGAGAGTTGTGATCACAGGAGACAAAAGAGTTGCTGAACACAGGAGAACACATGAGACAAGAGAGTTGCTGAACACAGGAGACAAGAGAGTTGCTGAACACAGGAGACAAGAGAGTTGCTGAACACAGGAGACAAGAGAGTTGCTGAACACAGGAGACAAGAGAGTTGCTGAACACAGGAGACAAGAGAGTTGCTGAACACAGGAGACAAGAGAGTTGATGAAAAAAGGAGACAAAAGAGTTGCTGAACACACAAGACAAGAGGGTTGCTGAACACAGGAGACAAGAGAGTTGCTGAACACAGGAGACAAGGGGATTGCTGAACACAGGAGACAAAAGAGTTGCTGAACACAGGAGACAAGGGGGTAGCTGAACACAGGAGACAAAAGAGTTGCTGAACAAAGGAGACAAGAGAGTTGCTGAACACAGGAGACAAGAGAGTTGCTGAAAATAGGAGACAAAAGAGTTGTGAACACAGGAGGCAAAAGAGTTGATAAACACAGGAGACAAGGGGGTTGCTGAACACAGGAGACAAAAACAGAAGAAAAGATTATTACTGAACACAGGAGACAAGAAAGTTGCTGAAAACAGGAAACAAGATGTTGCTGAAAACATAAGAAAGAAAACTGCTGAACACAGGAGACAAAGAGAGTTGCTAAACACAGGAGACAAAAGAGTTACTGAAAATAGGAGACAAAAGAGTTGCTGAACACAGAAGACGAGATAGTTGCTGAAAACAGGAGACAAGAGAGTTTCTGAACACAAGAGAAAGACAATTGCTGAACACAGGAGACAAGACTATGGCTAAAAACAGAAGACAGAAGAGAGTTGCTGAAAATATGAGACAGTGAAAAGAGTGGCTGAAAACAGTAGACAGTAGCGAGTGGCTGAGAATGAGATACATTAAAGATAGCAGCTGAAAGCAGGAGGGAAGAGGGGAGACAGAGAGGGAAAAACCTGATGCAAACATGGGACAGTGAAGAAACATGATAAATACCAAACTTCAAACTCACAACACGATGACGACGATGGTGACAATGATGAATGTTAATGCTGGTGATGATGATGAACATTCAAAAATGTCTAATTACCATTTACAAGAAACCTATAGCAATCATGGTGCACCTATAGCAATCTCATGTGTCGTGACGCTCGATAGGAGTTGTCGGGAGCAGAATCAAGCTGCTGTCAATGACAAGGTATTCCCGCTTATCACTGACAAATCAGATGTGGTGATCTTCACCAGAAGAGTTCAAGAAGCCAGTGGTGCCTTCTCCATGACTACCAGCAGCATGGAGGTGATGGTGGTGACACAAATTTTCAAGTGGCCAGAATCACAGGACTATTCCCGCTTGTGTGTGCTGAGTGATTCTTTGAGCATGATCCGGCGGGTTAAGGCAGGCTGGTTACGCAGACATTGGCTTGAGTCGTTGCAAATTTCTCCTGTGTGTGCAGTTACTTTTATATTCGTCCCAGTGCATGCAGGCATTGTTGGTAACGAGAGAGCTGATAGACTGACAGGTGCTGCATTAATCGAAGATGGCCTGCCCATGGATCACGCAGACATTGTCATTGCCCTTAGAGAGATGGGATGTTCTGAGGATTTTGGAAGCCACGTGTCCACATCACTGCTAAGAATTCGAGAATTGGGAGTTAAGATCGGCACAGCCAAGCATGAGAAGCACACCGGACGTACACAAAGTCTTGTTAACCAACATATGACTGGCAATATTAACCGCACGTTGCTGATGAATATGTTGAGAGGTGAATCTGAGCACCTGTGGATGTGTCCGGAGTGCTGTGAAGATAATCTAAGTCATAAGTCATAATCATTTCTCTTCAGTCATTCATCTCACCATAAAGCTTGAATTCTCAACCCTTCTGTGTTTAGTGCAAAAGAAAACACAAATTTACATCAAACAAACATACCAAATGTAGTCATCCGCTGTATGTTGTGCGACTAAATACTGGATATTGACATTGTCCTTCTGGCCAATACGGTGAGCTCGATCTTCGGCTTGTACCAAAATCTGCAAAGTTTTTTTTTTTTTAAAGTTGAAAAGAAAAAAACGTTTACAACACTTTATTTCATTGCTGGGGTCTGGTCAGACTAGATTTGGGTGATTCCACGTAGGTAGGGGGTGACCTGACCACCCACACACACACACAAAAAAGATCGATGTACATACAATGTTTATATTTTAAAGTTAGTGGTCATGAAAAGACAGAATGACAGATGGACAGCTAGTTTGTCCTGTCATCCTCACCTGAACACAACCTTTCAGATATATCCTTTTAAAAGTCAATCTATTGTGGCCTTTAATCTTGCCACCACTGCGGTTTCAACCACAGTGTTGTAAGCAAGTGTATTAAATACTTTGTGACCACATCTCCCTAATAAATACAACAATGACATTCTTTTTATGACAACTCTTATAAATCTATACAACAATAGTATGTAGAAAATTCAATTCAGTCTCTGAAGATGTGGATATCCAGAAGAACAGTTGTATTTCATGGAAATAAAACTAATCACATTCAAAGGTCATGGAAAGACAGAAAATTAAAACAGAGTTGCTAAAAGAAATAAAAAAGACACAGGTGAAATATTCTGGCTATATTAAAAGGTATAACACTTTTTTTTTTAAACCACATGCAAGGAAAATGTCAAGGTAAGAGAGCAAGAGGTAGATAGGAAACAAATGAGAGCAAGGAAAATGTCAAGGTAAGAGAGCAAGAGGTAGATAGGAAACAAGTGAGAGCAAGGAAAATGTCAAGGTAAGAGAGCAAGAGGTAGATAGGAAACAAGTGAGAGCAAGGAAAATGTCAAGGTAAGAGAGCAAGAGGTAGATAGGAAACAAGTGAGAGCAAGGAAAATGTCAAGGTAAGAGAGCAAGTGGTAGATAGAAAACAAGTGAGAGCAAGGAAAATGTCAAGGTAAGAGAGAACAAGTGGTAGATAGGAAACAAGTGAGAGCAAGGAAAATGTCAAGGTAAGAGAGCAAGAGGTAGTTAGAAAACAAGTGAGAGCAAGGAAAATGTCAAGGTAAGAGAGCAAGAGGTAGATAGGAAACAAGTGAGAGCAAGGAAAATGTCAAGGTAAGAGAGCAAGAGGTAGTTAGAAAACAAGTGAGAGCAAGGAAAATGTCAAGGTAAGAGAGCAAGAGGTAGTTAGGAAACAAGTGAGAGCAAGGAAAATGTCAAGGTAAGAGAGCAAGAGGCAGACAGGAAACAAGTGAGAGCAAGGAAAATGTCAAGAGAGCGAGAGGTAGATAGGAAACAAGTAAGAGCAAGAAAAATATCAAGGCAAGAGAGCAAGAGGTAGATAGGAAACAAGTAAGAGCAAGAAACATATCAAGGCAAGAGAGCAAATGGTAGATAGGAAACAAGTGAGAGGACAACATCAAGAGATGGACAAAAGCAGTGTGAAAGAGAGTACAACAAAACAAAAGACAGCACAAAACTGCACATGATTGTTTCATTGTATTATCCTCATGCTTTTTAGGCAGATTCACTCTGACTTCGAAGGAAGCAACCTTGCCACTTTGTGCAACAGTGAGGTGATCTTTTTTTTTTCAAACAGAAACACTTGGTTTGATCCCACGGCAAGATTCTTAGAACAGTGACAGAAACATCTGCTTAGTCTTAATAGTTGGAACTATTTAAATGGAGAGATACTGGTTTAGAAGCTTCAATTCTCAATAGTTAGAACTATTTAAATGGAGAGATACTGGTTTAGAAGTTTCAAGTCTCAATAGTTTGAACTATTTTAATGGAGAGATACTATTTAGATTATTAGAAGCTTTAACTACTAACAACTCAAACTGATCCTTTTTATTAATCTATCACTTCTAATGATGATGTTCATACTGAGATTAACTGTTTTCAAATCTGAACTTGGCTCCTGTGTTGATCCATCCTAAAATGGGTAGCAAGTAATGTCCTGGGAAGTAAAGGCAGGCAATGTGATATCAACTACATCACCCATTGGGTGGCTACTAAAAATATGAGTCAAGCATAATATGCCCTATACTGAACGCTGATGAACAATGCATAATTAACAAGTCAGTAATTGTAGTTTGAATTTACCTTTTTGTTTTCATTTTTAAAGCAGATTATGATCCTACACAGCACTATGGGCTGGTTGGGTTCAGACAAAGGTTGTTGTGTAAGGCTGTGTTAATCTGGAATTAAGTGAGGATGTAGCAACAACAAAAACAACAAAGAAAGACATCTGAGGGGAAGAGTACAAGATGTGTGCAACCAGTGTGCTACTGGAAGAGCCCGCATCTACATCATGTTAGTTCTTAAATTAGTTAAAACTGCAGGTTTTAAGTACAGTAAACCCTCATTATTAAACATGAACTCCAATGTGATGTGTAAATGTAATATGTGTGGACACGGATATATGAGTGTGTTGTGTTGTGTTGAGTTGAGTCAAGAATTGACATCAAAGCACTCGGGGCATTCCCATGTGTGCTCCGTCATCATCTTCAGCAGCCAGTGCAGAGTTCCAATACTGATGGTACCAGTCACAAACTGGTTAAATGTCGGTCTTGCCTTTCCTCCAAGTGTAGTGAGCCAGCCAGACCCTCTGGTTACACTCAGGGGCCTCATTCTCTCCAGGCCATAATTATCTTCTTTCTCTACTGATTCCGTTGCTTGTTCCCAAAGGGCCTTGACCACATCTGCCTTGTCATGTATCAATTCACCACCCAGTGGTGCAGATCCAGCCAATCTGTCTGCCTGTTCATTACCCACCACGTCCGCATGGCGTGGAGAAAAAATCCAAAGTATGCTCACTACCCACGACTTTTCCAGTGAAGCTTGCCACTCTGCTTAAAGCGTACACTTATACAGGCAGAAACAAATTTAAATATAACAGCACTGTTATATACATATGTATACTATTTCTACCTGAACATGTGGCCCCCTCCAAAACTACATATATTAACAAAAAGTATTACAAGTAATTTTCTCTACATATTTAAAAACCACAAACATGTTGATCATACCCCAGGATTCCAGAACAGCTCTGCAAAGACAACAATATTTGCTGCAGACAAGTTTATACCAGCATTGGCAGCGGTGATGGACAAAATAGCCACCTTGTAACTGTCACAGGCCTGAAATTTGCTGCAGAAAAAGTGACGCTGCTCCGATGTGGTTCTTCCATCAATGCGAATATACTGAATATGTGAGGCCTGCAAACCAGTAAATTTAATTATGTAAAACTCTGTTTGGGTCATTGCCCCATACTGGAAGATATGGGAGGGGGGGGGGGAGGCACTGTCCTTCTAACAAGCATGTCGTAAAACGTGGTTAGGGTTTGCTAAAATCAAATGTGTTGGGCTGAAAGATGCTTTTATCGCAGCTTAGATGTAAACCGCATCACAACATGCCAGCCATACTTTTTTTAAAGGCAACAATGGAAAAAGAATTTAAATTTTTGCTGCCCCAAGTTTATTCCCTGATTCCAGCTTGACACAACAGCGACTTAATGAGCTTTATTTTGAAAGTCAAAGCAGTGAGAGATCAGATTCAAATATTCTGTTGGTCCTTAAAAATAGGTTATAGTAAATCTTGTAATGTAGAGACATGTAGGGTTTTGTTTTATCTTGGTATATTTACACATATCTGTTATTGTCTATGATGCACAATAACAAATTTCGTTTTTACAATATGCAGTTTGGATAATTCAGCTTGTAACAGTAGCTAGGTATCACTAAAAAAATTAGACTGCAGCAACTCTTTTCATAAGAACTGTTTGAGAGTTTGGAGCCTTGCTTTCTATTTTAGTGGAAATATTTAAAATTTTAAAAAGCACATTTCTGTTACCACTAGTAAGGCGTATATTTTCATTAGTCTCTGTGTCAAGTTTGTAACCTTTCGATGGCTTTGGTATAAAAGAATAGCTTACATAGTGATGACTTCCATCTACGGAATAAATGGCACAATATTGTTTACTCCAAAACTGCATAGAGAATTGCATGATGGATCATTGGATTATAGTTTTTATGATCAATTCAATAATGCAGGTCTTATAACTTTTAAAAGTTGACGATGTTACTAAAAATAATTTGAAGGAGATATATCTTTTTGTTTCTTAAACTTGAAAACAGTTGCCATATCAAACTTCCCAATGTCCTGGAAAGAAAGGTGATGGAGGGCAGGGTGCCAGGCAAGAGAGGCAGGGACTGAACGATCAAACAAACTTAACTTTCAAAGGGTCACAAATTGGGCACGCAGGCCCGTCTTACATTTGGCCCTTCCAAACACCCGTTTTTCACACAACAGTTGTATTTGACATGCATAAAGCTAGGCACAGACATAAGAGACACCTTAGGCTGGGAAGTATATGAAAGGAGAAGAGCTGACGAGGGATCAAGTTTCTTTCAGCCGGGCTGTGACGGGTAGCAATATTCTGTAAAGGACCTATATGGCGATTATGATATAAATTTATCTGAGAAGATCTCACAAGACTAAACTCCGATTTGCAAACAGACTGCAAACTCACTATCAGCTCACCTCAGACTTGATGCCATCCTCTATACAATCCAGCATCTCCTTGTGATGTGCAAACACCAAAAACTTCTTGTCTGATTCAACCAAGTCCAACACATAACCCCTGTTCATGTATTCACCATGAGAAAAACATCACTTAGTTAATAACATTTCTAAGTTTATCTACTTAAAAACACTATCTATATCCTCTTCATAGGGTATAGTGTAAGGAAACAGGGGTAGGGGGCCAATCAGCATGAACATGGGCACAGGATATAAGTGACCTCTTGGGGAAAGACAGAACATAAGGCAGGAGATCAGGAGAGAGACCGGGCTTCTTCCAGGAAGGCTGAGATGAGAGTGACAATCTGTAAAGGATGTGCTACATGATGATGATGAGCATGGTAAGTTCACACCCAGACTCATGTTAAACCCTTTAAACCCTTCCATGAATCTGTTAGATGCAATAGTCTTTATTAACTTTCAAACAACTAAAAACATGTTTCAAGTCTTTCTGTACCCTCTTTGTCCCATTAATCGAATTTCTTTCTCTCTAAAACAAAATGTATCAAAAAGCACTTAACTGCAGCCATTGTTTATAATGAAATGTAAAGTATTAATATATTATATTTCTCCAAGCCTAACAACAGACCTAAACAAAACAAGCATGTTACATCATTTAAAAAAAAGTAAAGATCCCTTTTCACGCCTTTAGGCGCATCAGGCAAATAGGAAAAGCATCCATATTTTTTCAGACCAATCGGCACTAGGTGCGTAATGTGCTGGCCATCTTTACTTTCCCAGGACATACATCTTGGTACCCATTGTCATTATCTAGTCGAAACTAGTTTTAATTTGAAATGTGATGCGTAACTGAAAGAGTTAATAACTGTGCCATGTTTAATCAGCAATCTCAGTAAAACCTGTTTATCATCTGGTGTGTGCGATAGAGAGCTCAGAGCTCATATTTTAGCCAGTATTACTGAGTTTATTACCTCACAGCTGACAGCTTTGCTCTGCAGGTCTCATGAAAATACTCTAACAATGCCCCTCGTTTGTTTAGACCCTGTAACAATTGTATAAAAAAGACTCATTTATTCAAACATTAGTAATTCACAAACTGTGTTTTACACATAAAGAGATCTCTATGGCAAAGTGATGAAGTTGTCTGACTCACACGGGTTTATTTCAGGAACTGCGTCATTTGTTTTACAAGTGCAATTTTTATGGAGATATTCTGTGGATATTTGTTGCAGCTATGGAGTCCATGCCTGTGCAACACTCTCGGCACGTGGCAGACATGTATTTCATGCTGTGACTGCTGCATTATCATTGTCATCAAAATCTTCATCTTCTTCTTTGTGTTTGGGTTTTGTATGCTCAGATCAGACCATCAGGTGGGTTGCCTCTATGAACTCGCATGTCAGTAGCAGGTCCTTCATGGTTTCCCATTGCTTGCTCTGCACACTTTGCTCTTAAGGCCAGGTGTCTTATCACCAAAATAATATTCATAATCTTATTATCATAAGTGGTGTTTTTGTGTGATAAACAGTACCATGTTTTATACTTTTTATCATACTGACATAAAATAACAGTAGCCAATACATATGGCATCATAGCTGTTAACATAAGGTTTGTTATTATTATATGACTATCATTATCATTATGTGCTGTTTATAGACAAGCAACACATGAATATTAAATAATGTTCATTTAAAAACAGAATAAGAAAGTAATGAAAAAGGATCTTTTTCCCAGCCATGGTGCATCAAACATATTGTGCTTGAACCACATTTTTCTAGATCAATCAACATTCAATGCATGCTGTCAAACAACATGCCAGCCACATAAATTTCCCCAGGACATTTCCTGGTACCCAATTTCGGCTGGGTGAAGAAGTCAAGCAAGCATTAAGCCACTGTAGCTCCCAAAAACACATTTTTTAAAGCAGTCTACACTCTGCTTAATTTGTAAACGTACTGAAGCACTACTAAGGCATGGCTGCACTACTGACTGTCTAATAGTCATTACAGAGTACTGCTCTAGTCACTATCACAAGCTTGTAACTTCATGTGGTTCCTTTCTGAAAACTTCTGAAAACCCAGTTACATCAAATCAAATACTGGATAATAAAAAGTATGTACAAAATTGGATAATAACAAATATATCCCATACTAGACAATAACAAGTGTGTTCTAAATTGACCAATAACATGTATGTCTGAAAGTGGACAATAATAAGTGTTACCAAACTGACCAATAACATGTATGTAACATACTGGACAATAATAAGTGCATATCAAATTTGACAATAACAAGTATGTCAGAAGGCAATTCTCCTTCTTCTGAATTCGGTTGGCATACTGTGTTATGGTTTACATAGGCTGCAATATCTGCATATTTTGGCCCAACACATCCAACAAACTTGACAATAACAAGTACATCCAATACTCGACAATGACAAGTATGCCCTGTACTAGATAATATTAAGTATGTAGCAAACTGGACAATAATAAGTATGTCCGGTGTTAGACAATAAGAAGTGTGTAGCACGTTGGACAATAACAAGTATGTCTCATACTGGACAATAACAAGTGTTTATGGACAATCACACGTATGTCCAATACTGGATAATACTAAGTGTGTACCAAACTGGACAATTACAAGTATACCCTATACTAGATAATACTAAATGTGTACCACACTGAACAATAACATGAATGTCGCATACTAGACAATATTAAGTGTGTACCAAATTGGACAATAACATGAATGTCCCATAAAAGTAAAGTAAAATAAAGATCCCTTTCCACACCTTTAGGCGTATCGGGCATATGGGAAGAGCGCCCATATTTTTACAGACTATCAGCACTTGGTGGGTAATGTGGTCAGCATTATGCCGGCTGTCTTTACTTTCCCAGGACAGCCCATCCTGGTACCCATTTGATGAATGTCCCATACTAGACAATAATAAGTGTGTACCAAACTGGACAAAAACAAGTGTGTACCAAACTGGACAATAACAAGTGTGTGCCAAAGAGAACATTAACATGTATGTTCCATACTAGACAATAATATGTGTGCACTAAACCGGACAATAACATGTATGTCCCATACTGGAAATTAGTCGGTATGAACCAAACATAACAACAAGCATGTCATGTACTGGACCATAATAAAATAGACATTAGTAAGTATATATAAATCTTAACAATAAGAAGTGTGTCATGTACTGGACAATAATAAAATAGACATTAGTAAGTATATATAAATCTTAACAATAAGAAGTGTGTCATGTACTGGACAATACCAAACTTAACAATAACAAGCATGTCAGGTACTGGACAATACCAAACTTAACAATAAAAAGCATGTCAGGTACTGGACAATACCAAACTGGACAATAACGTGCAAGTGTCATATACTGGTCTCGCCATCAAAACAAAAGTGTAACAAGCACTCACTTTCAGTTTGACATTGCTCATTATCTTGGATGCTGCTTTCAAATCTTTGTGTTTGTGCACAGAGCTAGGATCCAACATGATCACCTGTCTGTACTTAGAAGGAAGCTGAGACAAAACATCTTTCTTCTCCCGCCTGCAACAGGTTTCCATAAAATGTATGGAAGTTTGTCAAAAGAAAATAACAAAAATATACTAAATAAATCTTGCAAATATACATCATCATCTTGTGCTTTGCCAAATGGCATTAGTATTTAAGTTTCTTTGCAGATCTTAATGAGAATTACTTCTTTTGATGATATTTCACTAGTCCACCATCGCAGACTAGATTGCATCACTTCTCTTAGGATGATTTGGAGCGGCCGGTTTAATGCCTCACCAATTTTCACTGCAAAAACAAATTCTGGAAATTATCTTGCACCCTTTTTATGCTGGGACCACTTCAAAGTCGCACTAGTGGAAACATCTGGCCACTTCTGCTGAGTGACCCATCTTAGAGGTAAGCATACTAACCACTATGTCACCGCAGCTATATTTTTAAGGCAAGGGGACCTAAATTAACAATCTTTACCTAAATGTCCACATAATAAAATAAGCAGTTACCGTATCATAATTTTCTCCTCAAGCAAGGCTTGTAGTTCTACCATATTTGATGACGATGAATAGTCCCATCCCCACTGCATCTGAAGATAACAGAAAAAAAGCAACTAATAATATTATACCTCATCACATAGAAAACTTTAGCAGCAAATTTCAACCAATAATAAATGTCTTCATTACCTTTTATGGGGGAGAGGGGGGGGGTGGGGAGATTACCCATTGCCTGTTAAGCATGATGAAGGTTTTGCTGAAATCGGACGTGTTGGATTAAGTGCTGCAGATATCGCAGAATCAGAACACAGCATGTCAATAATCTTTCGACGAAGAAGGCAAAAAAGGGGGGTAAAACATCTGCAAAGAGTTTGATGTGATATGGTTAAATGACCGTGCTCTACTAGGAGATGAAAGCAAGAAGAATTCTGTAAATTCATTTTTAAAAACTCACTAAATTTCAGCAACTACGTGAACACAAAATATAATTATGAAGCTCAATGATAGGAAAGACATATTCAAATACAAGCAAACATTTCAACCAAAGTATTTATTTATTAAACTCCCAAAATATTCAAGAATACCTAGCTAGAAAACTAAGGTGACCAAACAAGTTGAAGACGATAACAAAATCCAAATTATATTGAAAATAGGTGTGATAAAGGTATTTTAAAAAAAAACAGTTAAAACAAATCCTAAATAAGAACTTGATGGTAAACACTATCACTTGCAAATTTGTGCCTTTTTTTTTGTCGCCTTTAAAGTTTAACCTTTTGTTGACCTTTCAAAAATTGTGTCTTGATAATTGTGGTATCAGGCCAAAATCAGTCATCTATATTTTTTTTTTTTAGAACTAATCTGGATCTTTATGAAAACTGTAGCTGAGGGTATTAACCCCCATGGGTGTGCTTTTATTTGTTTTAATTTGTCTGCCTTTGGGGGAAGGGGGGGGGGGGTGGAAGCAGATAAATACTGCCTACTGCTTATGATTAAGTATATAAACACACAAACCTCTTTAGCTGCACAGTATCTCAGGCCAAACTCATGGAACTTGAATAAATCTGGACAAACTGCTGTAATCTGGCTATAAAGTTCACTTGGTCTGGACAATGCTGGTGTACCTGACAAAAGCAGGACTCTTTTAGCACTCTATTGAAAGGGATAAAACAACACGTCAATATCAACACAGCTGTGTGTGTACAAGATCTATTATTAATAGAATAGCAGACTTTTAACTTAAGTGTTACAGGAAGATTCATGAACCAAGAAGAGAAGAAATACAGATATTCTTCAAGGTCTGAATATAAATGGTGACTGTCTCACAAACAAAATTTAAAATACTTGGGCTATATTAAGCCTCTCGCCCTGGGGAAAAAAAATGATTTATGACTCCATTGGAATTCCAGAAAAAAAAATTGTTTACAAAAATAAACTGACGCAGGTCACTAAACAAATTCATTCAAATGTATTTATCTACACTGTTTCATATTTTTTCTTCAGGATATATAAATTAAATGAAGGTAAGTAAAGTAAAGGACCCTTTTCTATGCCTTCAGGTAGTAATAAGTAAAAATGAACAAGGTGAAAAATTAAATAAAATACATTCCCTAGGGCTTAAAAAACCTAACATTTGTATCAGGGGAGTCAGGCCATGACTTCGTGTCTAATATTACGAAGACTTACGTGAAAATATGACATCAACTTGTTTTTTTTTAAAAAGCTACCTGGCACAAAGGAACTATTTATAGTTAATGTGTTCATATCCTGACCTCCACATCATTTGCACAAGCGTGAATTTAACCAGTAGCATTAACTACAAGTTTCGTAAACAGTTCATTGTTGACAAGTGACATTTAATGGAAATTGGATGCAACCGAAGGTTTCAGTTTTGTGGCTTCTCATGGAAAAAGAGTTCATGGCTTTAAAAGAACAATAACTGAAAGTTACTGGGAAGACTCAAACCCACGTCACTATTTACTGGTTGTTTGTGGTATTAGCAGGCAGTATTATCTTCTTCTTTTTTCTTGCCTTCATTGTCTGTAAACTTTGGTCAAAAGTCATGGTTATTTCTTCATTTCTGAATTTTCTTGTTCCATGAGTTAGCATGCAAAAGCCATTTTACAGATCTGGCTTACATTTGTATGCAGACTGCTGGTTCCTCACCTCTCAGGCAAATGCTGTCTGACTTCAAAGGTAAACTAGATTCTATCTAGGGTGACTAGATACTTGGCTGGGAATCTGTTTCTAGATTCCTAAGTTAAGCCCAGATGCAGGTCTTGACAGTATGAATCATGGTCCTAGTTCAGCATCTCTACATTATGTTCAACAGTAGATTTCTTATAGGTCAATTGTCATACCTTTGTTGAAATCAACATAAAGCAGTCTGCTTGCCAATCCCCTTCAGCTGAATGAAACCTAGGATGCCGAACTAAGCTCATAAACCCAACAACAGATACTGACTTCTGAATATTATTCGTCCAATATTATTAGTAAGGTAAAGTAAAGATCCCCCTTTTTACGCCTTTTAGGCGCATCAGGTAGAAGGGAAGGGCACCCATATTTTTACAGACCGATCGGCACGAGGTGGGTAATGTGGTCAGCATTACGCCGGCTGTCTTTACTTTCCCAAGACAGCCATCCTGGTACCCATTTTAGACTGGGTCGACCTGCGACGCCCCATACCATGATAAAAATCCATGCAGCCAGCAGTGGGTTTCGACTGCGGTAGGTTGGAATTATGAGTCTGACTCGCAACCCCTAAGCCATGGACGCCACTTCCAATTTTATTAAAGACAAAAAATATTCTTAAAGTCAAGGACCCTTTTCATGCCAACAACCCATTAGGCATATGATGCTACGCCCATATTTTATAGACCAATCAGCACTCAATGGTGATTTGGTCAACATCATGTCAGCCAAATTTAACTCCGAGGGCACTTACTGGTACACATTTAAGGCTGCATGGACCTGGAAGTCAAGGTGAATTTTTGAAATAAATATCCAACACAATGAGGATAGAGTCATCACATAGGTCAAAATGTTTCGTTATTTCAAAGCTCCACTTCAGCTGTTGTCAGGGGCCCTAATACAACAGCAAAACAGGATTTTTGTGACATGTGCTCAAGGGGTTCCCATCCGAATGGTGGCACTTTATGTCACTGTTCTTGTGCGGTCCTGGAGGGGTTGAAAGTCACTCACTCACAATGCGGATTTGAACCTAAGACCTTCAGGTGGCAGGCAAGTGTCTGCTTTCAATATTACTATATGAAAAAATATCTTACTTTCAATAGAGGCACTGCAGCCTTAGTCCTCACAGTCTTTGCATTTTTCAGAAAATGAGATTCATCCTAAGATAAAAAAGGCAGCATCGTTATTTGAAACCTGAGAGATTCACTTAACACATCATTGGTGAACATAAAACTGAAGATAGTCTGGCATTAATCTGTTTCACACACATTTAACAAATTACAATAGCTCTCCTGGACAGCAGATGGGAAAAAGAGACGTGGGCGACCTAAGGAAACCTGGAGAAGGACAACAGAACGGGAAATAAAGTAATGTAAACTGACATGGGATACCACTGGCAGAAAAGCAGCAGACCAGCAGCAATGAGGATCACTTGTGAATGCCTTATGTGTCAACAGAGACATGAAGAGGATATAAAATAGCTGTTTAGAGATTAATAAGAAAAATATGAATACATGTAACTGTAAAAAATACATGTTACTGTGCAATAAGCTCAAGCAATTGCTATTTTCAAAAACATAGAAATTGAAGTTATCAATTTCATTTATTCAATTAATTTGAATCGCCATTTTCAAAGTATTTTACTTTAACTGTATTTTTTATCATTAGTACATAATTACAAGATCCTAGTTTTTACAAACATACCTTAATTACTTCTCTATTTTAAAAAACAACACAAAACCTCAAATTATGATCCATGTTTCCCTAGAAAAACCAGTTATAAGAATGCACTAATTTTAACCGTAAGCTTCTATTTAGACATTTCTTTCATCTCCATTAGAGCATAGACAACCATCTCCAGTCTAACAATGAAACAACCAAAAAACATATAAATACATAATGATGCACCTTCATATGCTTCTCTTCTACCTACTATTTACCTCATCAATGTGTTTGGGGGAGATGTAAGGATTGTTTGTGTGCTTTTTTCCAATGCATTGTACAAATTGGTATTTATTTCTGTCAGATTGCTCCTGATGTTATCGCTCCATCTCTTACAAGGTCTTCCACTTCGTCTGCGTTCATTATATTACTTTAGGTGGCTCTCTGTGGCAGTTGGTACCAGGGCATTCTTAACAGGTGGTCGAACCATCTAATTTTTTGTTCTTTAATAAACTGTATGACTGGTTTCAGTTCTAGTCTTCTAATTTCTCCATTCCTGATTTTATATCTTCTTGTCACACCGTTAGCTCTCCTGAGACATCTCATCTCTGTTGCTTCAATCTTCCGCTTATTAGTTGTAGTAAGGGTCCAAGTTTGGCAGTGTTAGCACAATGCCAACCAAAAAACCATTCTTATAAGAATGCCTTTGGTTGACAGAGGTATCTTTCCATGCATCAGAAGCAGTGTTGATTGTCACATAACCTGATTTGCTCTTATGGTATGTTGATTTCTCTATCCATTCTTCCATCCGAGGTGAAAAATGACCCTAGATATTTAAATTCACTTTTTTGTTTTGTTTTTTGTTATTTACTTTAATTGATATGGTTTCTACTTGATCATCTGCAAATAACAATTAATTTGGTATACAATTTCCCTGTGTGGCCTAATAGTTATATTCCTCTGTAATTCCGCTTCAATCTTAACTCTGCCAAACCTAAACTATTCACTTGGTATTTTTCCATCAGTTGTATAGTCTCCTCTGCTTTGTTGCCTCAGCCACACATATTTAACGTTCCTACTCTACTCTACTCTCTTTTTTGTTAAACTTAGTTCGCACACACTCACATCTTATAAATTGTTCTTGGGCATCACCGTGTATGTAGTTAAATGTTCCACTGGCTTGCCGGACCTGTCGTAGATTCATGCTTAATGAAACATTTCTCCTCATGAACACAATATTCACATTTCCCACATGTTAGAACACAGATTTTTCACATTTTTCCACACGCTGACCCACAAATTTAGCTTATATTTAAACAAAATCTCTGGAAAAAAAGGAACACATTAGCGACGCGATCTTTGTTTTGCCATCTTGACCAGAAGGGTTGATAATACTCAATGATGCACCAGTGTATTTAATTATCACTTCCATTACACCGATAACACACCGAATTCAATGTAACAAAATGATGTAATTACCGTTACTAATGATAGATTTTATTAACCACCTGCACAGAATAAAAGAACTAAACTGGTCCAAAAAATCATCAATGTGCAGCTCACAGAGTGAAGTAAAGAAATTCAATGAATCAAGAGCTAAGATAACGTCATTAATGTTGGATATGCCACACAAGGAGAAAGGAAACCAGTTAACAACAAAACTGGCAAGTCCAGCAATCCATGAAGGCAACAAATATACACTGATAAACTTTAAAAAGTATATGGTGAAGAGGTTGTTTGACCCACAAGAGTCATATGAGAAAACAGAACTATAAGAAACCATTTGAGAAGAAAAAAAAAGAGAGAGAGAGCGAAAGAAAGACAGCAAGGAAAAAAGTGAGGGCTTGCACCCTATAAAAAGATCAAAGACAGATTGTAGAAGCAGTAGTGGGAAGGAGAAATAGTGAGATTTTTTCTTCTTCTTTGCGTTTATCAGCTGTAAACTCTGGCAGAAAGTTCTGGTTGTTCATCCACTCTGGACTGAAGTCCTGTTCCAGAACCTGAGTGTTGAGTGTGCATCCGTTTTACAGATCTAACTCATTTGTATGCAGACTGTTGGTTCCTTGTCTCTCAGGCAGATGCACTTCGACTTCAAAAAAATTAGTCGACTCTTACCACATGCTTTTGGGTAGGCAGTGGGTCTATTCTTGTTTTCCCCCACAACAGGACACTGGAACCCAAATGGGGAATAGTGTGACTAATTAGCACATGCAAAAAATGTGTGCTCCTCGTGATTGTGGGCCACTTGGTATACAAGACAACATACCATTATGATGACCTTGAATTTCTGCTTTTTGAGCTCCTCGACTTTTTTGGACAACAGGTCATAGCTAAGAATGTTAATCATCCCAGATGTAAAGCTGCTCTTGCTGGATTCAACAACGTTAATATCACATGGAGCAACACTGGGCAGCCATCTACAAATTTGCTGTTGTAAGAAATGAAAGAAAAACATATTTCTTATAAATATTAACAATTTTAACAAATATGGTAAATTTGTTACGAGCAAAAGAAAACAGTTTCAAATTCTCAAAATGTACTGTGTTCAATTATTAGTGCAATTTTCAGTTGTAATAACACCTGATTCTGGAAAGTCTTGCTTTCTGATACATAAAAAAAAAGACCCAGAAACACAAAGAAATGCTCATATTTTTGTCAGTGAATAATATTTCAAGCCAAATCTATAGATTAGGTGATATCCTTTCAGTTCCTGAAGCTCAGTTCTCACTTTTAAACAGTCTCACACTTTATTTTTACCATCTTCGTGGATGTTCTTATGGTGGAGCACAACCCTTCTCTGTGACTTTGTATCCATCAGCGAAATGTGGCAAACCTTGCTTATCCGTACAATTTCTTGGCACTGACACTTGATTATTATTTGCATAACTTCTATGTTCATTGTACCTCCCTACAATGACATGTTTATCTTTAGCAGGTCCTAACATTAAACATTTCTAGAGCCTGAATTTTTTTTTTTTTTTTTTTTGACGTTGCAGATACAAGAAGATCTTAGTTTTTACAAATTTCTTACCCATTAATGAAAGTTAACCCTGTCACTATGACAGAACCGTTTTTTTTTCCTGACATTTACGGGTTTTTAATGACATGAAGTATCTGGCCAGTGAACACCAAGCGTATATATGACCGATTTGGTACTGGCTGTAACTGCACATTGTCTAGACATGATTAATATGTTTATGTCATTGTCATTGTTTACGTCATAATAATGTATTATGACGTCAAGTTGATGCCTGTGGCTAAATCAACAAAACCACATTTATTATGGTCAAAGGGAAGGAAAGCAGTTAATTCTTTGCTCTGTTTGTTCTAGTGATTAATTCCCTAGCTTAAAACTTTGTTTTTGCATGAACTTTAGAATGTTTATAAAAAAAACTGCCCAAGATTTCAAATTTCACCTACTTCTTCTTCTCTTTTTTTTTTTTTAGGGTAAAGTTTCAGAAAATTATATGGATGCATTTGTTTTTAAGGAAATTTTGAAAAAGGTCATTTTTGTAAAGATGTTTACGGTACAAAAGGGTTTAAAGTCAAGAGGATCACCTTCACTGCACTGAGTTTTATCCCAGATGGCTCAGTCTCTCTCAGCAGAATGGTTATGTGTGTGCCAAGAGTGTTGCACAAGCACCAACTGTATAGCTCCAGCGACGATTCCCAAGAACTACCATAAAGACTGGTCTGATGAACCAAACACTGCATCAGTGACACAAAATCAAGACCCTGACAGCATAAGGCAAGCGTCTTGACCCCTTTGTCATGGAGACCCCCTTGACCAATAAGTAATGCTGAAATTTTGTGTCATGGACTAAGTTATGGGCATATCACTATTTGTGTCGTATTGTTCTGAAAGGTGCATATTTGCACACTGGTGTGAACTGGGACATCAGTACTGAACAGGAAAAGGAGGATAGAGAAGGGAAAGAAGGACAGTAATGATTTAGCTAGGAATGGCAGGGTACTTTTCTTTCAGTTCACCCCATTTCGGGGACTCATTGACTTATAAACTTATGAGGATTTTCTGAGAAAATCCAATATTACTGGGGGGGGGGGGGGGGGTTAGGGCTAGAGTTAGTCGCCATTAATTTCACACCCTAACACTCCTATACTATTGGACTTTCCCGAGATGGCTAAGCTAAAAGAAAAGAACCACTAATGGCTTAGGTTTGCTCCGTATGTTTTCAGCTATTAAACTCAGTGGTGACATCGTTGATGACTTCAATAAATGTTTTATAGTTTCTTGATTTAATTCCTGATTTGGTTCACTGTTTAACTAGTGCTCTACTCAAGATTATTCTTTTGGCATCACGCAAAAATATCCCTAACAATGTTGACTGTCAAAGAATAATGTACTAGAGATCTATAACAGTAGTTTTCCTGTATCTTTCATTAGTTTGCATGCTCCGAGTCCTCAGTGTTCTTCTTCTTTCAGTCCATACCATGTGGCGCTGATAATCATGTCAGTCCACAACCTTCTCCGTCTCTGATATGGTAGTCATATCTGATACTGATGTCCTTCTATGTCATTATGCCAAACTGTCAAACATCTTTTTTCTTAGTCTCCCTCTGTCTCTCTTCCCTTCCCATTTTTCCATTGTCATGATGTACTTCAGTTTTTCCCTTCTCAAACAAATACTGTTTTTTCTGATGTGTTTAGACAGTTCTCTTTGCAAGTTAATTTCTTTCAAGATATTTTTTTTACACTTGTACCGGTCTATGGTGTTATCATTCTTCTGTAATATCTTGGAAACACAAAAATAAAGTGTCAATTAATTCCACTAACCGTACCTGTAGGTAATGCAAGTGAAGATATATCTTTTTACAAAATTCATCAATGCATTTCTTTCAAAACAGTAATAATGATCACTAATTAAGCCAGATTTCTTGAGTGTGTTCTGACCAAATATAAAAAAGGTAAGAGAACATATAAAGCTAAGGAGGGGATTCAGCAAATAGAGTGATTCACACATCACACAATTTTGGGAATCTGAATAGTAAAAACAGTGTTTATTTTACATAATTATAAATTGTCAGCAACATATACTCTGCTATACCTGAGCCCAGTCAAAGCGTACGGAAGATGGTGACACTATCAAAAGAGGCCACTCTTGACGATAGTAACAAGCAACACAGATTGCTTGCAAAGTCTTGCCAAGACCCATTTCATCCGCTATCAACAGTCTGCCATTATGCTGTATTGCACATCTGTATCAGATAAGTTACATAAGACAAAAGTTTTAAATTTTACTAAATAAGATGAAATGATTTTATAGCAAAGAATTAAACATTGAATATACATAAGACAATAAATAAATTGATAGTATGTAGCCTCTTTGTGAAAGAGTACTGTATTTTCATCATCATCATCAGCAAGTGTCTTGCCAGCTAGCGTAGGCGTTCATGCATCTCTACTGATCTCGGTCTTTGGTGTTATGGATCAATTCCACTGACGATATTCCTCCATGCCACTGTCTTAAGCCATTCATCATCATTTCTCTTGGTCTGTCTCTGCCTCTTCTACCAGTGATCTTTCCGTCATCATGATATCTATGCTCATTTTCACATCACATGACCAAAGAACTTTGTTTCCTTCTCATTATTTTATATAATGTTATTCTTGCATTAGCCATTTCCAGGCAATCATTGTTGGTCACATCTCAGTTGCCTCCAAACTGTTCTTAATTCATTTTATAATGTTTAATGAGAGTGATTTATTACAAAAGATACTTATCATTTTCTGTAATGCTGCCTTTGTCTGGCCAATTCTGCTCTTAATTTCTGTCACACAATGTCCATCTGATGTTATCAATGTCCCTAATGTTTGAATTGATTGACTTGGTTAGGCTCTTCTATTTCAATGTCATATTTTGGAGTTATCTTCCTTTTTGATATAACCATTGTTTCTGTTTTCAAGGAAAGTCCCTTTTTTGTACTCTCTAGTAGAACAATGTCAAATAGTTGTTGCTGGTCCTCTGCATTTTCAGCTATTAAAACTGTATTTTACAGGGTGAAAAAAATAATTCACTGAGTAATGACTGCCTTTGAGATGTGAAGCGTTTCACCGTCATATATGTAAGTAAAGTAAACAACCCTTTTGAAGCTTTCAGTGCAGAGGGTTTATCGTGCTAGATGTATATTTTTATAGACAAATCAGCGCTCAAGAGGTGATGTGGTCACGTCATGTCAGACCTCTTTATTTTCCTGGACATTACCTGGTACCCATTTTAGGCTGGATCAACCTGAAAGCCCAGGTCAATTAATTTTTTTTAATCTTCCTCGATGTGGATTTGTTTGTCTGTTTGCACTCTTCGTCCATTTCTTGACTTTGGCTTTGTTCTAGGTCCTGAGTTTTCAGTGTGCATCTGTTTTACAAATCTTGCTTATTTGTGTGCAGACTGTTGGTTCCTTGTCCCACAGGCAGATGCACTCCAGTTTCGAAGGAAGCTTCCAATTAGTCACCTCTTATGACATAATTGTGGGGGAGGCAGTGTGTCTATTCTTGTTTTCTCCACAATGAGAAACGGGACCCACACTGGGAGATGTGGATTTCAACCCAAAACCTTAAGGGTGCTATGCTACCATGGCTCTCCAGTCATCACATATTCTAGGTATAGTGAGGTGGGATGGACAGACTCTTCCCTTTCTCATTATTCCTTCTCAGACTAATGGGAAGACTAACTGGTAGCCATTTTATGAGACTGGTTGACCCCAGAAATATATGTCAGAAAAAATAATCCAGTCTTCTTCTTCTTCTTCGATCCTTCTGTCAGAAAACTTATATCAGGAGGCCGGTAGCCTTTATGAAAGCTATCGTGCAATCCATATCCTCTTGTGTACCATACAGTTTTGTCTTCATTGTGGTTGGAACAGGCCAGATTGCGTCTCTGTTGTCAGCATACAGTTGACAGTGTTGGAGCACATGCTCAGCATTTTCGGGTGCCACGCTGCAGGGACACGTCTCCGTATTTCCTACACCGAAAAATTTGAACATATGTTGACGAAATCTGTTGTGCCCTGTCCTTAGTCTGAATATAATAGACTGTCCCTCTCTAGAGAGGCGATGAAGTGAGTCTTGGGGAGAAAATCTGGTGTGGGTATCCAGCCACCTTTCTTGGATACTAGATTGTATTAGTGTTTTCATCTCTTGGTGGGTTAAGTCGCTATTTGGTTGTACCATGTCACTGCCGTTTCTGGCCAATCTGTCCGCTATTTCATTGCCTTCCAAGCCACAGTGACCTGGAATCCACTGCAGTACAGATTGTTCTACTGAAGAGCCTAAGTAAATCAGCTGTTGCGTCAAGTCTACAAACTGAGTGTCTTTTGGGTTAACAATTGCTTGTAGAACTGACATAGCATCAGTCAGAAAGACCACTCTGCTATATTTGCTGTGCTGTTGTCCATTCAGGAAAGAACATGCTGCTAGAAGTGCTTCTGACTCTGCTCTGTAATTGGAGGAATATGAACCTGTTGGTACAGCCTGGTTGATTTTTAAACCATTTGGGCATTCTATGTATATTCCTCCTCCTCTGTCTCTTACTGCTCTCTTGGCTGAACCATCTGTATAAACTCGAATCCAACTCTGGTGTGGGTAAAGTCTATTGATCTCTCCTTCTGTAGTTGATTTCATATCAGTGCTGCTCATTGATGATTTGGAGGAGACCCCTGTTACAGTGGTTCTGACTGTTGGTAGGCTATCCCTAAGCCAAGCGGGGCAGTCGTTGTAAGGTTTAAGTGGAACATTTGGTATTATGGAAGGGAGTTTAAGGACAGCGAGCTTGGCATTTGCGTTCTTAATAAAGCAAGTTCTCTTTAGTCTAGCCTTCTGGGGTTTCTGTAGTCGGCTGTACATGGGTTGTTCTTGAAAGTGGTGGTATTTGGAGAGCTGGGTGAGGATCTTTGTGTCTCTCCTATCTTCCAGATTATGGAGACCAGTAATTGTTTCCATATCTGATATGGGCGTGGAGCGCATTGCCCCTGTCATAATACGGAGAGCATGGTTTTGGATCTTTGAGACTTTCTGAAAATTTGATTTAGCTGCTGTGCCCCAAGCAGCTATTCCATATTCTAGTGTTGGCCTCACATAGCCTGTATAGGTCCTCTTAAGGACATTGAGGTTTGCCCCCCAGTCTGTGCCAGCTAACTTCCTCATCAGTTGTGTTCTCTTGAGTCCCTTGCTCTGTGTCTTTTCTATCTGTTTTCTCCATGTGAGTCTTGAGTCAAAGGTTACTCCTAAATATGACGGTGAGTCATCATGTATCAGTGCCTGGCTGCCATATCTAAGTGAAACTTTCTGGGGTTTGGTAGAGAGACTGAAAATGGTGTGTGTGGTTTTGGCCCCATTTACAGGCATGTACCAGCTATTGGACCACCTCTCTAGAGTTCCGAGGGATTCTTGAAGCCTTGTCTGTGCTTTTTCAGTGTCCTCCTCTGAACTCAGTAGCGCCAGATCATCGGCATACATAACGGCTTGAACTCCATTACAGAGGGTTGATTTTATGTCGTTAATGTAAACTAGGAAAAGAATTGGGGACAGAACTCCGCCTTGTGGAACTCCATGTGTCATTGAGACTGATCTGCTCCTTGAACCCTGTATCTTGACTCTTGCAGATCGATTTTCAAGATATTTTACGATCCACCCAAGCATGTGATGGGATATTCCACTTTCAAGTAGCTTTTGTTTCAGCCCATTTTTCCACACTTTGTCGAAGGCCTTTTCCATATCCACCCAAACTGCAATAGTGTGCTTTTTTTCCTGAAATGCATCTTCAATGTGTTGAGCAATAAATGTAATTTGGTCTTCTGTTGATCTACAACGTCAAAAACCTGCATGTTCCTCCATTAGTTTGACGTTTTTCTCTAGGAACCAGGTCAGTCGGTTGTTCAATAATCTTTCAAATAGTTTGCACAGACAGCTAGTGAGGCTGATGGGTCTGTAGCTGTCTGCGTTGTTCTTCGGCTTTCCTTGTTTCAGGATTACGAAGATTTCAGACTTCCTCCAGGCTGGAGGAACTATACTAAAAATCCAGCTGGCATTAAAGATGTTTAATAATTTATTTTTGGCACTTAGACCCATGTGTAGTAACATATCATTCGTGATTTTATCGGGGCCAGGGGCTTGGTTGGATTTCAGCTGGTTAAGTCCTGTGTTAAGTTCACTCATTGAGAATTTATCTGTCATGATGCTCTCTGTTGGTTTACTCTTGCTGGCCTCCTCGAGTTCTTTTATTCTTTGTACTACCTCATCTTCTCTGGACTTTTCTATATTAATATCACTAACAGATTTAAACTGATTTAAAAGGATATTTGCAGCATCGTTTCCAGATCTGATCTCATTGCCCTCATTTATTACTATTGGATTGGCTTGTTGGGCTTCTCCATTTAGACACTTGACTAGTTTCCAGAGTTTGGACCCATCTTTTTCAAAACTTAGGCTCTTGGTTTTGTCTTGCCAGCTCTTCCTAGTTGCTTGAAGTGTTTCTTTTTTTAGCTTAGCTTCTGCTGCTTTGTAAGCAATGTTGTTTTCTACCGTTGGGTTGCTTTCTACCCTATCTCTTGCTTCTGAGAGAGTTTGGTGGAGGTCTTGAATTTGTTGGGACCAAAATGGGATGTAATCTTTCCTTGAACCCCTAGGTATGGTTTCTTTGGTTGCTTTTAATATAGCTTCTGTAAACTCTTTTACTGATTTAGCAACCTGACTTGATTTGCAAATGTAAACATTTTTCTATCATAACTTTTAACAAAGTATACTAAACAATGGTTTTCTGATCTCCCTGCCAGTTTCAAGCTATTTTAGTTCCCCGGATGGGTTCTGGGCCCTGTTGTGGGGAAAACCAGAATAGACCCACTGCCATCTTGTAAGAGTTGACTAACTAAGAGCATCCTTTGAAGCTGGAGTGCATCTACCTAAGAGGTGAGGAATTAACAGTCTGTATACAAATGAGTCAGACCTTTAAAACAGAGGTACATGCAATACAAAGGTTCTGGAATAGCACTAGAGTCCAGAGGCGGACAAACAACAAGAACTTTTTGCCAGAGTTTACAGCCGGTGAAAGCACAAAAAAGAGGAGAAGCTATTTTAGTGCAAACAAATTTAAATTTAACCCTTTCGTCCAGTACAAATCTTAAACAATTACCTTTTTTCAAACTTTCATTAAAAAGAGCACATTGTTGTAATTCTCTGAAACTCTACATTATGAAAGTAGAAGAAGGGAAGTAGAAGCATAAGAAATCTGGAGTCTTGGTCAGTTTTTATACAAATTTCAGGGGGGTAACACCCCCTTTCGTCCGTCACACACAAAACATTGGATTTTATTTAGAGTCATTATTTTGCACAAAAGTGATTTTTTTTTTAATATATATATTTTTTTTTTTTTAAACGGAGCAAATAAAAACAACTGCTTTCCTTCTCTCTGACAAAGAAAACAGGGGTTTTATTGACAAACCCTTAGAGAGTAAAGTAAGATCATCATAAGTTTATCATGACGTCACAATGACAACATCTTGTAAGAGTTGACTAACTGGGAGCATCCTTTGAAGCTGGAGTGCATCTACCTAAGATATCTCCAAAAGATATCTCCCAAAAACATATCTCAGTTTACTATTTTAATATGTATAATCCTTTCCACTAAATCTACACACTATGCAGTTATTTCTAGTACTAAAGCGGTTGTGAGGGGGCACAACAGAAAGGGAGTAAGAATGAAGGAATGAGTGAGTGCAGAAAGGATGAAAGCTGAACAACGTCTGAGAAGAAACATACTAAATACAAATGTATTCTACTCTGTAAAATTCTGAGTTTTAAAAATAAAAAATATACAAATGTAACAAAAACAAGGATTATTTATCTACTTGTATCAAGATGACAAACAGAATCATACTTAACACCATCTAGTTGGAAAGGCAACAGTGCTGTAACCAGCTTCTCATCCACACGACTAAGATCAACTTTAGGCAACGCGTCCACATTTGTTTTATTTGTGAAAGCAAAGTTTTGGACAATCCACCTCGGCAGACTCTCAATTTCTATATCTGGCCGAAAGCTTTGCACACCTTTAACTAGGGGGAAAAAACATTTCACATTAAACATTAGTGTTTCAACAACAAAAAGAGTTTTCTTATAAAATACACTCTGTGGACATTAGCAAGTGATAACATCAAAGGTTGTATATTTATATTTTTTAAATTATATAATATTTGTTCCCTCTGTCTACATGATTACTTTTTTATCAATTTTTTAAACATTAAATGAAGGTGCCCCATACATTTCTATACAAAGGAGAAAAAACATATCACCAAAGCCATTACAAGCATAACTCCAGCTGTGCTTATATGTGCTCCTCAGCAGTCAACGACACACGCCACAATTTATTTTCAAAACAATAGTGGTCACGTAGAGCATATTTTGTAAACATTGTTTCCTTTTTAAAAAAATGTGTATTTTTTCTATCTTTGTTAACTTAAGGAACATCCTATAAGTTTCTGTAATGAGTAATTAAAGCAGTGGTGAATAATGGGCAGAGCTGAATGAACAACCAGAACTTTCCACCAGAGTTTACAGCCAGTGAATGCAAAGAAGAAAAGAAGACATACTGCAAACAATAATTATCTATTATGATACTGTGGAGCATGTGTTTCCAATCCATGGGGTGCAACCCCAAATGGGTTTTATGCGGGGTTGCTAGGGAGTGGTGAGCTAGGAACATTTTAAAAACGGAAATTAAATCATCTCACTGCATCCCGCAGAGATTTGTTTACCGAATGCAGGAAAGTCTATGGTTATTTTCTGTTAGGTCACCACATCATGCGAGATTTCGGGAAATCCCATAGTATAGGGGGGTTAGGGCTAGTATTAAATAAATGGCAACTATTAATAACCCTAACTCCCCCCTTCCCCCCCCCCCCCCCCATGAGATTTCCCTAAATCTTACGTGATGTGGTGACAACAGAAAAGAACCAAGTCTTTTTCTGATGTGTTTTCATTTTCTTTATTTAAAATCCTATTTTTCATTTTTGGGGTAACAGGTCACTTTGCCTCTATAAAATGAGGTCGCAACTTGAAAAACATTAGTAACCGTTGCTGTAGACCATCAGTTAATACTGAATATACTCTGGGTATTCTTCATTTTTACAATACTCTGCAAACCTTCTTTGAATGTCTTTTCACTTGGTGCACATTAAGTACCCTTGAGTTTTATTTAAATGATATAGGGGTTTACTTTCAAAATACAAAAAACTACAACATACACAATAACATAAACTATACATACTGAATGTATTATATTCCTCCATCTTAAAAGACCAGACCTTTGTTGAAGCGTCTGCAAAAAGTACAACATATGAGAATAATAAATGTATGCCAAAACTGCAGAGTAACAGCTTGAGACATGCAAAATCATGTAAATGTATACATTTGAAAGGCACATTTTTTATACAGTCTATAATAACAGTGTGTATCTAGGTTTTGGTAAGATTTGAGCTTTCCCTAGTAGTGTGTATCTGAGTCTTGACTAAATGCTCCGTTTCCATAAGAATATTGTGTATTTGAGTCTTACTAGAATAACATTATTGGCCCCAGAAATAAAGCAAATAATATTGTACTGCGCCCTTTAATAAAACCTATGCAATGGAACTCCAATATTCGTCCACACCAATATTCATCTTTTCTTAAATCAGTCCTGTTTTGTCGCTGAATTTTTTGTTTGATATTCACCCAAAAAGTCAATGTTTATCCTTCCGCTGGCATGGACAAAAAAAAAACAGAAGATGGTGAGCTTGTTCCAAGTGTTGAAATTAAGAACTACTCCCCTTCAAAACAACAGTCATTGTGTTTTCAACTAAAAAGTGAATTTATGTTTACAATTTTCTTAAAGTATTTATGTAGACCTAAAGTACATTTAAGTCAACAGAATGAGCAAAGCACTGTCACAGTAATAAAGCAATAATAGGTACAGTGATTAATATGTAATTAAAATGTATTTGCAATGATTTGCGAGATCAATTTTTGAGTGAATTTTTGTTGTTAAAGAACCAGATCAAATTAAAAGACTGTAAAGTATTGTAAAGAGTCATTCCTAGAGGAAAAAGGTTTAATATTCTAGGCTTCTCAAGAATGGAGACAGCATTAACATTGGGAGGATTTCACTGTATCAAGAGATACTGGATGAACAGCAGTATGAGTGAGTGTTTTCTTATCAAGGGCAAGAACATTTGTTCACATATGCTTGTTGGAGTCTCCATTTGCAGCCCCTAGCTATCACTTGTGGTAGACGGCAGAAATTTAGCTCTGTCATGAAAAGTACACTTTAATGTCCTGAACAGTATATACATATAAATATTTTGCTCACTGTAATATCTTTCAAGCAATAATAATCCCAGTGATATAATATGTAATTGAACAACCCATGTAATTGTACACTATGATTTGCGAGATCAATTTTTCATTTCCTCAGTTGAATTTTTCAAATTGTTAAAGAACAGATACATGCAAATTATGTGATAATGACCTGACAAAAACTGTTTTGCAGTGTTCAAACAATTCCTGTTAGTGTGTATTTGCTATAGGCCGCTGTCCCAATGGTATCTTCATTTGTGCCATCTATTCTATCTTCTTTTTTAATATCTGCTCTCAAATCTACTTATCTGCAGCGAATGGATTAATGAACTCGAATATAAGCCTAGTTTCACCAGTGACAGTTAGACTACTGACACCCAGCCCAAGCATATACCTCATAGTTCTACTTGGTGTAGCTCGTGTGCATTCTATCACGATTGTCATCCCCTATATTTGAATTGTTCAAGCTTGTCTCACTTTGCAGTAGCTAGGGTTTAAAATTCCCCTAGCCATCACTTTTACTAGAAAGAAATAGACTAGCGGCTATTCTCCGTTAATGGTCCTTAAACTTATCAAGGCCAAATCTATACCCTAACAGGGCCTCATATATGAGAATTGCGGACTGTCAGCAATGAAATTGCGGTTTCCGGTGTGACTACATTCCACCGCAAGGAAATCTCCCAGTCGTATTTTAGCATCCTGGAGCGAACTAACCCATAAATGGCAACTATCGTCAGGAGCTAGCCCAGCGTTTCCTGCAGGTTCCTCATTTTATTTGCCATCAAATTCAGCCATCTAGCTAACCGTTACAACGCTCGCGTAGCGGCATTCTCTCTACATTGACAGTAGTCGCCGAAAGTCCACAACTGACATGTGACTTAGGCCCTGTTAGGGTATATTTTCGGGCCTCGATAATATGGGACCGTTATTCGGAGGATAGTCCCAATTCTGAATTTTGGTCTTGTTCCAGAAATTCAGTTCTCATGCAAATGTTACCAGATCCAGCTTATTAGTATGTAGGCTGTTGGTTCTTTGCCTCTCAGGCAGATGCACTTTGAGTTTGACTTCGAAGGAAATGCCTCTAATTATTCTCCTCCTGCAAGTACAACTCGCTTGTTCAGGGAATGGTTGGTTTATTATTTGCCACCCCCTACAGTAATCCCACACTTATCCTCAAATTGAAAAAAAAAACGGCTATCCTCCGAATAATGGTCCCAAATTATCGAGGCATACCGCGAAAAAGCTTCCGCCGAGTTTAAGTCACTGCCGAGAGTATCTCCTGTGCCGCTACACCGCGACGTAGAGTGGGGCTAACCTAAATGGCTGGGACTCACGAGCAGCAGCTACCGTATCTTATGCAGCTTCCTCTCTTTTATTTGCTCGTGAGTCCCAGGCATCTAGTTTAGCCCCACTCCGCGCTGCATGTAGTGGCGCGGGAGATACTTGCGATATAGTCACCGGAAGAGGTCCACAAATTTACATTTGACTGAGGCCATGTTAGGGTATATTTTCGGATTCGGAGGATAGCTGAAAATACTCATTTGTTTTGGACTCACCATATTGTCTTGTTGTTAGCTGCTTAAAGTACTGAAGCAAAGGAGCGCTGTATCCAACTTCAACAGAAAAGGTGTCTTTACCTATATAAACACATTTTCCGCGTAAGTTTGAAACTCCATTCTTCTTCAAGACTTTATTTGTATCTTTTCCATGTGACGACGAGGTCGAATTATAATTATTTGGCCCTGTGTTGTTGCTTGTTGAATTTCCTTTATTCACATCACGCTTCTCAGAATAAAAATTGGTGCTCCTTATGTTGGGTGGATGCAGATCAACCACCCCTGAGGTTAACTGTGACGATGAACTATTTTTTACAGGGCTTTGCTTCTCTATTCTTCTTGCGAGAGCCCTCAGCCTATTTTCCTGAATCTTCTGCTTCTGCTCTTCTGTGAGACCTTGTCCACTCATCATGCTCATGATTATGATACTGCTCACCCAAAAGCCTGATTCTCAATTCATATTTTATTTTGTTTGGCGTTTGCAGTTGTTGCAGCAAGCATGATAAATATCCCCAAACAACTTGAGAAGAACAGCAGAATGTGTGATTTGTCTTGCACCCTCCTGTTCTAAACAGTAAACAAACATCAAAACTGAAGAACTTCGGGAGATTAATAATGGTTATTGTTCGTTCTCCTGTCCACAACATACGGTCAAATAACAGCTATTCATACTTGTTCACAACTTTTTTTTTAATCTGTATCTTCGTCGGCAACAGTTAGCTAATATTTAATAATGTTGGCTTTTTCCCCCATATTCACAGCGGGGAAACATTATTTTAAATTTCGTTATGCAAGAACCGACATCATAGCACTCAGTCGGGATATTCCCGTACGCGCCTCGCCCTTTTCTTCACATATTGAATAAAGAGTTGAGTTGAGTCAAGAATTGGCATCACAGCACTCGGGGCATTCCCATGTGTACTCCGTCGTCATCTGCAGCAACCATCGCAGAGTTCCAATACTGATAGTACTGGTCACAATCTGTTTATATGTCCGCCTTGCCTTTCCTCTGAGTGTAGTCAGCCTGCCTGACCCTCTGGCCACACCCAGGTGCCTCATTCACTCCAGGCCATAAGAATCTTGTTTCTCTACTGATTCCGTTGCTTGTTCCCAAAGAGCCTTGACCACATCTGCCTTGTCCTGTATCAATTCACCACCCAGAGGTGCAGATCCAGCCAATCTGTCTGCCTCTTCATTACCCACTACGCCGGCATAGCCTGGAGAAAAGATCCAAAGTATGCTCAAAATCTGTGACCTTCCCAGTGAAGCTTGTCGAAGCATCCCCGTCTTAACCTTTCTCGGCATGCTTTCAGAGTCTGTTACACTTACACACTGAATCAAGAATAGACATCACAGCACTCGGGACATTCTCATAAGCGCTCCCTCCCCATCTTCAGCAGCGAGTGCAGAGTTTCAATTCCAGTGGTACCAATAGCAGTATAATTGTACATCCGTCTCAGCCTTCCCTTTAGTGATGATCGTCGACCAGATCCATTGGTCACTCCTCTAAGTACCATTCTCTTCATACCATGAACGAACGAACGAACGAACGAAAAAACTTTATTTTCAAAGGGTTACAAATTGGGCACGCAGGCCCGTCTGACATTCGGCCCTTCTAAGTACTCATTTTTCAGAGTACTAATACCTGTTATAAATAATGCATGTTATGGATTTAAACAGAAATATATAATGCATACACACATCGTGTGTACGCCATCATACACACTCACACACACGTATACATACATCTACATTTTCATACAGGTGAACTCATATACAGACATACGTGATACATACACACCTGCATCTACATACATATACAAGCATACACATACACAGAAATAAATGCACAAACAGAAAACACACACACATACATTTATGGATATACATGCACACACGCATTCCATATATACACATCTATACATGCACCCATGCATACACACATATACCATTACATGTACAGACACCAACATATGCCCAAAACCACACATTTACACTTACATGAATACATACACCCACACACATGCATACATTTATCCACACATTTATACCTAAACTCACATCTTTACACACATACACACATACATACATACCTAAATATACTTTCATATATCCACATGCATACACACACAATCACACACACATGCACACTTGTATGCTTTTATAAATACACAAACACCCACATACCTACACAGCTACATATACCTGCATACACCCACATTATACATAAATATACACACACAGATACAATCACATACTTACACATTTACATTCATACATTCTCATACATACAGACATACATAATACATGTATGACTCATCTGTGCTTCGGCACTCTTCACTCGTCCCCAAAGGGCCCTTACAACATCTGGCTTGTCGTGCATAAGTTGACCACCAAGTTGCGTAGAACCAGCAAGTCTATTCGCCTGTTCATTTTCCAATACACCTGCACGTCCTGAGAAAATATCCAAAGGACGCTATCTATCCGGTACCTCTGAAGCCATGTTTGCTACTTTTTATGGACCATATCCATTTCCATCTTTCTCAACATGCTCTGTGAGTCGGTTACAGTTATAAAATATATGTACAGCTAATTCTCAAGCCAGCGAAAGGCTGCATTGACGCCTCCATCTTCGTTCTCAACTAGATGGTATGGTGTTATATGCCAGACTTTCTTGCACTAAGCGACGTCCATTTACGTTCTCTAAGAATCCCAAATGAGATTTGTCTGCCTCTCAACAAAGCGTCATCTGTATAGATTTTCACATCACCTAAGCGATAATTGTCATGAATCATCTGTCGAACTGCTGATTCTGCAGCACCAGCTGGCCAGTCCTTGCACTCACCGCCTATTGTGATCAGAACCCTAAACAAGTCTGACTTTTGCTGGGGCATTCTGACCCGTTATTCCCCTCGCCTAATGTTATCAAGCCTACACACGTCTAATTGTTTCTTCAGCTTGCGCCACCAAGACCTTCTGTAACCCTTAGTTCTATCTTAGGCTTCATGCATGGGGTGTTTCTTATATGTGGCTACTCTGAAATATTTTATTACTTAGCTCGCAGTACTTTGAGCCTGTCTTTAATAGTCAGCAGGGCAAGTAAATATCGCATACATACTACCGGGGCTTCATTCTGTATGCGTTTAAGTTTCTTCAGCTGACACTTTGACATGGTAAGCATTCCGAGTCATCGATAGGATCGAATGCTGGAATATTATGAAACAATTTTTTTTCCATATCCATTGCTACCATAATTTGCGTTGACTGCCCTTTTTTTTTTTTTTTTTTTGTTAATTTCTCCGCAAAAGTCTTAACATGACCCCTGAAAAACAGTGATAATGACCTGACGGAAACTGCTTTTGCGAGTGTTCATTTTGACCCATTCCTGTTCCTGTGTATTTGCTCGACTAAGGCCGCTGTCCCAATGGTATCTTCAACTAGTGCCATCTATGTCTATCTTCTTTTCAGCTGGTCTGCTCTCAAATCTATCAGATTATCTGCAGCGAATGCCTTTCATCATTGGTAACTCGCATATAAGCCTTAGTTTGCACCAGTGACAGTCTAGACTTACTGATGTCAGCCCAAGCATATACCTCATAGTTCTACTTGGTGTATCTCGTGTGCAAACTAAGATAGGTACCTTAGTTTGATTTTTTTTTTTTTTTTAATGTTTCTATAATGAATTGTGAGACCTGAAACAACAGCTTTTACAACTTTGTTGTCCAGAGAGCACCTTAAAACAGTCGCCAATTATTGGTTGATGACAGCACCCATTTCTGCACACCTGTCAGTCACTTTGTCTACAGTTGCCTTTTAGTTCTTGAGAACAGATTGTTACCTGTCGCTCCTATGTCTATATGTAAGACTTCTTCTTCTCTTCCACCTTGTACCTCATCGAAGTGTCGGGTGGGAGGGGGGGGATGTAATGTTCGTTGATGGGCTCTGTCAAGAGCACTATTAAGACTGATGTTCATTTCTATAAGGCTGTTCTTAATGCCATCACTCCATATTTTCCGAGGTCTCCCACTCGCTCTATACCCCTTGTAACATTTTAGTGTGGCTCGCTGTGGCGGATAGTACGAGTGCATTCTTGTTAGGTGTCCAAACCACTTCATTTGTTGTTCTTTGATGACCTGTAAGATTGGCTTTATTCCTAGCATTCGTCTGATTTCATGATTTCGTATTCTGTCTTTCCTTGAAACTTCTGCAGCTCTTCTAAGGTTTTTCATCTCTGTTGTCACAATTTTACGTTCATTGGAGGATGTAAGTGTCCACGTTTGGCATTGATAGCATAGTGTTGGCCAAAAAATAGTTCTGATAAGATTCACTTTAGTACTCTGAGGTATCTGCTTGTGAAAACTACTACCACCACCACCACCTCTACTGTAGGTATTTTCAAGACCAAATGCTTTCACCACTGTGTCCTGTCTATTCAGAAACTTATCTTAAACGTCAAATGTAAAGGTGGCTGCATTTGACAAGATATATTTTCCTGGCCTTAAACTGCCCCGATTATGTGTCCTTATTAAAATAGGACAAGCATGCAGAAACCGATTTTAAAAAAGGGTGGGTGGGGGGTGGCTAAGAAGGGAGATATGGGGGCAGAGGTGGAAGATATGTTGATAAAATTCTAATGGGTACGTTTAGCATGGAGATACTGAGATCGCGGCTGCATCAGAGAAGAGAGCACGAATGGGTCGGGCCGATGTGCTGGAATATCAGGACTGGCAAGTAACAAGTAAATAACCTCTTGGCAGGAATTTTTCCATTTCATCCTGCAGTTTACTACTAGCAGAGAGATCCCAGGTTTGACCGGTTGATATTTCAATGCCAGAAATTAATCTGTGTGGGCTAGTGGAAGGCGTGCGCCGCATCACTGACTTTATAGAGGTCTGTGGCATTCTCATCTTAAAACCACTAGCAGGAAAAAAAAACGAACAGGAAAAAGAAAGAGTACTAGACTGTGTTGTGACTCTCTAACGAGGAAGGTGCAATCTTCCATGATCCATGTCCGCTGGCTGTCGTGTGTCAACACATGTCAGCTGAGACCAGTGAAATAAAACTTGCACCCTGTACTTGAACGGTGTGCACACCACTGTAACTGATTAGTAGAGGCATAAAACATGCCTTTTAATTGTCGAGTGTGTGGCAATAGTGACTTTAGTGAAATCGATGGACTTTATTATTGCACAGAATGCCAAACCCAGAGTGAGGTGAGGAATGATGACGGTGACGGGTGACGGTCATGACGGATGTCGTTATAGACTGTAGTAAACTAGTAGTAGTAGTGTTAACTTCTAAGACTGTGTTTTTATTTATCTTCTTTGATTTGTCTGTCAGAAAATTTAGTTATAATTATAATCCGATCGGGAGGGGGGACCTGTAACCTTTTATGAAAGGCAGCTCTGCTGCTCTGACACCAAGAATAATGGGCATCTTTAGAGCCAAGTAAATTGTCAGGCCTCACAGAAAATGCGAGGTCCTTTACTTTTCATTGTGCCTTTTGACTTTTGACAGCACATTAAGCTAATGAGGGAAGAACTAACAGTGATGATTAATTTTTGTTCTCTTAATTTTTTTTTTCAGGACTTAATACTGCAGGAGGCTTCACAGAATGACTTCACTCTTCTTGGTGGTAATGAGATTAAACTTAGCCAAGCACGAATTGAGTCATCCAGAAAAAAAACAAGTATGTTAGATCAGTATCTCTGTTGTTTAGCTATTAAAGATAATGTTCTCCCTTAGATACTGCTATTAAACCTTTCGCCCCAAGAAACTGAAAAATCGCCACTCCCGGTTGAGCCCAGTTCCCCATAAATGTCACCTTTCTGATTTGCTTATTGTGGCCCCTTTACGAGATGTACAGTTAATGCAATTGACTGCGTTCACGCCTGCACAAACTTTTAGGTTAGGATATGAATAAATTAATTTTTTAAAAACACTTAAAGGGGTTCTGCTTTGTGTTAAAAGGCTTTTAAAATGCCAAGATGACCTGAGATTTTCTCACAAGCTTCAATGGTAAAAGTCTTCGGCTATCTTCCGAATAACAGTCCTAAATTATCGAGGCGGAAAATATACCCTAACAGGGCCTCAGTCACGTGTCAATTGCGCACTTCCATCACCTTAAAATGCGCGCTTACATCGACTTTAGAGTTTACGTTCCACTGTTGTTCTTTCTGGCCAAAAGGTTTGTCTCAATGTGTGAAATTAGGTGCAGTCCTGGAGTACATGCTCTGCTGTCTGGGGCACCTTTCCACAGGTACACATGGCTGATACGCCTATCTTGAATTATGTGTACATGTGGTTACGTGATTCTGGTAGTCTTAGTTTCAGCTTCATAGCTTCAATTGTAATCACAAACGGGCACCGCCAACATTGCACGACAGGCATCACGCCATTTTCTGAATCTTCTACAATTCACACCACCACGTTGGTCACAGTCGAAAAAACATTCCAAATGAAATCCGCAGCTCACAGGGTCACGCCATGCATTCAACTCAGAAACTGGGCGACGAAACTATATCCAGTCTACAAATGGAGCAAAAATACTTTGGCCACCGTCCGGCAGAAGCAAAAAATTTGCCTCTGCTTCGAACAGCGCCGCTGTCTAGCGTCCATTTTAACTGGAAGTGATTCTCCTTCAGTGCAGTCATTAAGATGTTGTATCTCACTCTGTTATAAGCATCCTCGAGATCCAGTGCTACCGCCATAGTTTCCTGTCTGTTCTGGAACCCTTCATAGACGTCAAAAGCAAAAGTGCCTGCATTTGCCCATGTGTCCTTTCCTGGTCTAAAGCCTCCCAGACCTCTTGGGAGAAGCTTCCCACCTTTCCAAAAATGCTTGCAGCTTTACAGCAACTATCTTCTCCAGGACCTTCCCAAATGTGTTTTGTAAGGTGATAATTCTAAAGCCACTGAGCTTTGAAGTAATCCTTATTTGGATGTGAATGTATTGAGCTGAAAGGCATAGTTATCATGGCCTAGTTGTGAACTACAACACAGATTGCCAGGCACCCTTTTTATGAATGAACACATTCGAAGAAGAAAGTAGCTAGAAATTCTGAAAGTTATTGTGATATATAAAGCAGGATTGTCCCCAGAGTTGTTTGGTCAGACAGAAAATTATCTCTAGGTAAACAGATCAACATGGTTAACCATATAAAAGGTAAAGTCGGGAGATGTGAACCAGCGTCATTGCACACGGTTATAAACATAAGTGCTCTGCCACTAAGTACGGACAGCTGATAAGAATTGGTCGCCGTTCGCACGTAACTCTGTAGCTACAGCGATGTTCCTCCATTTACACCAGAGTATAAACACTGGTACCCATTTCCTAGAGGCTGGGTGAATTCGGGAACCGCCCGGTTTCGAACACTGATCGTTGGCTGCAGTGAGTCGCAGCTGGATTTGAAAGCAAGCCTCTTATCGACTGCGCTAATGCGGCCCCCTATGTTAAGCATATCAACATAGTTAAACAGATCAACATAGTTGAACAGATCAATATGGTTAAGCATATCAGCATGGTTAAACAAATCGGTATGGTTAGGCATATCAACATGGTTAAACATTTCAGTATGGTTCAACAAATCAACATGGTTAAACATCTGCTTCTTACATGAAAGTTAAAGATTTGGTTGTGGCCTCCATTATCTATTTTGTCAGTGCAGGTGTTTTGGAGATCTCTAGGGGTTCAAGAGCATTGCCTAGATCTTTTCTCCAGGTGATGTCAGTGTGTTAGGAAATGAACAGGTGGACAGAATGGCTGACTCTGCACAGCTAGGTGGAATACTGACGCATAAGGCAGATGTGGTTAACCCTTTCGCTGCTATGGACAAGATAACTCGTCTGCCCGGTAGACTGCTAAGGACGAGCTAACTCGTCTTCTGTTTTCTGTGCCCTCACTGCTAAGAACGAGTGAAATGGCAATATACATTACCTAAAACTGATCAAAGTGACACATTTGCATACAATGAAATCACATATCACGTATGTTTATGTGTTTTTAGATGCATTTCACATTATCCTGTTGCTTTGTTACCATAGAAGCATGGTCGGTGAACGGTATATTTTTTGCCCTAAAATATATTTCAGTTTTTTTTTAAAAAATATATAAAATAATCAAGAAAATTGGTTAATTATAGTTAATGAAGAATTGATGGAGTTTCTTTCGAGGAGTAATAGTAAGGATATCTTTGAAACGTGTTGAGTTATATGAGCTGGGCTATCTTCGCGGCACGCCGTCGGACACGTGTACTTCTAGCCGTGAGCAAGACTGACCATATGACCCAGCTATCTACATTGACTGGATTTAAAATGAATCCCCAATAATCAAAATGAAGTTATGGTCACGTACTGACATGATAATTAATACTAATGTTTCTAATATACTATACAACTGACAAAACTGTGTCTGTCTATCAAAGTGTACAATACTGGTCCTATTTTTGGTACTAATTTTCATATAAATTTCTAGCATAGTTGGTATCACGCCTGCCTTGCAATCGAAAGGGTCCTGAGTTCAATTCCTGCAAGCCGTATTTCTTTTTATCAATTATAATGTTAAATGTAAATTCTAAATTTAAGCTCTTAGCTCTTTCGGCAACAGATCACAGAAGTATTAATTAATTAAACATCATGTCACGTGCATTAAGGTGCATTTAGATGCGTTACACTTTATCCTGTTGCTTTGTGAAGCATGGTTGGTATACTGTTCATTTGTGTGGAAAAACACTCCTGTTGCCCAATTTCACTTAATGTTAGTAAGAGAAATTCTACAGAAATATTGCAAGGAAAAGAGAAAAAGTGTAGGAGGACAACAACAAAAAAGTGAAGATCTGCCACTTCGTTTAGTACAAATGCATTACCCTTCAATAATAAAGTCCGTAACATCAAGGAAGAAATTCCCAACAAGAAAGTGTGTGGTATGCGCAGAAAGCAAAAAACGACGGGAAACCCAGATACATGTGCAAGGACTGTGATTTGGCATTGTGTGTCGCACCTTGTTTTGAAATATTTCACACAAATAGATATTAATAATAATTTTTTTAAAACCATGTATTTGCTTACAAAGTGTTTTGTGTTTGCTTTGTAAGTTTGTAGTATTTCTTTTTGTTAATGAGTTTTTATGGCGTAGCCCAAGCATGTCCAACTTGTCAGCGCAAAAGAGTTTTTATTTTAGGTGTACAATTTTTACCCCGCGCCGCAAACGCGTCTTCTGCTTTTGGAGGCGAGAAAGGTATTCAGCACAGGAGGAAAGCTTAGCACAGTGGTTACGTTGGCTGGCTGAGGGCACAGCAGCGAAAGAGTTAAGGCCTATGGGAGCGGTGTACAGTTTGAAACCGAAAATTGATTGTCACGGTCTGATGAGAGTGAAGGCAGCGAGGAGTGACACGGGGATCTGGCCGAGGATTGACGCTCAGAGGAAAGACAAGATGGACAAAAATGAGATTGGAACTGGCAGCATTAGTACTGGAGCTTTGCATTGGTTGCTGAAGATGGGGACAAAGTGCTTATGGGAATGCTCCGAGATCTGTGATGTCGGTTCTTAAATCAACTAAACTCAAGAGGGGGATTACTGGAGTTAGAGTCTCATGCTTTTGCAACAGCCTCTATGGGGATAAACATGGCCGTATTTGATTAAAACAATAATGCAGTGAAGTAGGGCCTTTCACTGTTTAAACATCTGAACCTGGAAGTTTCTTGGCAGGCAAATGTACAAGCTACCGCGCCACCGACAGATGGTCATTTTTATATCGCCTTTTGGGTTATGTTATCACCATATGTCATATCAGATGACTATTTAGGGGTGTTTCCTGCAAAGTGGGAGTGTGGATGAGGCACCAACGGTCTGCACACGGTTAAAACAGATGTGCATGAACTAGCTTAAAGTCTAGAAGTGGATGAATGACTAGAATTTTCCACCAGTTTACAGTTAGTGTATGTTATGAAGAAAAAGAATGAGTATCATGTTAGACAAGATTGTAGATACTGAGGTTTTAGGAAGGTCATGTATCGCATCAGTTTTCTTCATGCTCAAGAGTGGACTGTCTGAGAAGGAGCATGCTAAATCCAAGCTGTGGCAACAGTAGTTCTGAAATCTCACACTCTAATTGGGGAGGACTTTTCTTAACATGAGCTAGTCTTGCTAGTCACACATGCCATTGCTTGTGATTCTCATCTCTCTCTCTCTCTGTAGCACAATATAACAGTTTTCTCAGGAAAGACAGAAAGGTAAAAGTAAGGGGATTTACTTCATTGCACCGGGTTTTATCCCATATGGCTCAGTCTCTCTATGCAAAACAGCTAGCTGCCTGCAGAGAGAATGACCTCCATAACTCCGGCGACGATCCCCAGGAATCTCCGTTAAAATTGCACTTGTGAATCCAAGACCTTCAGAGTGTGAGGAAAACGGCTTTACCACTTCGCCACAGAGACCCTCTAGACAAGAAGGTATGAGTTAATCTGTTAAGCAATAGCAGTAGAAAAAAGTTTGTTATATAAGCATAAGTGGTTCCAGGTGACTCATCACAAAGTGGAGTCCATACTTGGTTTCTTATTATTTGTATACATTCTTCTGCATGCTTAAAGTGTGTTTTCCTTTGAACAGAGCCAAGTTTTGGAAGACCATGGACAATATACGAAGCATATCAGATAATTATACTGGCTCAGGCTGACAGTTTAATTGCCTTAGGAGCCAGAGATGATCTGAAGGTGAGAAATATACTTGTATGCGTGTATACTTTTTCTATGTTTATTATCCTCATCGTATCCCCCCAAAAAATAAGCTTTTTTTTTTGAGCATGCATGATAATTGGAAGCTGAGCTAGGCAAAAAGTTGGAGGATTGGTGCACCCTTAAAACTTTGGAACCCCCCCCCCCCCCCCCCCCCCCCCCCCCTCCCCCCCCCCCCCCCCCCCCCCCCCGCCCCCCCCCCCCCCCCCCCCCCCCCCCCCCCCCCCCCCCCCCCCCCCCCCCCACCCCCCCCCCCCCCCCCCCCCCGTCAATCCTATTCATCACTAATAGCTGTTTTAAAAAAATGCAAGCGGGGGGTAGTTGGCAAAAACGAGCAGAGCGGAGAATTTAACAATAACAGTCCCTTCGGCCTAAAAAGAAATACCTCTTAGCATTCACCAGCTGTAAACTCCGGTTGGAAATTGTGGTTTTTCCACTTCAGGACTTTAGTCTTATTCCAGAACATGAATTGTTGCATGCACATCCATTCTACAGATCTGGATTATTTTTGTGCAGATTGTTGGTTCTTTGCCTCACAGACAGATGCACTCCAACTTAGAAACACCCTTAGCAGATGGGAATGCTTGATTACATACTTTACAGGATCAAAGGGTTATTAGAGATAGATAAGTGCGGTCTGAAACTCATAGTTTGCTTATTAACATCAGATACGTTTATATTTCCGACATCTGATCAAATGATGATTAAATTAAAGATGGTCCCATAGCAGATAAAGCTGTTGGGATGTAAATGTTAGGTTTTCAATAATTCTAGGCAACATGATGTGATTTTGCCAATTCCCATACATGCCTTCCCCCCCTCCCCAGTCAGCCCTCAGAGCACCCTGAAAAAAAATGTTTGTACTTATTTGTATGCAGTTTATTTAGCCCAGGATATTTTCCTACCTTTTCTAGGTATTGAACCTTCACTTCTGTCCTTCGTTGCTTCTCTTGTCTGCTATTTTCTGTCATAAAGCTAATTGAACTGCTCTAGCTCTTTGGAATGACTCAAAAGTCTCATATAATTTATCACTAATTTGTTTTTATCTGTATCTTATTATAGGATGTTGTGTTTACAATATGGGCTAATTACCTGGCCAAGCTTGGTGTTGCATTTTGCAAACATGAGAAACTAGTTCCTGACATTGTTGCTAAAACAAAATATGGAAGATTCAGGTAAGGCTGAGAAATTTTAATTCTATCTTCTTTGTCTTGTGTGTGATTATTGATGTAGTTACAATCAACTCACCGGGGTAGCTGCAACATTTAATATCTGCAGTCTTAGATCCTTCTGTCTTCTCATGCCCTTCTAACCCCCAATAGAACATAGGCCGTCAGCCAAGTCGTTCTATCCTTCGCTATCGCATGCAGCTCTCCCCATCCCCTCCCCATCTTTTCAACTTCTCTCTCTAGCTCCCTTTTCCATGTGTTTTTTTTTGGTCTTCCTTTATTTATGTGATCCTGTGGGTTCCAGTGCAAAGACATTCTAGTTATATTGTTCTCAGGTTCACACACACAAAAAAGGACAAATTATGGAGCAGTGTGTCAGTGATAGGCCTGCAATCTTAATTGAAAGTGAAGAGCTCGGGATTGTTGACCATTTCATAAACCTGGATCATAGATCAAAATCAGATAGTCCTTGGACTAAGAAGTCACCATCAGGATAGGTAAGACAGTGACAGCAGTGAGCAGATTAACAAAAAGAATGTCCTGATACCTGGAATTTATTCCTTGTTCTTTTATCAAGTTCTCGCTAAGTTTTCAGTTTAAACATCTAAATATGGTTTTACAGAATGATATTAAAAGTAACATGGGTATTCAAATCAAAGTCTTTCAAAACGAGAATTTGCCATAGAAACCAGAAAGACACAATGAAGAGTTTTTTGGCTGTCATGGGACAATACATTTGGAACATAATTTAGCAGTCTGTAACATTAATTATTTTCTTTAAAATTTTATTATTTTAATTTCAACACACAATGTGATTAATACTACCGTACATCCTTGGTAACATAAATTACAAGGGACCAAACATTGAATTCATGTTTTAAAAATATTCTTGCTAGATGGGGACTAATAATAATTATAATTATAGGCTGGGACCAACTTGTTGTTCGTGTTAACCAAGTGTTCTTCTTAAGTCAGTTTGTGTTACCAAAGTTTTACTGTACTAGAGAATGAAAGTTATGGAGATGCCTGATAATCTTTTCAAGTTGACATGAAAAAGTATTGCATTTTTTTGCATTTGCCTGGTGTTGTTCCATTTCCAGAGAACTTAACAGGGGGACTCTCAATAATCCACTCAATAGAACTAAAAGACCTTTAAAAGAAAAGAGAGTTTCAAAGGTATGTTGAATTGTTTTTTTCGCTTCCCTTCACCTTTTTCCTTCCATTATTTTTTTTAAAAGAATGTTGTCTTTTAAAAAGCTGCAATATTTGACTTGTCTCCTTTAAAAGAAATTTTTTTTTTTTTTTTTTTTTATTTCTGTCAGCAACTCTTTTTAATTTCCATTTTCTTTAGAACCTGTCTATTTGATTATTTTTAATTCTAAGAAATATGACCTGTTCTTCTCAGTGACATTTCCAGAGACTTAAGTTTGACATTTTAATTGCTTGTTCATTATCGAATGAGGTTCAACTCCACGCAATCCTACAATGAGTGATAAACACACAGTGACACAAAGTGCTACCATTCAGATGAGAGCACAAGTCTCAGAGGCTCCATTCTACTATTATGTTTTATTAGGGGGCTGACAACAGCCTGGGTGGGGTTTTAAAATAAATAAATAAATTAAAAAAAAAACAATTCTGCCCCATATTAAGCCAAATTTAGCAGTTCATTATCTAAGTTTCTTTACCATATAGTTGAATTAGGTATGTAAAACATTTGACAGTTCTGATTTTTAATGTGTTGTTGTCTTTAGATGTCAATAATTTTCACATGTTTGCTTTTAATGTGTGAAGACCTGAGCTTCACATGTCATTTGCAATGGAGCTGCCTTTACCTAAATGATGATTCCAAAATCTTCAGGGCCACAGAAGCTTGCTCTAAATTCCAGTGATTTTTTTTTTCCCCTCCAATATTAATACTTGCATTAACATATCTCCTGTTGTTTTATTTTATTTTAAGAAGGTTGACAGCAATGGGAATATTTACAGAGGAGATAAAGTGGATGATGACAAGAAGGACAACATTGTATTTCTCAATGAATCCCTGGACAATGGCATGAAATTGAGACACAGCTCAGTACAATTGATGGTTAGTTTGGTTGTATCTGTCTTATGACGGTCATTACTTTCATGATTGGTACTGCATTTAGAGATTGGCTAAGTGTTTTTTTTTTTTTTTTTTTAGATTCTTTTATATTTATTCTTGATTTTTCTATTATTTCTCAACCTTTTGTTCCAGCACCAAGAAGTGGGTAGTTTTCCTGAGGTACAGTCTCTCAGACAGGGAGATATTACTCCAGGCTGTTAGACAGGGAGACATGTTTCTATATTTCCAGTCTCCTATACAGGGAGACACATTCCTAGTCTCTCTGACAGGTAGACATATTCTGTCTTTTATACAGAAAGACAGTCCTAGTCTCAGACAGGGATACATATTTTTAATCTTGATAATTATTTTTCCAGTCTCTCATATTCTTTTTCTTCTACTCTGTATCCCCAGATGGAGAATAGCTCCTCAGACAACTTGCACGAAGTCATCCAATCCTTTGCTCACCATACCTAATGTCCCCATGCCCCCCCCCCCCCCCCCCTCTTCATATCATTTTAATTTCACTCTTTAGTTTCCTTCTCTGTGTTTTTATGTGTATTTTCTAGTTAGAAGCTTTTCTAGATATATTCTTTTCAGGTTTTCTCAGTGTCTGCCCTATCCAATGCCAGCGTCTTTTCTACAAATCTTGATTACCTGGAATTTGTTTAGTCTTTTGGAAAGCTCAACATCAGTGATTCTTTAGCACCTTTTAGTTCCCTCTGTTATACACAGGAATCTTCATTTAGGGAAACATATCCCAAATCTCTTGAAAGGGGAAACATTCTCTGTCTCAGATAGATTAAAAACACATATTCCCAGTCTCTCAGATAGAAAAACATATTCAGTGTTTCTCAAATAGAAAAACATATTTCCAGTTTTTCAGATAGAAAAACGTATTCCCAGTCTCTCAGAAAAACATTTTCGGAATATCTCACCATGGGAAACATTTTCATAGTCTCTCAGAAAGAAAAAACGTTTTGCCAGTCTCTCAGAGGGGAAAAAACTTTCCCTGTTTCTCAAATAGGAACCATTTTCCCTGTCTGTCACATAGGGAACCATTTTTCAAGTCTCTCAAATAGGGAACCATTTTCCAAGTCTCTCAAATACAGAAGTATTTTTCAAGTCTCTCAAATACGAAAGTATTTTCCAAGTCTCTCAAATACAGAAGCATTTTCCAAGTCTCTCAAATAGGGAAACATTTTCCAAGTCTCTCAAATAGGGAAACATTTTCCAAGTCTCTCAAAAAGGGAAACATTTTCCAAGTCTCTCAAATACGGAAGCATTTTCCAAGTCTCTTAAATAGGGAAACAGTTTCCAAGTCTCTCAAATAGGGAAACAGTTTCCAAGTCTCTCAAATAGGGAAGCATTTTCTAAGTCTCTCAAATAGAGAAACATTTTCCAAGTCTCAAATATGGAAATATTTTCCAAGTCTCTTAAATAGAGAAACATTTTCCAAGTCTCTCAAATATGGAAGCATTTTCTAAGTCTCAGAGACATTTTTTTTTTTTGTCAGATGAAAAATCTTTAAAAACCTTGACATGCAGGCTTTATGGCATTAGAACTTTGGAACTTAAATGTTACAGAACAGTTTGTAGATTACATGTATCAAGAAGTAAGGGAAAAAACTAGAATTCTACCAGAAAGTTGGTATTTTTTTTAGCTGTTTGTTTAACAAGTGTTTGCACCTGGGAGTTAAAGGTACGATTTCCATACATGATCACGCCAAAAGCTTTGACTCTGTGCTCGGTTAAACTTTCCACTGGGTGTAGAGTTTCAGATAATTTTAAAGACATGTTCTTTTCTAACATGCTTTGTGAGAATGTCTTTTTAAAATGTTAATGAGCCTTATAGAGCTAGGGAGTTAAAGATACTCAGAGCATAACAAATGCATGAAGATAAACTAGCGAGGTTGAAAGGTCAACTAGCAAGGGGGAACAGTCTTGTTTCCAGGCCACAGGTCAGCTGCTTTAAAACAGACCATATGCGTGCATAAACTGTTTGGGAGAAGGAAAAAAAAAACAGACAAATAGTTTTGACGGTCTGCCATTTAGTTGTGAAAACTAAATGTTTTCTGGCTTATTGTCATTTCTGACTACTGAAAAATAATTTGACACTAGTGCTTTTAAAATTTTTTTTAAAAATAATTTTTATTACATCAGTAGGAAATAGTTGTGTTTTTATTGTGGTTATATGTGAAATATGTGTGTTTTGATTTAATTATAAGCATCAAATATAAAACTCTTTCATCAATGTCCCGCAGGCAATAAGGTCACCAGAGTGGATGAACATGAGTAAAACATTAGCTGTATGCTACATTGGGTTGATGTTTACCAACCCAAACTTTCTGCCTTGTGATATTGTCAGGTATGCACTGTGTTTTTCCGTGTTTAAGATAATGTTTTATGTTTAAAATTGGGGGTCCCTTTATACAAAGCAATGTTTCCCCGATGTGAATTTGAACAAAGAAGACACAAACAATAGACTGCACAATTTATTGCCTGGCATGCAACGTGTATATGACCGACTCAAAACAGCAGTCGGTCAAACCTTTTACGCAGCCATGCCCGTTATGAGATTCAAAACCACCACGATTCCTACGCCACCTGTAAAAGAACCAGTCTCGACGTACGCCAGATCTAACTGTATATACCAATTTAAATGCACCTGTAACGCTGCATATGTGGGCAGAACTGATCGACGACTGGAGAAACGGGTTGCTGAACATATTCCACTATGGTTGGTAAAAGCAATGCAAAACACTAACACCTCAACAACAACGAATCAGGTGACTGGTCGACAATATCCATCATCAGCAATTGCGTGCCACATTCTAAATTCCGGGCACATCATTAACAGGGATGATGCATTTCGAATTATTTACAAATCGGCCAACCGTAGATTACTCAGATACGCGGAAGCTTCCGCGATCCACCGGTTAAAACCGGATCTCTGTAGGCAGAAAGAAATGGTAGTTTCCTTAAGGTTACCTTGGTGAAACAGACAGTGTAGAATGTACTTGAATTTGTGTTTCAGTTTCTAGGATTCAGCTATTTGCTTCATTTATTCACTTGTTACTGTAGTATGCACCTGACGAGATACAGCGAAATATGCCAGGCAATAAATTGTGCAGTCTATTGTTTGGTCCCTTTATACCCAGAACCTGATTAAAATGCAGTAGACTCTGCAGTTTTAGGCCTAATGTGGCGGAAGGGTAGGCTGGATAACAAAAAGTGGATATGTCAGAAATACTAAATTTATTTAAAACATTTTTTTATGCTAAAACCCCACACTTTTTCATATTTTTTTTACCTTTTAGTACAGGTCAGTACTTTATAAATGTTTCTTATGTTTTGTACTGTACATATTAAACATTTAATACGAAAAAATTTATGAACAAACTTTATTTCCAAAGGGTTACAAATTGTGTATGCACGCCCGTCTTGAATTGGGCCCATTTAAACACTCAGCTTTTGCATGGCAGTTGTATTATATATATATATATATCAAGCATATTATGCTCAAATATCAAAAGTCATAGTGTGAAACTTCTTTTTCTTCAGCATTCCGAGCCCTTAAGGTTCATTGCTGCAGATATCACCTGCCTCCATTCTTCTCTGTGGTTGGCCTTCTCTTTCCAGTTGGTGACACCGAGTGTTTGCAGTCTGTCTGGTCATTATCTCTTCATCTTCTTCTTGGTCTGCCTCGTGGTTTATGACCATTCACCTCCCTTGTGTATACAGTTTTTACTTCTCTGTCATCTGACATTCTTTCAATATGCCCCAATCATTTTAGTCTATTAATTCTCCTGATGCCGGTGATAAATGGTGATTTAAACAGATTATGAATCTAACTGTTGCTTCTCACTCTCCATTCCCCGCTGTTTGCATCTTTGATGTGTTTAAAGATTCGTCGTAAGACTCTGTTTTAGAAAAACCTGTAATAGGGCTTCATCTCTTTTGGTTGTGTCCAAGTTTCAGAGCCAAATAAAACGACTGGTTTAATCAACGTTTTATATATTTTGATCTTAATGTTGCAAGACCCATACTTTGACTTTAGCAGATGTTGAAGGGCATAGTTTACTTCAATTTCCAGATTGTATTTCTTCTCTCAGCATGTTGGAGCAGTTGAAGTTTGCACCTAAATACTTATATGTTTCCGTTTGTTTGATTTTTATATTATGGACTTGTATGTGGCCAGAGTTTATATTCTTTCCTTGTCTAGTTATTATCATGTATTCTGTGTTATCTTGATTGATAATTAGTCCCATTTTCTGAGTTGATTATTTTAAGCGAGTCAGTGTTTTAACGCTCAATTTGTTTTCTCCAACAATATCAATGTCATCTGCATATTCAAGTATTCTTGTAGATTCTCTTATAGTACACTCTTGTTTCAATTTCCTTATAAATTTCTTCAGGGCCAAGTTGAAAAGAAGTGGGGACAGAACATCACTTTGCTTTAAACCAGATATTTTTTGAAAAGGGTCTGACTTTATGCCTTTATATATCACTATATTACGACTGTCTTCCATACATAGTTTGGTCATGGTAATTCACTTCTTTGGTATTCTAAAGTCCTTCATAGCATTCCATAAACTGTTTCTATGTACACTATCGCCTTTTTAAAATCCACAAAGACATTATGTACCTCTATATTCCCAATTTTTCTCTGCTAATTGCCGTAAAATGAATATCCGATCTATTGTTGATCTGTTCTGTCAGAAACCTGCTTGGTAATCTCCCAGTATGTGTTCGACGTATGGTTTTAACCTGTTTAGCAGTACTGCCGATGGTATCTTATAACTTGTAGATAATAGTGATATTCCTCTATAATTTTCACTTATACTTGTCTCCTTTCTTAAAAATGGGTATTAATAAAGACACTTTCCACTCATGGGGTAATTTCTTCATCTTCAAAAATAGTTATGTTAATTCATATATCTTTACATGTAATGCATGACCACCTTCTTTTATAAGTTCAGCTGCAATTCCATCAGCACCAGTTGCTTTATTATATTGTTTTTGAGCTGTGTTATGACATACAGTACTTCTTCAAAATCAGGCTCCCTCAGTATTTTTTTCACATGTTAATATCTCTTTCTGTGGATAAGTATTAAGTGGAGTTTCATAATTTAACAATTCAGCAAAGTATTCCTTCCATCTGTTACATATTTCCTTATTATCATTTATTATGTTCCCATTGTGATCTTTTCAACTATAAAGGCCTTTTTGATGTCCTTGTTTTACAGTCTTCAGTTCTTTAAAAAAAACTTTCTAGATTTGTTGTTCTGATGGTTAGCTTCCATATCCATGACGATGTTGTTCATGTATTCTCCACGCCTCACTTCATAATATTCCCAAAGACATCAATGGGTGCAAACCTTCATTGTGGAGAGGGCACGCTAGTTTATATTATTGTTTTTTGCATACAGTATGTTTAGATTCCAGACACTTGGTTGACTTATTGCTTGCATGCTAACACCTGACAGGTTTGTCTACGAAAGTAAGGTTCCATTTCTTTCTGTGACCCACCTGCTACCAGAAGACATGGTGCTTTCTGGCCATGACAACAAACTTTTTGAATCTGTGAGTATTTAGTTTTAATTTTATTTTACATTGCATTACCTCTAGTCTGTAACAGAATACTTACGGTGTTAAAAGTATAAATTCAACTTACGACCTGTTTGTTGGGACAGAACTCTTTCATAAGTAGAGGAGAGCCTTTCTTCTTCTTCAGCATTCGGAGCCCCTGAAGTTCATTGCTGCAAATATCACCCACCTCCATTGACCTCTCTGGGTGTTTGTACGTCTGCCTGTATATTATCTCTCCATCTTCTTGGTCTGCCTCATAATTTATGACCAGTCATCTCCTTTGTGTACCCTTTTTCTACCTCAATCTATATGATACCAGTGATATATTTTGTTATTGCTTCTCATATCGTAAGACTTAGTTTTAAAAAGGTGCGGCAAGGCTTCATCTCTTTCAGTTGTGCTCCAAGTTTCAGCGCCATATAGGACAACTGATCTTATTATGTGTTTTAAATGTTTTGATCAAGGTGTTACAAGGCAGAGATTTGATTTTAGCAGATTTTGTAGGGTATAGTATACTTTATTTCTAGATTGTCTTTCTTCTCTAGTGCCATGGAGCAGTTGAAGTTCACCCCCAAAGTACTTATATGTTTCCACTTGTTTGATTTGCATGTTATTGATTTGTGTGTGGCCAGAATTCTTATCTTTGCCCAGTCTTGTTAATGTCATATATTTTGTCTTCTCATGATTGATAACTAATTCAATTTTTGTAGCTGCTTCCTTTGAGAGAGTCAGTGTTTTGAACATCTCTAGTTCATTTTCTCTAAGAATATCAGTGTCATCTGTATAGCCAAGTATTCTTATAGTCTTGTCAGCCAGCATAGGACAGGCATTATTAACCGCGCACCGCTGATGAATATGTTGAAAGGGGAATCTGAGCACCTGTGGGTGTGTTCAGAATGCTGTGAAGATAATTCAGCTCATAACTCAGCTGCATGCAAATTAGTCATGTCTGTAAAATGAATGCAGACGCAACGCACCGATTGTGGAAAAAGACTGAAACAACCAGAACTTTCCGCCAGAGTTTACAGCTGGTGAATGCGAAAATGAAGAAGGTCTTCCATACATTGTTTGGTCATGATGATTAACTTCTTTGGTATTCGAAAGTCCTTCATAGCATTCCATTAACTGTTTCTATGTACACAATCATATGCCTTTTAAAAATCCACAAGAACACCATCTACATTTCTTCTATATTCCCAGTGTTGCTCTGTTTGCCATAATATGAACATGTGATGTTTTGTTGATCTGTTCTTTTGGAACCCTGCCTGGTATTCACCCAATCTCATATCTTCAACATTTAGCTTTAGCCCATTTAGCAGTATCATTGATAATATCTTGAAGCTTGTAGACAGTGATATTACTCTATAATTTTCACACTTCTACTTGTCTCCTTTCCTAAAAATGGGTATTAATAAAAACACTTTCCATTCATGGGGCTATTTCTCCATCTTCCAAACTAGTTTTATTAATTCATATCTTTACATGTAATGCATGGCCACCTTCTTTTATAATCTCAGCAGTAATTCCATCTGCACCAGTTGTGTTATTATTTTTAAGCCGTGTTACGACGTACATAGCTTTCTACAAAATCAGGCTTTTCAACATTTTGTTCATGTTAGTATTTCTTCCTGCTGTAAAGACTACAAGTATTTAGGTGAGTTAAACAATTCAGCAAAGTATTCCTTCCATCTGTTACATATTTTCTCATTATTATTTATCATGTTTCCATTGTGATCTTTTAAACCATATATGCTATGTTGATGCCCACATTTGCCAGCCTTCAGTTCTTTAAAAAAACTTTATGGATTCATTGTTTTGATGGTAAGCTTCCAAATGGGGTTGGATCTTTGACATTATTGTTCATGTTTTCTCACTTTTGGTGCCTAACTACTTTTGTTGCTTCTTTACATTCTGTTCATTTTTTTTTCTTCATTTCATATGTTTTTATCATACTATTGTGAGGAGACCCTGAGGCATATGTGATATAAATACATCTAGTTAGAACATTAGAAAGAGCACACAGACAATCATTTTTCTTCTGCATTCACTCTTAAAAATGGTGGTTGACACATTGTATTGTGGTCTACAGTTAGGCTGCAGTATTTTTGCTTTTTTGGCCCAACATTCGATTTCAGCAAGTCTGGAACCTATGCAGGGTAGGCAAACATTACATCTTTCCCTGCACTTTGCTGAGGTTACTTGAAAAAAAAAGAGAGAAAGAGCAGATACGTTTATGCAGAATTGTTCCATTATTTTCATGCTAAAAGTTTCAGTCATTAACATCTGTTTTAAGCAGTAGTTGTATGTTTTTTTTAACACTGCATTCAAAAAAATATTCACAGATACGATTGGACTCAAATGCTCTCATCATAGAGACCAATCGATTATTGGCCTACCTGCAGCTTGACAAAATGCCAAGACCTGACCTTACTGTCCTTGTTCCTCGATTTGTGCGGGAATTATGTTTGCCAGGTATTTGATTTCAACTGTATGTATTGTTTGGCATGGGGGATTTATTCAACTGCCTCGTAACCAATAGTTTAGAAAATAAAATAAGATTTTTTAAAACAAATCTTGTCATTTACATTGTTAGTCATTTTTATAACGTTTATATTAATGTATTCACATGTAAGTCTTACTATACACCATGAATCAAGAAGAAAAAATATACTGTTTTCTACATAATCTAGGAAAGCTGGATCATAAACAACACCAAGTCTTAGAAACCTGTCTTCTTAGCTTTCACTGGGGGGAAAGTTCTGGTTGTTTGTTCACTTCAGGCTGCACTTCCATTTTGCAGATTAAGCTTATTTGTATGTAGACTGTTGATTCCTGGCCTTTCCAGCAGATGCTTTCCGACTTTGATGGAAACACCCCTAGATAGTCACCTTTTATTTCATGCTTGTTAGGGAGTCAGAGAATCGTTTCCCCCTATATGCCCAATTCCTACACCCAGAGGCGGGAAAAGGGTCCTTCACGTTTACTTATAGAAGAAAACTATCATAAACAATTCAGGTCTTAGAAATTGAAAAACTTCTGTCAGTTCGCCTGCCAACCTGAAGGTGTAGGATTCAGATCCACATCATGGCAAACTTCTTTTCAAATTTGACTTTGTCGTCCAGGTCTGCCGAATTTAAACTGAGTACCAGGTAATCTCCTTGGAAGTAGAGTTTGAACACATCACCCATCAAGCACTGACTTGATTTGACTTTCTACCCCACCAGGACATCACACAAGCGATAAACACCCAATGACACAAAGTGCCACCATGCGGATGAGGATCGCCGTGGAGAGGTCCCAGAAACCATGTTCCGACAATTGGCCATATTTATGGCCTGCCTATATTGCGGCCCTGGAAATAGCCAGGGTGGGGCTTCAAATAACAAAAAATTTCGTCCTAAAAAGGACGAAACTGGAAATTATATATAGATATATTATATGTCACTCTGGTTTCTCTTCACAACGAACAAATCAAGCACTGATTGGTCAATATAAATATAGGTGTAGCACTAAGTGACATATGCCAGATACACTAAACAGGTTCTTCTTTCCTTTGCTTTACTCACTTATGTGTTAAATGCCAGAGTGGTTATTACGAACAGTAGTGGGTGACGTTCCTGTAAGAAGGGGAAAAACAGACACAAGACATCAGAGGCAACTAAAAATACAAAAGACATGCATTGACAGGTTCATAGTTTCTTTCACACCTTGATGAAACCACCATATCATGAGACAGGAATTGGCAGGGTCATAGAAAGTTTCCTTCAGACTGTGATAAATGCACCATAACATGAGACAGGAATTGGCAGGGTCATAGAAAGTTTCCTTCAGACTGTGATGAAAGCACCATTACATGAGACAGGAATTGGCAGAGTCATAGAAAGTTTCCTTCAGACCATGATGAAAGCACCATAACATGAGACAGGAATTGGAAAGTTTCCTTCAGACTGTGATGAATGCACCATAACATGAGACAGGAATTGGCAGGGTCATAGAAGGTTTCCTTCAGACCATGATGAATGCACCATAACATGAGACAGGAATTGGCAGGGTCATAGAAAGTTTCCTTCAGACCATGATGAAAGCACCATAACATGAGACAGGAATTGGCAGAGTCATAGAAAGTTTCCTTCAGACTGATGAATGCACCATAACATGAGACAGGAATTGGCAGAGTCATAGAAAGTTTCCTTCAGACTGATGAATGCACCATAACATGAGACAGGAATTGGCAGAGTCATAGAAAGTTTCCTTCAGACTGTGATGAATGCACCATAACATGAGACAGGAATTGACAGAGACATAAAAGTTTCCTTCAGACCATAGAGAAAGTATCATTCTACAAAGGGCCTCTACATCACAATTTTGAGTCTCAGTATTGAAAACTTACCTCATCTGACCTAGTGTCTTGTTATTTTGCACAAATGTCTTGGGTAGATTGGGTTAAAGTTAGTGTCAACTTTCAGTCTAATTCAGCTTGTCTTGACTTGTTAATATTCTTGATGTCTCATTTCTCATGAAGGTGAAATTGCAACCTACTGTTTACACTTAATGAAGATGGTTCCCTTTTTGTGGAAAAACACTACAAAGACTGGCTACAACAAACAGGAGGTGGTTGCCATGACTTACATAATACTTGCCTTGAAGCTGGCCCTGGGTCTGGATGACACGTCCGAGCTGTGAGTATTGTTCCATAACGATTCTTAGTGAGGACACAGGTGCTTGCTAATGGCACACTTTCACATTGCTGCTGTGTTAATTGTTGTGGCTGACTGTCCTTGAAGGAGAGATCATAGTGTAGTGACTAGACTCTTGCCTGCAGCTCTTGAGTTTAAATTCACATTGATGTTGTCACCCTTTGTGACATGCTTCTTTAGGGGGGGGGGGCAGTAGGTCCTTTCCCCCACCCTCCCCCAAATTGGCCTCTGGAACCCACACAGGAAATCATGTTTGTTTCACGATCCTTGAGTACTATGATTTTTATTTCCACAGGGGATAGGGTTTTTTCTTCTAAATAAAAAAAAAAAAAAAATTCGGAGCTCATGGGCATTAACGTGAAAAAAACCAACATGATATACATAAATATTAGATACATGCAAACAAGTGGCTAGAATAAGATGAAACTTGGAGACATTGTAGAAAAAGGCTTACCCTTTATCTAGCACCAATATTCCACCTTTTTGTGCCAGTCCACTCAGCAGGATCAGCCTCGTTTCACAAAGTGAGCACCAGATGTCGCTGTTTGAGGGACACGCCCCTTTCTACTATCAGTCTATTTCTAGATTTATAATTTTCAAGATTTTCCTCATCATTCGAACTTCACTGACTGTGTCAGTTCAACTGGGAACGTATTCTTCATGAAATGACTCTGCTGAAATTATTATGACTCCTCAGAGTCTGAATAAACCAAAGCACCGATCACCTGTTGGACTATGAAAAGCCTAGACCTAATTTACTTTCCTGTTGAAGTGCTTGGTTCATCAATCACTCGTTTCATTGTGAATTTTCAAAAAAAATTTCAATTTAAACAACACAGATTTTATCTTAACACAAGACATCTGGAATGACTATCTGTGATGACCCTGCTTTGCATGGTCTCCACGAGTACATTGTGGCAAGCAGGAAGTCCGTGCTACAAGTGACGGCACGAGATACTTGTGGCCGGTGGAGCCAGCGAGGGGAAGCCCGAGCTAGCCTCGTGGTCAGTCGATCATCAGACGTCAGGGAAGACGGTTGTAGTAATTGAAGATGTAGTTTTTATGTTGTGAATGGTTAGTGTTCGAATATGTCGCGAGTGAAGTAAATGGACCAGAATAAACTGACAGAAGGTACAATGAAGCTGAGCGGCGTTTGTGTTGTCAACCCTAGACGTTAAAGTCGGTGCAAACCAAGGTTCATTTCAAGTCAAACCAAGAATCATTTCAAGTAGACCACGATTCATTCCAAGTTGAATCAGATTTATTACAAGTGGGAGCTCGTCCGGGATTTGAACCCGGGACCTCTCGCACCTCTCTCGGGCGAGCTCCCACTTGGAATGATTCTTATTCCTAATTATTGTGGTCCATTTAGCAGCAGATTAGGACATTCCTGTAATAGCGGGCCATCGGTTTGGCGGCAGATTAGGACATTCCTGTAATAGCTGGCCAGGGGTTTAGCGGCAGATTAGGACATTCCTGTAATAGCGGGCCAGGGGTTTAGCGGCAGATTAGGACATTCCTGTAATAGCGGGCCAGGGGTCTGGTAGAGTTAAGAACATAATCATTGATAATAAAGATTGTTGCTTTTATTGTGAACACAGTGACTGTGAAGTCAGTGCAGCTGAACTAATCAGTGCTGTTTGTTTCTGTCTGGATCTTCAGGAGGCTGTCCAGGTACTCACGTAAGCTTCAGAAGTTACTGACGCCAGGTAAGCACAGTAGATGTACAGTCTGAAACCAGGACTACCATTTTATTTAGAGTGCATGCTTGACACAACAGACTATGCAGCCGTATGTACAAGAAATTCAAGATTAGGAATTCAGAACTTTGGGTATGTTGACAGGTACCACGGAATGCTGAAATGTACTAAATACTTGCTCTCTGCATACAGTAGAGAGATCCCGGGTTTGGGCGGGTGGCATTTCAGGGGGAACCAAATTGTACGGATTGGAAGACATATGTCGTAGACTTCACAGCCTCTGTGCTCTTCTTATCTGAAAAACTACTGGGAGGGAGAACAAAAAAACAGGGATAGTAGCAGACCTTGAAACCTGGAAAACTCGGCTGTAAAAGAGGACTAATTAGGGTCTTTCCTTTAAAGTTGCAGTGCATCTGCCTATAAGGCAAGGAACCAACTATGTGCATACAAATAAACCAGATCTGTGCAATGGGTGTACTCGCAAAAATCCAATTCTGGTGCAAGTCTAGAAGTCAAGGAACAACCAGAACTTTCTGCCAGAGTCTAAAGCTGGCGAACAAATAGAAGAATTCCATCTCTTTTGCGAGGCATCAGTTAATTAATATTTATAAGGTATTAGACTGAGACGTTCCTATTGCTTTAGAAGTAGGCTTCCCCGTGAGGGATCCGGGGCCTTATTATAGGGAAAACAATAGACCCACTGCCTACCCAAAAGCATGTCGTAAGAGTCGACTAATTGGGAGCTTCCTTCAAAGTCGAAGTGCATCTGCCTGAGAGGCAAGGAACCAACAGTCTGCATACAAATGAGCACACTCAACACTCAGGTTTTGAAACAGGACTGCAGTCCAGAAGTGGACGAACAACCAGAACTTTCCACCAGAGTTTAGAGCTAGTGAACGCAAAGAAAAAAAAGACAAGTAGGCTGAGGACAATTAAAGGTCATTGATCAGTCTGAGATAAATGGCTACAGTGGGTCAGAAACAAAACAACATAATGTAGTTTGGCTGGATTGTTGTGCTTTTTATGTAAATATATTGTTATGATCCTGTTGTTAATATGATTACACTGTCCATTCATTATTGTTTGTATCTTTCACTCAGAGGTTAAGCTGTTTGTCTGGAGTGACTGGCGGAGGTTCATGATGCGCAAAAGTAGAGATGAGTTCAATGCATTCAAGGAGTTAACTGGTGACATGTAAGTTAAGTTTCTTGAAAATGTGAGCATTTGTGGTGTTTGAGAATTCCAAGGTATCAAGGTATTTCAGAATGAGATATGTAAGGAGTTAACTGGTGATATGTAAGTCAGAGTTCTTGACACTGTAGTGTAATTGTAGTGTTTAGGAGTTCCAAGGTATCAAGTTGTTTAAAAATGAGATATTTAAGGCATAAACTAGGGATGTTAGTGTTCTTGAAAATGTGGTTGTTCTGGATTTCTGTGGCATCAAGTTGTTAAAAAAATGTTTAAGTGAGATAATTGATTTCATTGCACTGTTAGTTTATCCCAAGCCAAGGCGTACATGCATGTTATCAGTGCATGGCGGTCTGAAAGATTTGTTAGAAGAGACCAGTTGAAAAGAGGAAAGTCATGGATGTCACTGGCAGAAGATGCCATTGGTCTGGTGGTCTCAATGGAGCCAATTTATAATGGGCAGGAATGGGTCGACAAGAACAAACACACACAACAGCAGTTTCCCTCAGGTCATTATCATATTAGGAAGAGAATATAGAGAGTAATGTAACGGTATGGCAGAAATAGAGGTCCAACATCCGGTAGATGAAAACGCTGGGCTTAATGGTCACACTTTTGGTTCTGTTCATCAGTGTGAAAGATCTGGCTGAGGATTTTCAGCTAGAGGGAAGGGAAAGATCATGGCAGAACCAAATGGTGCTTATTTATCTACATCTTCAACCATGATGATGGAGGTGGAGGCTATAGCTGCAGCTCTAAAATGGATAGCAGAAAATAGAGTCATGAGAGGAATTATATTGTCTGATTCTCAGTCAGTATTGAAGGAAAGTTAAAAATTGACAAATTTGGCATGAGTGGACACGAAGCACATCATCATCATCACCATGTAGTAAGTCCTTTGCAGAATGTCGCTCTTATCACAGTCTGCCTGAAAGAAACTCGGTCTCTCGCCAGTTCTCCCGCCTCATGCACTTTCACACTCAAGGAGTCACTTATATCCTGTGCCCATCTTCCTGTCGGTCGGCCCCTGCTCCTCCTTCCTGGTACCATGCCTTCTGCTATAATTTGTTCCAGTCCCTCGTGGCACTTGATATGACCAAAATATTTCAGCTTTCGATCAGCACATCAGGAACATGAATATATTGTCCAGGATATTCAGGAGTGTAAGAAAATGAAAGAGTGGATTTCCTGGCTACAAAAATGATAGCTACAGGAACACTCATATAGGGCAAAGGAGACATTCTGAAGACGTTTATAAACAAATGCTGATTACAACACAAGGTCAGATGAAATAACATGTGTGAATGAGGAATGAGTTGTGTGTCCGGCAAGGAGGAACTTACAAGAGGACGAGAACAGTGTTTGTACAATCAGTGTGCTACAGGAACAGTTAGCATCTGTACTTGAAGACAATTGCTGTTGGAGACGGATCATCTGTGGTTATGCTTATTGTGCTATAATGTTGATTCTTAGATAAGTAAATCAGTCAGTTTATCTTGTATGGCTCAGCCTCTCTGAGAAGAGGGGATGGCTGCTTGCAACATATCATGTAAGAAAAATTCTGGCCTATTCAGTATTTTTGGTACACCTGATTAAACTAATGAGCTCTCCATTCAGGCTGTGAAACACATGAAGTTCTGTAATGTCCATCTCTGACTGCAAAACTGCACAGCTTATGACTTTGTTTTTTTTAAACGACACTTCTATCAGTGGTTTTATAAATGGCCGGACGTTGTTTGTTGAGATTCTTTAAATCTTGTCACCATGAAACATTTGGTTGTGCAACATTTATGGGTTTTTAATTACTTGACGTCTTTGGGCAATGGCCACTATGCCTGTATGACAGCTTTGGTACTGCTTGCAGCTGTAGCATGTGTGGATGTGGAATCGACCCAGTGCCTCCCAGAGAAGCGTATCGTAAGAGTAGACTAATTAGTGGTGTCCTTTGAAATCAGATCTGTAAAATGGATATGTATGCAATACTGAAGTTCTGCAACAAGAGTAAATTCCAGAAGTTGACGAAGAACCAGAACCTTTGGCTGGAGTTTACAGCCTGTGAACAAGAAGAAGAAGATTTATGAGCTTTATTGATTTTCTTTAACATGTCTTATCAATAGAAGGTTATTCATGTGTTGTTTGTTGACATTTCCTCAGATCCAAATCCAAGCTGCAACATCTTGATGAACTGGTGGAATGTTACTGCAAAACTGAGAGCGACAAAAGAAGGCATTCAATTAAGTTCCTTGTGAATAACAACAATAATCCAAGTAATAAGCCCTTTTTAACATGTTCTGTAGACACAAATGCATTTTGGGATATGTATGTGTGTGTGTTAATTGAATAAGATCTTTTTCCAGAAAACATAATTTATATCACCGTTTGCAAAAGCATACACCATGAGAATGGAAACATCAAGATGCAGAGGAAGAAGAAGATAAATAGATTGCATTAGCAACGTGCTAAAACTGAACATTATCACCATGCAGCAAACTGATGAGCACGCACTATTCTGGAAACTGATCATTACCTGTGCCTGCGACACCTGACAGCATTAAGCAGAGAAAAAAAATAATAATAAATAGATAAACATAATTTATGGAAGTCTGTATGCCTCTGAGTTAAGTATGCACGTCATTGACTCAGTTCAAATTTGAAATGAATTCCTTCTGTTTACATAACCTTTACATAAACTGAAATGCAAAATTGCAGTAAAGGATTGCTGGTTACTGTTTCTGAAGGAATGACCCAAAAACATAACTATTTCTTCATCAGTACTTCAGATCTCTGACCCCATCTTTACAGTCCCAGTGACCAAGACAACTAGGTCATATGTCATATTATGCCTAGATGGATTAGTTGCTCATACAATGTCCATACCGAAGAGCTGCACATATTTTAGTCCAGCTGAGCGGCTGCACATATTGTAGTCAAGCTGAGTGGCTGCACATATTGTAGTCAAGCTGAGTGGCTGCACATATTGTAGTTGTGCTGAGCAGTTGCACATATTGTAGTCAAGTTGAGCAGCTGCACATATTGTAGTCAACTGAGCGGCTGCACATATTGTAGTCAAGCTGAGCGGCTGCACATATTGTAGTCTAGCTGAGCGGCTGCACATATTGTAGTCACGCTGAGTGGCTGCACATATTGTAGTTGTGCTGAGCAGCTGCACATATTGTAGTCGTGCTGAGCGGCTGCACATATTGTAGTCAAGCTGAGCAGCTGCACATATTGTAGTCGTGCTGAGCAGCTGCACATATTGTAGTCAAGCTGAGCGGCTGCACATATTGTGGTCACGCTGAGCGGCTGCACATATTGTAGTCAAGCTGAGTGGCTGCACATATTGTAGTCACGCTGAGTGGCTGCACATATTGTAGTTGTGCTGAGCAGTTGCACATATTGTAGTCACGCTGAGTGGCTGAACATACTGTAGTCACGCTGAGTGGCTGCACATATTGTAGTCACGCTGAGCGACTGCACATATTGTAGTTGTCCTGAGCAGCTGCACATATTGTAGTCACGCTGAGCGACTGCACAAACTGTCAGATTCTTTAAACTGGTTCTAAACTTGCTATCAGTATTCTAAATATTTCATTGCTGTCTGTGTTAGTTTTAGGATTCATGTTGTAAATATGCTATTTTATTTCTGATCCAGTTAATTGTCTCTGTTGCAGAGCGTTCTTTAAAGCCGGAATTTAGGAGCGCGCTTCGCAAACCTTTGGAAATAGCATTAGACCGGCTTGAAGGTCACAGAAGATTGAAACATGGCAAGTGGACTCTTTTTACTTGAAGTTTAAAAATGGGCATTTTATTGTGACTGCAAAACCCACCATCATACTATCACCATTATCATCATCTTCTACTTCAGCATTCCGAGCCCTTGAGGTTTATTGCTACAGATGTCACCCATTCATCTCTGTCTTTCACTTTCACCGTTTTCTTAGTCTGCTTCATGGTCTACAGCTATTCAGCTCTCTTGTGTACACAGTTTTTGCATCTCATATCTGACATTCTCTCTCTATATGCCCCAGCCTTCCTTTAATTTCTGCCTATTTGCATATTTGATGGTTACATAGATATCAAATTAGATTGTGTTTTGCAGTGAGGCTTCTTTCAGCTGTGCTGCAGGTTTTAGAGTCATGTACAATAACTGGTCTTATCAGTGATTCACCGTCATGTTGTATCACCATCATCTAACACCAAATTTCACAGGCTTCCATGTCTACAGACATCTTGTCTCCTGGTGTGCTGGATCAGTCTTGTGGATGATCTCCCTTCATGCCACTGTCTTAACCCTGTCGCCCCAAGAAGACGCGAAACTAACACTTCCAGTTTGGTCCAGTTTCCTGTAAAAGTTGCTACAGCGATGTGTTTATGTAACGCACAGTTGATGCATTTGGCTGTGTTCCTGCCTGCGGCAGCATTTAGCTGGTCAGGATATATTTACTTAAAGTAGCAGAGCAGTTAGGCGGGTTTTCTTGGGAATTTGGGCTTTAATAAAGCCATGTTAACATCAGACTTTCTTGTAGCCTCAGTCATAAAATGAGTTCCCTTTTTTATTGCTTTATTTGTTTTTAAATTTTTTTTTGTCGGCTTTAAAGAACGTATTCCAATAAATGCTCATGTTAATGTATTACTTTAAAAAAAAATATATCTTTACATATTAAAAAAATGTGTTTAAAATATTCATGAATGCGTGCGCACGCATGCACACACACACACACACTCTCTCTCTCTCTCTCTCTCTCTCTCATATGCACATGCACACACACGCACAGAGTGTATCAACAGTTGTTGTTTTTTTTTTACGGGCAGATGCTGCTCATAGAAACAGG
>CAJHNH020002858.1:85000-91422 GCA_905116865.2 Candidula unifasciata | reverse complement strand
AAAATGATCAAAAAATTTTAGTCACAATTAATAAAAAAGCTCCCCCTTTCAAAAATGTATTTCTTGGTGCTATTATTTCATTTACTGTGTTACTGTTGCCCATTATATTATCAATGTAAACCCATTTATGATTGTCTTTGTAACTAATGGTGTCCTTTTCCTTCTATTTCTCTTTTCCTTCTATTTCTCTTCTTCTTCTTTCTACTCCTCCTTCTCCTTAAACTCCTCTTCCTCCTCTGCTGTAGAATTCTTGTAGTATTTTAACATTTAACGAAATGTACACTCAGTCACAAACAAACCAATGGCTATCCACAATATTTTGAAGATAAAGGGAAGTAATTTAGCAAAAAGCTAAAAACACGTCTAAAAAACGCTGTTAGCTCCCACTGAAATTTTTTTAAAATTATAGTACGGTTATTGCAGCTATTGGTTTCTTAGCTCGTGGCAGTAGCGCAATGGCTGGTACCTAGCTTGTCTGAACATGCAAGTTCGAATCCTCGACAAGTCAGACCTGTATAAAATGAGATTCTTCCCCATTGCTATACAGAGCAAAATGGGATAAAAAGAATATATGACTCGATTCATATCACAACAGCATCACAAGCCACCCGAACTGGACTACAGGAAGGACAGGATTAACCATAAAGCACACTAAAGACGTGCTCAGAGCATCAAAGAGGGGAGCTCATATAACCTCGGAGCTGAGCGTTGATGTTCTTAGTCGAAATATATTTAAAAATGTCCACTAGAGCATCAATGTAACCCAGTAGACTGGAAGTCTTATCTCTATTCACTATAGAAGCAGATGTGTTGTAAAACATTAGTTTTAAGAATTCGATGAAAAATGTATTAAACGTATAAGACAACCATTCTAATAAATATTAAGTAGTAGCATTTAAAACTATACATTATTTTTCATGTTACCGTATGTTTTGTTTAATTTCGCTAAATTAAATGTTATTATATAGTTTATTACCGTTTATATTTTGAATTGCATATATACGGGGGCACCACTGCTGTCTTATCACAAGGGCCCATTGGGTACTTGCCCAGGGGTTCCATGAGCATGGGCGCCCATGTGAATATGTCCTAATTATCTCATCTGTTGTTTGCCACAACCAGGAGCATGGGCGCCCATGTGAATGTGCATCACTTATCTTTTTTGCAATATTTAGGTGATAAACAAGTTGTGGTGGAAACACTGGAACTGACTGGTTGAAGAACTCATAGTTGGAAGATCTCGTTTTTGCTGATGATTCTGTGTCTGCTATGTAATAACAAAAATGATTTGCACCACCCTTCCCTTGCCCCACTCACACACACACACATATACACATACACACAAAAGATGATTTAGCAAATATAGCATTAAGGGTTGGACAACAAATAAAAGATCAAAAGACAAATAAATTGAAGATACCAACAACAGATCAAGAAGATGTAACACTAGAGACTGTTCTTTTTCTTCGTTCACCGGCTGTGAATTCAGGTGGAAGGTCCCGGCTAATCGTCCGTTTGGACTTTTTGCTTTTACCTGGATCTGAGTTTTGCGTGTACAACCGTTTTACTGGCTTTTGCAGTTCCCTGCCTCACGGCCAGATGTACTCCGTCTTCGAGGGAAGACGTCTGGCCTATGTCTAGGATGACTGTGTCCATTGTTTTGTGTGGGTCGAGATGTTGCCTGATTTATGTGGTGTCCTCTTTGTCACTTTCTCTACATGTGTTGTCTTCTAGAGACAAAAGTAACAGCTCAATTTGCTTATTTATGTAGTAATTTTGATAGTGAAGAAAATACAAAGAAAGAAATTCTGAAATGTATTGGGCAAGGCGTCAGAAGGTTTTAAAAGCTTGAATACAGTATGGGTCTCTAAACTGTGTAGTTCTGAAACTGAGTTTCGTATTTGCAATTCTAATGTTATTTCAGTTGTAACAGATGCGAGTGAACATTGGAGAACAAGTGAAGACTTGAGACGAATGTTAAATGCATTCAAAAATAAATGTCTGGGGAAAATGATGAAAATAAAATGGGATGAATTCAATACATTTTAAAGAAATAAGAGAAGTGCCTTGGTAACCACTAGTGTCAACAGTTTAAAGACATAGAAGATGGGAGTATATTTGACACATCATGAAAAGAAACCAGCCACGAATCACCAAACAGGGAGAGAATTAAACACATTAAAATAAATCAAGAGGTGAAGAAGTGACACAGAGATTGGGTAAGACAAACGTTAAGAATATAATTAAACGGGTTTTACACTGAACAGGGACCCAGACATAAAAACATGGAGAATGGAACTGGTGAAATGAGAAAGGTGGTGGGGATCGACACGGGAGGAGCTGAATGGGACAGCAAATGACAGGACAACTTGGCGTGGGTTTGGGTGAGGGCTTATGCTTCACTGGGGCAGAGTGGGGAGGGGTGGGGGCGTGGGGGGGGGGGGGGGGGCGGGGGGGGCGTTTTGGGAAAAGATAATTTTTGTGGCGTTTTTAAGTTTCCTAATTCAGTAATACTGTAAGAGAAGTTCTTGGCGGACAACTGCAAAAAGCCACTGAATGTCCAGAATTGTTTTGCACAGTTAGGTAGAGTTCTTCTCCATGATTACTTCAGCATATGTGTGTACACACACACACACATACTTACATATTACTTATATTGGAGTCAGAAGATTTTTCGGTTGCCTTATTTGCAAAAACCAATGTACAGCCATATAATGCTTAGGTAAAGCAAGATTACTCAACAATAAATGATGAAGAAATTGAAAATGTCACAAACTTTGAATATCTAGGCTCTATAATAAACAACAATGGAGACTGTTCGACAGAAATTAAAAGGAAGATGGCCATAGCAATGCAAAGATTGAACAGCCTTAAAAAGTCTATGGTTAAGCACCATCAAGTAGATAAAAATTAGAATTTTGAGAGCAGACATCTTCCTCTGTGGCTACATACGGACAGTGAGACGTGGACTATCTCTCAGTCCTTAAAAAGAGAATAGGGCTTTTAAGCTGAATCCTGCTATAGAAAGATTCTCAGACATATCTTGGGACAAAGAAGATGAGAAATATTGACATCTTAAAAGATCTGAAAGACATCAAGGAAGATTGGCTAATAAACAGCATAATATCTAGTAAGCTGAAATATTTTGGCCATATCACGCCTCACGGCCGATTGGAAAGCAAAAATACTTGTTGAAAGTATGGTACCAGGAAGGACGAGCAGAGACCTACCAACACAAAGATGGGCACAGCCATATAAGTGACTCCATTGAGTGTGAAAGTTCAGACAGGCGGGGGAAATGGCACAGAGAGACCTAGTTCCTTACAGGCAGACTGGAGTGATGAGAGCGACGTTCTGCAAATTACCTGTTACATGATGATGATGATTATGAAAGCAAGATTATGCAATTTTAAAAAAAATCAAATTCTTGAAATGTGTTTTCTATTCAATATGGTCCATAAATGCAAAATATTATGAGTTTACGTTAAATAGTTGTGAAGCTGGGACCTTTTTGTTAGTCTATATTGCTATTTAAAAAAAAAATTGGTTAAATTTTTTTGAATTAATCTACAGCCACATTATAATGGTGTAAAAAAGGATTTCACAGTTCCTGTATTCTTATAGATTGTTCGCCACTTCTATCTGGTGATGCAAAATAGCAAAATATTATGAGTTTAAATTAAAAAGCTGTGAAGCTTTGGTATTTTTTAAAAATCTATATTGCTGACAGAGAAAAAGATGTTTAGGTTGCCCTTTTGCACTACAGCTACATGATGATGAAATCAAACAAGATTATGTAGTTTTTACTCTTGACATATGTTCTCCATTCAATTTGGTGCACAACTACAAAATGTTTTGAGTTTAAATCAATTATTTATAATAAAGCTATGGCATTTTTAGTAGACGCTAAACAAAAGTGATATCTGGGAATGTGCAAGGGTTAGCGGGTGTGGTAGTCAGTGGGTTATCGGTATGATCATAATATACTTTTAACTTTTATTTTGTGATAACAAACAGCCGTTAAAATCTGCTTATTCAACGCTAATAATACAGCATGAATTTATAGGTTCATTGACTCTGGACGCCCCACTGAGCATTGAACACAGGTCGACTTTCGTTTAACCTGAATGACCTACACTTAGAGGCGGTGACACGCAGAAAACACTGAAAAAAAAAGTGGAATGGGGGGGGGGGGGAGTGGTGCATGTTAGCCGACGCGTAAATTTCCTTGTCGTGGTGGATTAGGGGTTAAAGTGCATTGTCCTTTGTTTAAATAATGATGATACTAATTGTTATTATTAATATTACTAGCTGTACCTAGCCACGCGTTGCTGTGGCTCAATCTGCCTAAAAAGAACAGAAAAATATAAAGCACACGTGTCTAATATGGTTAATTTCGCATTTAATGCCTGCGGAGATACAGAGATAGTGTTGTCGGCCGACTCTAGAACACACAACGTATAATCGTGTCTTTATAATAATGGTCGTTTAAATTGTTTAAAGAATAAAAAACAATATTTTTTTTGTTTATTACATGCTTAAGCTTTTTGTTTTTTTCAAACAGCTAAAAGTAAAGCTTACTACTGTACTTCTAAACAAAGATTTCGAAAAAAAAAAAAATAAAAAAAAAAAAAAAATAACGAGAATAGCTGTCGCCACGGACTGTTCAGGTTAGGATATTTAATTTTGCTGAGGACAGAAAAACTCTATCACATTACTGGGTGTGGATACAGGTCTCCCGTCAGACAGCACGATATAGTAACCACTCGGCCAACCAGAACAACTACCACTATTCTGTTACTACTAGCACTGCTGCTACTATAAGCAGATTAATCTTGCGGACAGGGCGGTTACTGTGACTTCACTGACATAGGTAGTAGTGATATAATTAATGTCAAGTGAGATGCATCTCGAGAGAAAAAGATTGTGTCGAATGTGATGTATATGGGAATACAGCCTGGAGCAGCCAGACAATAATATTTCACCAAGAGCAATTAACATTGAAAAAAAAAAAAAAAGGTTATGACTATGTTAGCAACAGTGAACCATGATGACTACTGTGGCAACAGTAAACCAATCAAGATATGCGTAAAAAACCAATAACAAACAAGAAAAAGACTTCAAGTTTCTAGGGAGCACAATACAATCCAAAGAAAGAATTAAAGCAGAGATAGATCACAGATGTAATAGAGCAAATCAAATTAGTCAGATACAACGAAATTTGCACAACAAATATTTAACAACTGACGCCGAAACATTACTAGTCAATACATTATTTACCACAATTGTGTTATTAGTGCCAAACGTGGACATTTACAACAAAAGACACAAGAAAAAGTGAAAGAACAGAAACAAATGTCTACAACGAATCCCAAATGTGACTGAAAGAAGTGCCGATATCAGGAAAGAAGTTGGAAAGAAACTAAAATTTAAATATTTCATACGACAACATATCCTTTGCTTTGGACATGAGTCTCAACAAGTCAGTGCACCATGACACTTCGACATAATGGGAGCAAACCCGGAGGTCGACCACGCAAGCGATGGATATCTGAAATAATCGAGGTCGCAAATACCAGCTCAGCGTAGAACATACCACGGATCTCACACGATGCTTCTTCAAAACCTGACGCAAAAAGGCGATAAAACCATTCGAGAAGAGGAGGAGGAGGAGGAAGAGGCCCATAATACACAAGAGTATCAATGAGCTTTAGACCTGTCTCATTTACTTTGCTGTTATATTTTGGAGTGCACAATGTCTTTGCAGTTACCAGTTTATTTGTTTTCCCACTGTTTAACAACCCCGTTGGTTCTTTTCTGATTAGCGACCACATCACGCGAGATTTATGGACATCCCATATTATAGGGGAGTTAGGGTTAGGTTTAGTAGTAGTCGCCATTCATTTACCATAAACTCTAAAACTTACCCCCCCCCCCCCCCCCCCCCCCCCCCCCCCGATAATATAGGGTATCACCAAGTCTCGCGTGATGCGCTCGCTAAACACAAAAGAACCAACCCTTGTCATGATTATTATTGAAACTGGTATATTATGAAATAAGGAAATGTTTCTCCCCCACCGTTAGAATGCGACCCAAAACAAGCGTATTCCTAATACTGCCTTGGAAAGGTCAAGGGAAAAACACAGAAAACTCGGTTAATGAGGTTAGAGCCGCACAAGAATTGTGTCATGTGAAGGCAAGTTTCGTTTAGTGCTGGCGTCAACACTGTTTAGCCTTACTTCTTGTCAGAAACTATTTATTTTTAATCAAAGACATTTGGTAAAAGAGCAGGAAACATGGTTTCTTGTTTCCAGCTAGATCAGCGGTCTCCAACATATTTTAGCCCCCACCCACCCTCTTGAGTATAGGTCAAGACCTTCGCACTCCTTGAGATTACGACAAGACACCAGCGCCCCCTTGAG
>CAJHNH020002858.1:7500-77500 GCA_905116865.2 Candidula unifasciata | reverse complement strand
ATAGTTTTGTTACCAACAATTGTAAGGATCGCCTATGCGATAATGTGAAATACAATAGCATCGTCCTGCTTGCTGAATGTTGCAAGTGATGCAACATTACCGTAACATTCATACATGTTATTTTGCAACCGCTTACACATGGGTGTGTCAAGTGCTGCATCTCTCATATTTGTGTGTGTGCCTCTTTGTGAGTATGTGTCTACATGTTGGTGTGTGTAACTGTGTTTATGTGTCTGCGTGTGTTTGCCTGCGTGTTTGTTTCTATGTGTTTGTCATAGTGTGCGTTTGTGTGTGTTCGTCTGCGTTGGTGTTTCTGTGTGTTTGCCTGTGTGTATGTCCGTATGTGTTTGTCTGCATGTTTGCCTGTGTGTATGTCCGTATGTGTTTGTCTGCATGTTTGCCTGTGTGTATGTCCGTATGTGTTTGTCTGCATGTTTGCATGTGTATATGTCCGTATGTGTTTGTCTGCATGTTTGCATGTGTATATGTCCGTATGTGTTTGCGTGTGTGTCTATGCGGCTGTATGTATGCGTCTGTGTGTGGGTGTTTGTGTTTACGTGTCTGCATGTTTGTCTGCGTGAGTGTGTGTGTGTCTGTGTATCACTGTGTGAGTCTGTGTGTGTTTATGTGGGCATCTCTGTGTGTGCATATATGTGTCTCCATGCATGCATGTATGTATGTCTGTATGTATCTATTATGTATGTATGTCATGTATGTATATGTGTGTGTGTGTGTGGGTTAGGTGGGTGGGTGTGTGTGTATGTATGTATTCAGCCTTCTTTCATTTTTTTGCGGGATGAGAACGGGGAATGGGTTGGTAAAGAAGTCCTAACACTTTAGAAGTGCCAATAATAATAATAATAATATTTCAAAAAATAGTAATAATAATAATAGAATAATAATAATAATAAGCAAATAATATTTGCTCCACAAAAATCTTGGACTTCTATACATAGTTGATGTGGGGGGGGGGGGATGGGGGAGTAGCCTAAACCCTCTCCCTCTCACAACCTCCCCAAACAAAAGTTATGGGGATAGAGTACCTTTAAGTGATTATGTTTCAGAGCCCATGATTGAGCTAGTTGAAAAGAGGACATGGATACAAAGGGTAAACTTGTATGTGCTACAACATAATCATATATGCCATAATCTACATAGTATTATGTTATTGTCCGTAAGCACAAAGACACACAGTATAACAAGGTTAACAGTATACGTTAACTACCTCTAGAGGAAAAACTAAACAGATGAAGGCGAGACCACTTCAAACTACTTAAGTTTGGTATATCCAATATGGTTGTTGAAAGTGAGCTGGTGTTGGTAGCACAGTATGGTTTGTTTGTTTGTTTGTTTGTTTGTTTGTTTGTTTATTCAACGGATCAACATCATGGCACACAGGTGTAACCCATAAGTGCTCCGTTCTTCTTCAAATTCAATCCTGAGTCTGCGGCTAGACCGCAGCGGCTGACAAATAGTAATAAGGAATAATAAAGTAATGCAGTTTTATTTGACAACACAAAGAGTAAGCAGCAATTACAGCTGTTACACTGGGGAATAGAAGGCAGAAGAAGAAGTCTGACATTGCCTAAAGGTTGGCTTTCGATACTTCCTGACGTAATCAACCATAGATGGTCTTCCGTCAAATCGCCAGCAGCTGGGATCGAACGCGATACCTCGGAATGACGAAGCGTGCTGGCGAGGACTAAGTCACAGATGACCAGATTGCAAAGCATTGCAAGGATGGCGTCATTTTGCATACAGTAGCGGTTCATTCTAATGTACCCGTTAATGGCAAAGTAGACAAAACAATCACAGAAAGGATCTAGACAATGGTTCTCAAACTTCCTAATGCCGCGACCCTCTAATACAGTTCCTGATGTTCCAGTGAGTGCAAACAATATCATTACTATCGTTGCTACTTAGTCAGTTCAGTCAATTTGTGTTTTGTGATGGTCTTGAGCGATTTCTGTGTTCGACCCACAGGTTGAGAGCCGCTGATCTAGACTAAACAACAGTTGAAGTCTCACTGCCCCAAATCCCGGATGCCTGTAAGAACTATAAACATTTGGCTGTACAAAATGCTCTTGAGATAACTTCCTTCTGCGCTTCTTTTTGTTTACTGGTTGGGAACTCAGATAGAAAGTTCTTGTGTTTTTGTCTTTAGTCTATTTCTGGACTTTGGTCTTGTCCAAAAACTTGACTTCTGGACCTTGGTCTTATCCCAAAACTTGAGTTTTGGACTTTGGTCTTGTCCCAAACTTGACTTCTTATCTTAACTTTGGTCTTGTCCCAAAGCTTGACTTCTGGACTTTGGTCTTGTCCCAAAACTTGACTTCTGGACTTTAGTCTTGTCCCAAAACTTGACTTCTGGACTTTGGTCTTATCCCAAAACTTGAATTCTGGACTTTGGTCTTGTCCCAAAACTTGACTTCTGGACTTTGGTCTTGTCCCAAAACTTGACTTCTGGACTTTGGTCTTGTCCCAAAACTTGACTTCTGGACTTTAGTCTTGTCCAAAAACTTGACTTTTGGACTTTGGTCTTGTCCCAAAACTTGACTTCTGGTCTTTGGTCTTGTCCCAAAACTTAACTTCTGGACTTTGGTCTTATCCCAAAACTTGAGTTTTGCATGGACAACCGTTTTACTATTTGATATATTTGCGTGCAGACAGTTAGTCCCTCACCAACAGGAAGATGTAATTTGAATTGAAATACAACATCTTAATTAATGTCGTATTACGTCATAGGTGTTAAATGGGCAGTGCGTCTATCCGGGACCGTGGGTAGTAACCGACGGTCCCGGTCTATCTCCTCCCCCTTCTCTTTTCAGCACCCCTTCCCCCACAAGCAAAGGGAATAACGCCACTAAGTAGAGGTGTATACAGCCTTCCTTTTTAAAGTGTGCGGAGATAACTGATCCTAAACTGCTGCCGGATATAGCTTTATGTACACGACTGGGTGGGTTTCGTGATGACTGGTCAGTCCAACTAGGCATAAGTTATATTGGTCGCCGCAAAGTCATTTATTTATGGTAATGCATTCTGTAAAGGTGAGGGGGGATTTAGCGATTCTCACTGGGATGTGTTACAATTTTAATTAACACTAGAAAATATAGTACCTAATTGTAACCAACTCCGTCCCCTTGTGGGACACATTTTTTCGTTATTTTGAGGCCCCATCTTAGCTTTTGCCGGCGGTCGCAATATAGCCTAACGGTTGTACGCGATTTCTGGGACCTCTCCACGGGTGATCCTCATCTGCATGGTGGCGCTTTGTGTCACCGGGTGTTTATAGCTCGGTGTGATGCCCTGGCGGAGTTAAACTGACTACTACTAAAGTACCTAACATAGTTTTAAACTATATAGTTTAGAGCTTCATATGTATCCTGTCTAGGGGCCGACGTGGTTAAGCGACTAGGCGCTGGCCTGCGGATCTAAAGGTCTTGGTTCAAGTCCGGATGAAGCTGGCTCCCAGGCCGACCCAGTCCTACAAAGGTACCAGGTTGTCTTGTGAAGTAAAGGCGGCTGGCGTGATGTTGACTACATCGCTTACAAGTGCCGATTGGTCTGTAAAATATAGGTCTAGCCATAAACTACTTGTAGCACCACGGGATAGAAATGGGTCCTTTTTTTGTTGAGGAGCGGCTGGCTGAGTGGAGCGGCTGGCTGAGTGGAGCGGCTGGCTAAGTGGAGCGGCTGGTCGAGTGGAGCGGCTGGCCAAGTGGAGCGGCTGGCCGAGTGGAGCGGCTGGCCGAGTGGAGCGGCTGGCCGAGTGGAGCGGCTGGCTGAGTGGAGCGGCTGGCCGAGTGGAGCGGCTGGCCAAGTGGAGCGGCTGGCTGAGTGGAGCGGCTGGCCGAGTGGAGCGGCTGGCTGAGTGGAGCGGCTGGCTGAGTGGAGCGGCTGGCCGAGTGGTTACAAGGTCTGGCTCTCATGCAGCAGACCTAGATTTGAAACCCTGGTAAGGTTGTGTCAGGGGCAAAATTCAACATCCTAACCTGCACAGTCCGTGGCGATAGCACTAGCCCAGCGGTCCTAAGTCGTTAGGCTAAAGATACTTTGTCTACACCGCCCGAAAGATATGGTACATACAAACCTTAGTAATATTTTTTTTTTAATACTTTTTTTTTCTTTTCAGTTTTACTTTATTTTTTTTTTTTTGTTCCTGTAGTAATAATTGTGGTTCTTTCTACAACGCAGGTTAGCTGCAAATTAACTCCTGTAGTCCTTGGGAATATTATATGGTTAGACCCTGATCTCTTCCACAATTTGAGTCTACCGTTGTCTGAAAAACCACGAAAAGTTTTTTTTTTTTTTTTTAAATAAACAATCCGCAGCTGATTTATCTTGTATGTTTGAAAAAAAAAAAAAAAACGGCAATCGGCGTTATTAGGACCAAATCGCCAGTTGGGTATAAATTTGTCTTTAAAAATATCAGTCTAATACAGATTCACCTAAATCAGTGGCTCTAAACCTTACTAATGCCGCGACACTTTAATGCAGTTTCCTTATGTTGTGGTGACTCCCATACGTTTATTTTCTTTTTCAACTGTAATGAATGTGTTTTCCGATGGTCTTAGGCGACCCCAGAGAAAGGGTTTGACCCAAAAAAGGGTCGCGACCGACAAGTTAAGAACCGCTGCCTGAAACGCTACTGGGGTGAAAGGATCGGTTCTTGTTTTGGCCTTTTCTGACAAAAAACGCAATTGATCTAGCTATGGTACCATCGAAAACTGATGGAAAGATATAAACCAAACGAAAATCAAACAAACCCACAGAAATACACACAATTACTTAACTGACGTGTGCTTCGGCAACCACGTTGATGTATAGCCAGTGGAATGAAGAGACCTGTGTAGCCCAAGAATAAAAATCCCGGGAATGCTAAGGGTTACATCTTGAGTTCAGTTCAAGTGTTTTGGATTAAAAGATGAAAATGGAGCGATTTTTAAGAGACTTGCAGACTATGTCGCATTATTGGCTAGATTTAATGGCTGTCACCTCCATGTAGTGGGCACCTTGGTGATCCTGAGAACTGAAGTGCAACGGAATTGATTTCAGAGCACCGTTCTCCACATCCAAAAGATTTTGTCTGAACCTGTCAGCCAGTCGTAGACCCGTTTCACTAATGTATTTAATGCCCCGTCTCTTGCAGTTGAAGGTGTAGATTACAATGTAGCTCGTACAACAAATGCCTCACGTATGTGGAAGGTGTCAATCTGAAATTCCATAATTTTTTCTCCTGAGTCACATATGGACAATTCTTGCATACAGGTCTACGCAGAAGACCGTGCCCAAGCAGGACTCAGATGCAAGACATAACCGACAATTGACCAGAAGTTTCTTGAGGTTACGATCATGTCTACAGCCTACTAAAGGAAGTTGAAGGAAACTGTGCTGGTGGAATCGTCAGCAATAAGGATGGTTACCTGAGGAGAAAATTTTTTTGGCACGGATGTCGTGAGGGTAGTAGGTTAGTCAGAGGATAGGTCTGCTGTGTCGACGTTTAGGCTTGGACATGAGGGTCTCAGTACTATGGAAAGACTATGATCGGTGAAAGGCGGTAGATAAGATAGGTTCAGGATACGCTCGAAGCTGGAAGAAGTCCAACATTTTCAGTGCCTGACGATGAAAGTCGTCGTTCTCCGGGCATAGTCTGCGGAGGCGTAGAAGCTGGAAAAATGAATGGATTCCTTGCAGGAAGGGGGATGAGAGAACATGTAGAGAAGAAAAGCATGGGAATCAGTGGGTTTATAGTGATGAGGACTGAACGTGCTACAAGCTGATGATGACTGAGAATTAAGTAGTTTTTAAAAACTGAGACGTTCGCTTAAGCAATAGCTGTTACCCAAGAACAAACACTTAAATTATTACCACGTAAATAAATCTATCAGTAAAAAAAAACAATATCAGATATTTCCATTAGGAGTGTCTATTTTGTCACTCACAGACATATTTTCGTCTGTTAGGAAGACTCATAAACAACAATTATTAAAGTCCCGAACGTGCACTGTCTCGCGCAGGGCCGAATTTGCAAACTCCCTTAGACTAAATTATATTGCCTGTAGAGATAGCACGCTCTTTGCTAATAGAAGCCGTTCGATATTCTAGGATACTCTTCAAGCATGCAGTCTTCTATCGGGTTTCATTATTAATCGTTATGGTTCTGCTAAAGCTATTTTTATATATTTATCAAGGTTAACAATAGATATACTGTCACGCCATTTGTAGAAGAAATGAGATGATGTATCTCAATTATTTGGGTCATCGAAGAACTCAGATATGGAGAAAATCATATTGGTAGGGAGGTTGGAATCTGGGGACGTAGACCTTTTAGTCAGCCTCCCCTAAACAAGCTGTAAAAAAATAAAGAAAAAACATGAGTGGGGCAAGGTCTCCCCCCCCCCCCCGAAAAAAAAAAACACATTAATAATGAGGCCAAACAGCATTTCTCCAACATTATTAAAAATATACTACACTACTAACGTTTTCAGCAAGCAATTTTTAATTATTATTTTTAATTGTTATTATTTTTTAATTATTATATTTTATTTTCGCAAGTTAACAAACTTTAAGCCTTGTGATCCCCAAGCTCCTGCCCTCTCTATCCGCCTTCCCCTCCCTACCCGTCTCCCAACCGTAATATAAAATCGCGACCACAATTAACAAAACATCCCCTGCATGTACACAAATAGTCGCATAATATCTACAGTTGTAAATATATACCCGATACCCCTTTGAGACAATCCTAGTACCAAAGATGGTGAGGAATATTGCAAGGTAAACAAGTTAAGCGACTAAAAAAATACAGTTAAGAATAAGAAGTGAAGTAAGACAAAGAAAATGTGGACGAGCTGTAAGGATTTAGAGTACAAATAACGCTTACACATCTTGAAGTTTGAAGTTTGAGCAACAGATTAACATCATGGCAACGGGTAGTAACCCATAAATTCTCCGTTCTTCTTCTGTCCGAAGAAGCTCAGCGCAGTTCACAGCCTCTGTAGCACTGGCGAGGATTCTGAAATACTCTGGGCAGATTTTTAACTACACATTTTGCCCGGGCAGCGCCGTTAGGCTATTCTTTTCGATTTTCAACGGGCACACGGGCGTCCGACCTCACTACCCAGAGACCGGGGGGTTCGGAGCACTGTTGTGGAGAAAACGAGAATAAAATCAATGGCTACCCGACAAAAATGTAAATATCTGGGTGCTCCGTTCGAAGTAAGAGTGCATCTAGTTGAAAGGTAAGGAACCAACGGTCTGCACAACATAAGTTAGATATGTAAAACGGATGTGCAGTAACACTCAGGTTCTGGAAAAATACTGGAGTCCAGATGTGGACTAACAGTCAAAACTTCTCTCTGGACTTTATAACTGGTGAATGTGAAAAAGCAGAAGAAGAGGAAAAAGGGGCAGCAGAAGAAGAATAAGAATAAGAAGAAGAAGGAGGAGGAGAAGGAGGAGGAGAAGAAGAAGAAGAAGAAAAAAAAAGAAGAAGAAAAAAGCAGAAGCAGAAGAAGAAGAAGAAGAAGAAGAAGAAGAAGAAGAAGAAGAAGAAGAAGAAGAAGAAGAAGAAGAAGAAGAAGAAGAAGAAGAAGAAGAAAAAGAAAAAGAAGAAGAAGTAGAAGAAGAAGAAGAAGAAGAAGAAGAAGAAGACTAATACTATCTCTGAAAGAGTGCAAGATTATTCCTATGATTTCGTAAATATAAGACACTTTTCATTGTCACGCTTCAGCGTAATGAGGGACAAGAAACCATATTTGTTTTCTCTGCCACACGCTATTTATAGATTCATCGAATTCTCCAGGAAACCCCATTAATACAGGGTAATATCCATAATGGAAACTCGGTCACGTCAATCAGAAAAGCAGAATATTCAGGGAAAAAAATAAAGTGCAAGTTTGTATTGTTGTATGTTATGAGCAATGGTATAGTCTTGAGATACTAAGTTACGTATTTTTATTATAACATTATTTCACTTTAAACATATGCAAGTGAAAGTTGAAGAACCAATAAAGATGTAGAACAAAAGTTAAATGCATTAGAAAACAAATGTCTGAGGAAGATGATAGGAAAAAAATTGGATAAAGCAGTCAAGAAATAAGAGAAATTTCGGGGGAACCACTAGTAATAATAGTTAAAATACGTTGATGACAGAGGCCAAAGCTGCTGGACTTGATTGGATCGATGGAATTGGACTGATTCACGGGATAGAGCGGAATAGAGGAAAAGACTTCGAACTCTGTGTGATACAGAGTGGTACAACAGGATAGTGAATGAAAGAAAAACAAGGACTGTATTAATTATTAATACTTTTATCTTTTTCTTTTTATATTCTATGCTGCACACAACCTTCTGTCTCGTGTACTTACAATCAACTCCGACACAGATAACAATCAAACTGTCCGGTATCTTCTCTCTGTCTGGATCACCCTCTGTCTATTTGTCCCTCCAACTTGCACACCGTCACCATGTTGGATTTTTATCTTATAGCACCATGCTATATTTAATTTGTTATGGTTTCTGAGGGGCGGCTGGCTGAGCGGTTACAATGACGGGTTTCTCAAGCCGGAGAGCTGAGTTCGTCCTCTGGTTAGGTGACAACGTTTGTTAATGCTGAGAGAAAAAAAAAAAAAACATCCTGACCAGTACAGTCATTTGGCACCGCACTAGCCATGTGGCCCTGAATCTTCAGACCCAGAACCTCCTGCCTACACGGCCGTCACAAGTTGTAAATACAGACGGTGGTGTCAGCTTCAGGTATTTGACATCTATCTTACTGCTTAACGAAGCGCCATGGCATGACTCAGCCAGCTGACGTCCTCATGATGTCTTCGGTGCATCGCTGATTTCCTCCTTCATGTTTACAGGCCACGTTACCATGTAGCCCGCCCAGTAACAAATAGCCTTGTCTCCTTCTGCAGATGAAGTTCTTAAACCCACAAGTTTGGGACGAGGCGCGGACTCGAATATAACATTTTAAAAGCATCAGAAAGAGATACTGAAAGATGTATTGTGGATGCATATACAGACAGACGGATCAATAGACGGACAGACAGACAGACATACCTACATACACACAGACAGATGACAGACATACATATAGATGCAGACAGACATATAGATACACATAGACAGACAGGTCTGATTCAGGAGCTGGAAACAAGTGCATGTTGTAAAATAATTTATAATTTTACTACTGAGAAACCACCATAAGGATTACCAGCCCTGACAAGTACACGTTTCACCCAACAGTCTGTGTACGTTGAAACCGAACCGACAAACAATGACACGCTAAGGAAAGTGCAAATCGCTCCATTGCTGACAAAGACTTTGCTTGTAACTATGACAGTTCCATACGGACAAAGTCCTAGAGGGCTAATTCTGTTGTGTTATGAATCAGTCAGTGAAAAAAAAAAAAATGGAACTGCTAGAAAGTTTAGCGCTGCTAATTAATTCCCACTGCGCAGAAATACGCTTCTGAAGAGGTTCCTAAGCTGGACGCTACGAGGGGTTCCAGGTGGCAGCTTCAGTGATGTGGTTGTACTAGGGCAGCAGTTCTCAACCTATGGGTCATCATCAGTTCTCGTTATGCCTAGTGGCACATGAGGCTTCAGAGAGGACTTTCCATGCTTTCCTGTCCTGTGCAATCTTCAGTGCAGTTTTCCATGTCAAAAATGCCGCACTCAGGTCACTTTCCATCGTTCGTCTCCATGTTGTTTTTGGGCGCCCCTGTTTTCTCTTTGCCTCTGGTGTCCATGTGAGAGCTGTTTTGGCAGGTATATCAGAAGTCATTCTCATAACGTGGCCAAGCCATTTCCATCTTCTCTTGGTAATCTTACTGTCTAAAGTTTCTTGGTTTGTGGCTTGAAGTAGTTTAGTGTTTGAGATTGTATCTGGCCAGAAAATTTTGATAATTCTACGTAGACATGTGTTGTGAAAGGTGGACAGCTTGTGTGCATCCTTTCTGGTCATTCTCCAGCATTCCGCTCAACCTATAGGTCGCGACCCTTTTTGGGTCAAACGACCCTTTCACAGGGGTCGTCCAAGGCCATCACAAAACAAAAGATTCACTGAAGTTATGAAGTAGCGACGAAAATAATTGTATGGCTTGGGGTCGCCACAACATGAGAAACTGTATTAAAGGGTCACGGCATTAGGAAGGTTGAGAACCACTGTGCTAGGGCATTTTCTTAAGATTGTTTTGACAAATGCCTACAACTTCAATCACCATGTTAAAAGTCTACTTATATATACATTTTATGGTGAGTAGCAGCATCCCTGGACTCGTGAGCTTACGAATGGTGCCCCACTTCAATCACCATGTTATAAGTCTACTGGTATATACAATTTGTGGTGAGTAGCAGCATCTTGAGAAGCGGCTGGCAGAACTATTTAGAATAAAGGGCTCTGGTGCGGAAGTCCAGGGTTCGAATTCTTTAATATGGTGGGAAAAACAAATAAAATCCTAACCTGCGCAGTCCGTGGCGTCAGCATTAGTCATGCCGCTCTAATCCCTCAAGTTCAAAGATCCCCCTACCCCCCCACCCCCGCCTTTTTTCTCCCACACCCCTGCTTACACCAATAAAGAAGTAAATACAAATAAAATTTGTAATGCCTGCGGCACCTATATATATATATATATATATATATATATATATATATATATATATATATATATATATATGTGTGTGTGTGTGTGTGTGTGTGTTTGTGTGTGTGTGTGTGTGTGTATATGTATATATTTGCATGTTGCTGGTTCATTGACTATAATTTTACAGAATTGAAATACCTTATATATTACAACTAATAAAAATGATAGTGTGTCAGGGTCATCGTCCTACCTGTTGAAGGTAACACACTGATGATTGTAATGTGTCGATGAAGCCCATACAAAACATCACTGGGCAGTCAAAAATGACACCGAGCTGGTCTATTGTACTGCTGCCAGAAAAAAAAAAATCTATCGCATTGACTGACTGACTGACTTTTTTTAGCCCCCAGGAATCACACAAGCGATAAACACCCGATGACACAAAGTGCCACTAAGCGGATGAGGATCACCCGTGAAGAGGTCCCAGAAACCCTTTTCAGCCCTTAGGCCATATTTATGGCTAGACCATATCTATGGTCCGGCTATATTCAGGGGCCACGGTAGAAGCTAGGATGGGGCTTCAAATAACAAAAAATTGCATCCCACGTGGGGACGACGACAATTGGTCTAAAGCACGCGTGATACCAGTTTTAATACATTTAGATCTAGGGCGGTTGTACTGGGTTAGTTCAGGGATTCCATTGTAGAGTTGTGAAAGGGGAGTGGGAGGAGTTGGGAGGAAGAGAACAGATCCACTGCCACCCAACAAGTTTGCTGTAAGAGTTTACTAATTACGGATGTTTACTTCGAAGTTACGGTGCATCTACCTTAGAAGCTAGGAACCAACAGTCTGTATAATCACAAGGAATTCCAGAGAAATTTGACTAAAAAGCTCAACAAAATGGGGAAGCAGAAAACGTGTTGAGCTTTTTAGTCAAATTTCTCTGGAATTCCTTGTATTAGCTTGACTGCAGTCACCCCTATATTTTCTCAATTTTTGTATAAACACAAGCATGATCTGTAAAATGGATGTGCACGCAATCTGTAAAATGGATGTGCATGCAAAAGTCAAGTTCTAGAACAAAACTAAAGTCCGGAAGTGGACGAACAATCAGAACATTCTCCAGTAGCATAGGGGCTCTATGTTAAGCTGTGAATATAAAGTAAATTGCCATACATAAAAATATGTTTTACGTTTAAATTAACTCTCTGTAAAATAGCAAATACGTTACCTCCCCTCCCCCACCTCTCTCTCTCTCTCTCTCTTTCTCTCTCTCTCTCCCTCTCTCAAGGATGGAACATTTCTTCATGTCCATCTTCATTTTTTTATTTTTTTCTTATGGAGCAAAGAATCTAACATCTTAATGAGAAAAACTTCTCCTATCAAACTGCCATGATCAGCCCTAGTATACTGCCTGCAATATAGCTAAACAGTTGAATCTCAAGCTCGGAGTCATCTATGTCCCCTGTGCTGGACACAGCCTAGACTTGATAGGATTAAAAGCAGCAAAGAGTTGTCTACAGTTTGTAGAGTTCTTTGATTCTCTGTATTCATGTTTTGCTGGTTCCACTCATCGGTGGAATATACTGATATTATCCTTGGGAAACGATTGTGTGCTCAAGCGTCTATCTGACGATCGTGAGTCATCATAGCTTGATGCTGTTCAGACTCTGTGTAGGGGTTTCGAGTAAAGAAAACAAGCTCTGGTTTCTCTATGAGCTAATAAGGCACAGTTAGTCAATACCAGGAGTGAGGCAGATAATATATATATATATATATATATATATATATATATATATATATATATATATATATATATATATAAAAGGAAAACCTGATTAATAACAATCTTTCTCAAAATTCTTCGGAATGGCATGCTAAAATGAATGAGTAAAACACAAAACAACGTCGTGCAATGATAAGAGATGAACACCCTTGTTACATCGAATCCTTTTGAATCTAGTTCCGTCTTTCCGCTACTGAGCTGAATGCATGGCGCGACACTATGAGCTACGGATAAGGGGTATTTTATGTGGCTTTATTTGGCGCAGGAACGGGACAGCTACAGAGTGACCCGTTTGAAAACGAAGCCGAAACTGCCTTTACCTGATTACTCAATGATTCTTGAGTCTTTGAAAGCTTATCTCCAAATATCTCAGATGCAGGCTACAGATATACAGAAACACGGGATATAATGGATCAGCAGAGCTGCAAGAAGATTTATTTCTCAGTAAAACCGAATAGTTTAGGGTGGAACGTTTTTCCATATTATGGACAGTCTAATCTTTGAACTAATAATACATGCAGAGGCTTATTTACATATCGCACAACCGCTGCTTCTGATGAAGCAAAGAAAACGTTTGAACATCTTTGAACATCTGGCTAATATGTATCATAAATATCATAATTCTAAAGATATTTTGAATGAATTAATGTATCTCGAGCACTACATAGCTTTTAATGAAAATATTCAGACTTCCTCTGCATTGTGTAGAAAATAATTTTGTACAATTTGAAAAATGTTTTCTCGAATGTTAAAATTTAGACTCAGAGTGTTAACGTGCATGATGTTGACTAAATGGACAGGAGAACGTTCTTTTTTAAGAATGGAACTTATACCCCAAAAAAAAAAAAAAAAAATAATAATATGCTTCGTAGCAAAATGGGAGCAGCATCGTTTGAAGTGCCTCTCACTTGTGGAAAATAACACGAAGAACACTGACTTCAAGCCAGTAAAAAAAGCAATAATCTCAAAAAGAAATGCCGCAGATGCTTGTTATAATAAAAATTTCATGGTAATTTCATATTGTACCGCCTAATTTGTGTATATATTTTAACGAAGTTTTGTTGAAGTGATGGTAAAAATAAACATAGGTTTAATATTATCGACCATTTACATTTCATTCTGTGAGCAGTTGTCTAAGGAGCCTCAGCACACTGGTTTGCCATAGGGCCCATAATAATGTTAAGACGGCCATGTATCAGACAAACCCAACAGAACCGTTTTCTTATTGAGGATCTTGCTCAAGCTATTAAAAAAACCTCATACATATTAGGCAATTTTGGTTACGACATCGGCAGCAAACTCCCAACAGACTAGACTGCTCTGGACACAGAACCAACTCCAAAAGACCCTGCATATCTGGTTTGGGGAGACCATCACTCTCTTAGTGGGACCAGCTGATGACTATAGATTAGACGATCTTACCTTGGATACCTAACTCCGCAGGGAAGTCCCAGGGAACGCATCATATGTTCATAGGTTCTTACCTAGAAGCCCAATGAACGCATGATGTGTCGATTTTAGTCTCTCTTTACTACCCATTGGGCCTGTGATGCTACACTCCCTGGGACTCAAAGAGTTAATGAACTATAGATACCACCGGGCAGACGATAGCATGGAGCCGGATGCTCATCTACAGTCAGTACCAGGTAACATCCTCAGAAGTAAAGGCGGCCTGCGTTATTTTAACCATATAATCATTCGGCAGCGATGGCTTGAGAGCACCACAGTCCGACATTTTGTAATTGTAACAGACTCACAGGCTCACAGAGCATGCTTCAGAAAATGGAAACGTCCGTCCTGTGCCCAGAGTGGCTTGCATCGCGTAAGAATACGCAGATGGGCAGTACATCAAAGATCTTCTCTCCAGAAAATTCAGGTGTGTGAGGTAACAAGCAGGCTGACAGCTTAGACGTTTCCGCTTCTCTGGGCAATAAGTTATTACTTCATGGTAAAGCGGGTGTGGTGAAGGCTGCCTGGGATCAAATGGACAGTGCAGTAAAACATGCACAGGATCCATTCATTGAAAGACTAATTCTAGTGGGAGTGAGTAGAGGTTCTGGTAGATATTTAACACTGAGAGGGAAATATAGGCGAACTTTTCACTTTCATGTTGCACCTACGGACTATTAGCATGCTAACTCTTTGATGGCTGCTAAGGAAGGGGACGGAGCATGTGTGGGAATATACCGGGTGCAGTGATGTCAATTTTTTATTCATATATGCGTTCATAATCAGGTAAATGAAAATATGAGTCTATCCTCATATTCCTGATTCATAACTGACGTGACAAAAATCCCATACAGCCGCCTCAGCCTTCCACCTGTACGACCTACCTTCTTTTGTATCAATACATACACTATACTTTAATCTCTTAGATATTAGAACGCTATAATGGCTTATACCTAAGCATTATATCCAATAAACTTTCCATTTCTCACGTATTTGTGTTGCTGTCTTTGAGCGACCAAAAATACTATTTTGCAATACTTGCTTTCAAATTTTCATTCTTAGAAGATCCTGTTTTTTTGTTCCTTTCATGATCTGTTCTTTGCATCGGTGATTAACAGTACTTTTTCTATTTTTAACTTCAACTTCAAATTACCTTGCTCGACCTAATAATCTTTGTTTGCTATGTACAGCTTAAGTTGTCATTTTTCTTTAAGTATGTGTCTTTCATTAAAAATAGTGCAAAGGAACTGGAATGGAAAGAGCAGCCATTCTAGACTTTGTGCCTTGTTAATAAAAAAAATTAAAAAAATGAGTTTGCAAACGTATATATTAAATAAAATTGCTCAAATCGCCTTACATGAATGTTAGTGTACAAGGAGAATCCTTATACAGTACCCGACCTCCGTAGCACAGGTGATGATCTGAATATGTGTATACTTGAAACATTCACACTTGGACACTGCTTCGGTTTTTAGATTTGGTAGACCAGGAATGTGTAAGGGTGTGTTCAGGCGCTTGGCACTACAGCTTGCAGTGTTAAAGTTGGGCAACTTCTTTTCGGAGAGGTGAAGTAAAATTTAAGTAGCCTGCCAACCCCACCTCCACGTGGTACACGCCGGAAACTGAAGCCGCGAGGTTTCAGGCTAACGGGACAATGGCTCGCTTGGAAAGAGAAGAGGCACCAACCAAGTCAGATTTATTCCTGCCTCACCACGCGACGGGTCTAGCAAGCCGGTAGTGGTGTAACTGATTTCTACAAACACACACACACACTCTCTCTCTCTCTCTCTCTCTCTCTCTCTCTCTCTCTCTCTCTAACTCACACAAACAAAAATGACACTGAGCTTTAACGTGGTATCAGTGAGATAACAAAAGAAGAAGAAGAAGAGGTCCGGAAATCTTATTTTGGCATTCCTGGCCTTATCTTGTCCTGCTAGATCGACCTGAAGGTATAGTTTATTTGAAAGGCCAGACACCAAAGCAATTATCCAAAGATATAGGAGTATGGAGCGTCCCTTTCTTTTAACTGACAAATGAATGAGTTTCTGTTAAAAACACATGCCGAGTTTTGTCTCGCAGAGATTTGATTATGAGATAAATATAATCAGTCAAACATAGCTGGACTAAAAGGACTGAATAATTTGTTTTATACAATGTATCAACATTCTTATATCACGGCTAATGAAAGTGTAGGGGAGTCCTTAGTGATATGTACATAATTACCTAGTATGTGTGTATGTAACAACTGAGTCAAAAAAAAAAAAAGATGAATATTTAAACTTGTGACAATCCAAGCAGAATATTATACATTGGTAATTAAGCGCCTAGTGCAGTTCATGATATCAAATCGTAGATGAATTTTACAAAGATAATTATTTAATTCCTTGTTCACTTGTCTAAATTAAAGTACATTATACATTACTTTATGTTGTCAGTACGGTATTTATTGTTTTGGGGAGCGGCTGGCCGAGCGATTACAACACTGGGCTCCTGTCAGAACCTTGTGAGTACATTCATGTTGCAGAGTAGACCACACAATGAATATATCGTGTTCAGGGTACACCCCAGAGTTGGCACAAAGGTCAGTGGCGTGACTGGCCAAGTATGTGCTGTTTGCGATGGCGAAACTAGCGCTCAGTAGAGACCACTTGAAGACTACAAGTAAGAGTGAACTCTTTTCCGAACAAGTTTGCATCATGCTTGTTCCATGATTTTCTGAGCGGGTTAACCGGTCAAAAGGTACGAGGTGAGAGAACACAGGGATTAGAGATGCAGTGTTCGGACCGAGTGAAAATTTTAGGGAGACAGAGATAAAACGTTAGAGTTAGGATATTACTTTAGTGACTGCATAGATGATTTACAGTGTTATGTTATAATAGGATAGTCTTTTTGTGCTGTGTATTTAAATGGTATAATATATTGTGTTGTTTCACAATAAGCAAGTAGTGTCCATTTATTTGTGATCAGTTAAATCAGTTACATGTATGTGTTGTAAGCTAATGGCTAACCTTGTCACGCTGACCCTGCGCTCGACAGAAGCTCTGACATCTTGGTGAGCTCAGGTGACAAGATACAAGAACGTCCCCCACAGAGGTGTGGTTTGTGCACCTGGGATTGCCTGTGATAACAGACTGGAGAGAGCAAGTGATTGTAAAGCTCGCTCGGCCAGTGTTCCAAGGTAATAGGTGGCTATACAGCGGGAAGTAAACTGTCCGTTGTAATATCTGTACTTACAATATTAATTGTCATGTGTGTTCTGTGTGCGTTCTGGTTCAGTCTGTGTAAGGTATAGATTGTCTGTCAGAGGCCCACGAGCCACGGACCATCAAGGTCACCCAGAGGTCTGTGACATGTCAATAGCTCATGTCACCAACAGTAAGGTGAGATAGTTTTTCTGTGGCCGGCGAAAATTAAACGACCTAACTTGTACAGTCCGTGGCGACAACACTAGCCACAACGGTCCCCAATCGCAAGACTCCCCTGTCTGCACCGCCCTAACAATAGTGGTAAAACAGACAATATTGACAATTTTTTTGGGTTTGTTTTATGGTTGCGTAAAAAAAAAAAAACTCAAAGCTTGTCTGATTTGCAAGAATAATTATTTATGTATTTTTATTTCTTTCTCAGAAGTTTTCTAGTACCGATTTTTGGGTGGGTCGACTAAAAGGTAACAATTTATTTCTAAAAGCAAATAATCGTCATCGACGCAGAATCGAACACGAGACTTCAAGGCCTACAGTGACAAACATGGTGTAATTTGTATGGGGTCCGACACCCAGATACCCAACATGCCCATAAACCCACAGCGGGCATGTCAATCAGAGGGTCTCCGAGGGCCCCGTGGCTTTTAATTGTCGTCATGAAGGCCACACACGACAACTAATTGGAGTCATTAACTAAACGTTATTGCAGACTATTTCCCGTGTGCGGGCCGCATGTGTGCTTGCAAAGGGCCGAATGCGACCCGCAGGCCACCTGTTCGACATATCCTATCTACAGTATGTTAATAAAGTAGCTTGGCAACAATGCTATAGTCAGTGACTAAGTCAAGCTGTGACACTGTGTTGATAGTTTTGCAAGGGGAAGCAAAGAATGTCAAAGCCACACGCTATACCAAGCATGACGTAAGGGGTGTTAGGGTTGGTTAAGCAGCCATCTAGGTAAAGCATTCAGTTGCACAGGCCAGTAATCTAAAATTAAGTCTTTAAGGCAAGGGACTGAGGCAGGTTTGTTTAGCAACAGATGCCTGATCACTGATGTCTTTTTAATAAGTTTTTTACTTTACTGTTATTGTGATCTATCCACCAAAAAAAAAAAAAACTTCTCAATACGGTTGTGTCTCTACGCCATTTTCAAACTGTGCTGTCTGTGAATATAAATAAAATGGTTTCAACTATGGTAAAGTTTTACAAATGCAAACAAAAAATTTAATATTTAGGCTAGCTTTACAAAATTACATTAACTAAAAATATACCTTTATCAGAAAAAAAAATTTAAAAAATTAAAACAAGAGTATGACAGAACACATACGTGCTATTTTAAGGACACATGTATCACATTACTGCCTCAGTCCTTAGCAAATGTAGATACATGTCAAATTCTGTCTGCAAGGTTTCCTGTTTACTTAAAATGAATGAATGAATTAGATCAAACAACCGGATTTATGGTTCACTGCTGGTTTTATTACACAGATTACATTTCAGATTTGCCCTGGTCAAAATAATCGCAGCTGGGGCTTTCCCTGCCTACTCTAGGTGGCATGGTAATTTAAATTTAAATTTTGTTTCGTAAACGACACAGCTGAACGTATACACATGCATAGACTGTACATAGATGGATCAATCAGTTTTTTTCTCCTCCAGGATGCAACCTAAAGTTTGCGATATCATCCTGAGTTCCTAAAACATCTCAGTCTGGATGGCAGACCAACCAGTCAGACCCCAGATACCCCGTTCAACTTTCAAGGAAGTAATAATTATGGACACTCATAAAGGCTACATTCTTCTTTTTCTTCTTTATGTTCACCAGCTGTACACTCTGGCTGAAAGTTCTGGTTGTTCATCCACTTTTAGACTGCAGTCCTCTTCCAGAATCTGAGTATTGCGTGTGCATTTACAGATCTGACTCATTTGTATGCAGACTGCTGGTTCCTTGCCTCTCAGGCAGATGCACTCCGACTTCAAAGGAAGCTCGGAATTAGTCGACTCTTACGACATGCTTTTGGATAGACAGTGGGTCTATCTTGTTTTCCCTACAATGGGGCCCTGAAACCCACACGGGGAGGCTACAGTATATACATTGATCGATTAATCGAGCAGTGTGTCTTCTCCAGAAAGTTACTTCAAGTTTACATTACAATCCTGAGATTTTAAACATAATCTGAATCTGTGTGGCAGACTTACAAGACGTATCCCAATACCCCGTTCAACTTCCGAAGATGTAATAATAAAGGACACCCCTAAGGGCTACAGCTGTCAGGCGTCGCCTGAAGTCCTGTGCGGGTAAGGACCAAGACTGTACAGTGTGAAACACGCTTTTATACTAGTCTGGTGATCAAACTTCAAAATAATCCTGTATAGAATGTGAAAACAGGACTGCTGATGGAAACAACAGAAATAAAAGAATTATTAGGCCACATTAAAAGACATAATTTTAGTTATAAAAAACACGCTGAACTAGTAAGTTGAAATAAAGCGAGCAAGAGGTCGACAGCAATACTAACGAGGATAACATTATGAGATGGACGATCAGCTGTCTGAGCGTGTCAACATCCAGGGCGAAAAACAGCGTTTTGGAGATCGACTACATATTTATTATCTCGTGCCCTGCCAGCTGGCGTGGGCGCTCATGCATCCCCACAGATCACGATTCTTGGTTGCCTGGAACCGCTCTTTTGATGATATCCCTCCATCCATTGTTTCAGCCCATCCAGCATCATCTCTCTTGGTCTGCCTCTACCCCTCTTTCCAATGATCTTTCCAGTTGTCACGATGTTTTCCAATGTCTCTTTTCTCATCACTTGACCAGTGATCAGTGTTTGTCTCTTTCTTATTGTATTTATATTATTCTTATACTGAGATCTACTTTCATTAGCTTTTTTCAAACAATCGTTGTTATTTACACTAGTCGTCCAAGGTATTCGTAACATTCGTCTCAGAAACCAGATCTCTGTTGCTTCTAAATTTCTCTTAATTTGTTTACTGACATTCCAAGATTCGCTACCATACAGCACAATAGCTTCTATGTAACATTTTAGCACTCTCTTTCTGACGATCGACTACCACCAAACCTAATTATAGATTGATTTGTAAAATTAGTCTGTTATTTCTAAGGAGTAATGACGTCATCAAGGTTTTCGAGCACAATAATGAGTACCGCGAAATGTACTGGGAACCAAAAGTACCCATACTGAGTGCTCCATTTGTCTAAAGAAGATATCGAGCTAGCACAATAATCCCAATACGCCGTAAGGCAGTGGTTCTCAACCTGTGGGCTGCGACCCCTTTTTGGGTCGAACGACCCTTCCACATGGGTTGCCTAAGACCATCGTAAAACACATATTTACTGAAGTAATGAATTAGCAATAAAAATACATTTATGGTTGGGGGTCACCACAACGTAGGGAACTGTATTAAAGAGTGGCGGCATTCAAAAGGTTGATAACCACTGCCGTACGGAGTAGACAAATTATGACAGGATAGCTGGGTAACTGTTAAGGCCATATAAACGTTACGATAAACAGCTCTGGAAACAGCTTAGGCCATAAAATCAGTATGATAAACAGCTAGGAAATTTTTGGAGCCATTGAAAAGTATCATAAACAGTTGGGCGATTGTTGATAAACAAGTGGAGAACTGTTAAGGCCATAAAAACAGTAAGATAAACAGGTTGGGAACAGTTGAGGCCACAGAAACAGTTAGATAAACAGGTGGGGAACTGTTGAGGTCATAGAAACAGTGTGATAAACCCATTAACATTTGCTAGTAGGCACTCGTATAAAGAAGTGGAGACTGAAGGACGGAAGCCCTATTTGAGGTGACAGGTTTGAAAAATAATATAGAAACTATAACTTCAGTTGTGTACATTGACTAGTGTTCTCCTATTTCAATTTTTATGTCTGTGCCAATCAGTGCATGTTAATGTGTTAAACAAGCAGTGGAAAACACGTCCTTAACTTTTTTTTACCTATTCACAAAAGAAAACAAAAATCACACCTGGTTGCTTTTTTGGGGCCTAAATACTTCGCTATAGAGACTGATCCGTGGCAAATACATTCCTGTCTACCAAGGTGCCTTTCCTGTTCATAACTGGAGTTTCATTTCAGTTTTTTTTTTTAAACTGTCTGTTTCCATATACATGCTGTTTAATTGTTTATTGCCGAAGACAACCAATTTTAACATCACCCGATGTCTACATGGGAGACGCTGTGTGTTTAGGCTAACACTCCGTATGCCAGGCAGAAGGCCGTAGGTTCAAATTCACATCTAAATGGTATTAAAAAAATAGAGTAAAGGTCCCTTTTCAATAGCCCTTTAGGGCTAGACCTATATTTGTATAGACACATCGGCACAAGATGGGTGATGTGGTCAGCATAATTACGACCACCTTTACTTCCCAGGACTGCACCAGGTACCCACTCAAGGCTGTGAGTCAAGGTCATTTCTGAAAAAAGTCAGGCTCCTCCAGGGAGCAAACCCACGACCTTCCGATCCGCATACGAGCATCTAGCCGCTACGCCAGAACGACTCCCCATCTGCTTTGAGTTTTAAAAAAAACCCATTACACCCAGGTTGACCTAGTTTCAAAAGCTCAAAGCGCCGCCGGTATCAGGAAGGTCCTTTACGTGTCAATATCTGCTAAATGCGTTTCATGGCAAAAAAATAATTTAATAAACATGCTAATAACATCTAAGAGGCATTGGTTCTCTGAAAAATGAGTGCTTAGAAGGGCCGAATGTCAGACGGGCCTGCGTGCACAATTTGTAACCCTTTGGAAGTAAAGTTCGTTCGTTCGTTCATGTTGCTTAGGTGATGCTAACGCACTCTTTATTTACCTCTGAGTTCTATCCTAGTTGCGGGCAGTATTGCAGCAGACAGCTTTGCTTTAGTTTCGAACGTGGTATCCGGAGCCGACAGTTGAGAAAGCCCTGACAAACTACATATAGTAATGAAGCCGTACACCCCCCCCACCCCCCCCCCCCCCCCCCATCAAAAATAATATTTTGGGGGTTGGTTTTGCCACTCGCAAAAAGAATACTCAAGTAATAATTTGTCAGTTGTATGATTCCAGTTCATAGTTCTTACAGTTATCCCATTAACCAAATGTTTCCGCTTTTATAAAACAGAGGATCCAGGCCAGAGATCCTGTATAGAATTTCCCAGACAACATCAATCCTTGCCAAACAGTACATATTATAGAGATCCAAAAAACATTTCATGAAAAACCAAGCTACGACTGAGCATTGCACTAGTTATTATTAGTACTTTAAATGTGACTGTGAAAAGTGGACCTTAACAGCTGAATTCGAATTGGAAATACGATCTTCAAGAAAAAAAAAATATTGGGCGTATCATACAGATACAAATTCGAAGTTCGTCGTATAATTAATTAATCAACACACTGGTAACTACTAGCGTTTGTAAGCTAAAGTGTAAAGACGGACAATGAAGTGGTACGGACATGTAATTAGATCTTACGGCCTCTCGAAATCAATAGTACAGGGCTCTGTAGAGGGGAAGAGAAAAAGAGAGGCAGGCCAAGAAAGACCTGGATGCCTTAAGAATGGAACTACGAAGTCCATTGCATTTGTGACTCAACGACACGTAGTTTCGTGTGACGATGATGATAATTGATAAAAGCTTAAAGGTCTCCCTTGATGCTAAACTTATATTTATAAACCAACTGGCACATGATGGATGACATAATCAACATATATCTTATCTTTTGGTTCTTAATTTATAACGTACCCTAAACACGAAATCCCCGTGGGAAATCCACAGCTGACCTGACATTCCATTATTTCAAGGGGTGGAAGTGTGCTGTTGTGTGTTTTTTTTTCAGTGTTCATCTAGTGTCTTCTAATCCTAACCCTAACCCTAACCTTAACCCTAACTTTAAACTTGGCTGTAGATAAATCGCGAGAAACTACAACCTGAACACCCTAGAATTTATTGGGAATGTCTCCTGTGACGTTGTCGTGACGTCAGGGGTAAGTTATAAATTAAGTACCTTATCTTTTACTTCCCAGATCATCAGCTGTACCAGATTTAGGCTTGGCTGACCTGAGTGCATTTATCATTGAAAAACCATGGATTCGAACCAATGACCTTAGGGCTGATAGTCGAAGTTAGCGACTTATCTATTTCCGCTCTTTTCTGCTCCTGTTTTTTCTTGATAATCTATGAGTGTGGGGTGGGGGAGGGGGGAGGGGCGGGATTTTATGCGCCCATTTTTCTGCCATTTTCGCTTCAGGAGTCATGTTGATAAGGTTAACGGAGCTCCAGCAAGTCACCGCTGTGAAAACATGTCCCAGCAACCACTCTTATAGAGGATTACCGAGTCGCATTTGATATCTAGGCTAAACCATTACCAGATTGGACAGAGTGACTGGCACTTGGACTGCATCAGGAAGTCTACCCGTGTGGTTTCCAGGGTGTCGCTGGTGAGGAAAAGTCAAAAGACCAAGTGCCATCTCCACAACAAGCATATCGTAAAGAGTGGCTATTATAGATGTTTCCTTTAGAATCGAAGTGTATCTGTCATGATTCCATCGAAGCGAGGAAGCAACAGTCTGCATGCAAATTAGCCAGATTTGTAAAACGTATGTGCACATAAAACGCAAGTTTTGGAACAAGACTAAAAATCAAGACGTGGATTAACAACCAGAACTTTCTGTAAGAGCTTAAAGCTTGTAAATTGCGAAGTAGGATATCTCGCCGTCAGGTAGTTGCCCTAGCCACTAGGATAACACAGACCAGACAGCTTCTGTAGAGCTAAAGGACCGCAGAAAACCAATGGATGAAGCCTCTTCAAGCCCCAGCCCAACCACACCCCACCTCAATGGGAATGGGTTGTGCGGGAAAGGAAGGGGGAGGGTGAATTTGAAAAGGCAGATAGCTGGGTGCTTTGCTGCAAAAATCTTCACGTTTAGTCAGTATCCCCGATGGATGAGCTTTAGGTTATAATTGTGACTAGGTTGTGAGCGCTCTATAAAACGGCTTAGCACTGCAGGCCACCAAGAGTTCCAGCAGTGTTGATGCGATCAAATGAGACTAACCCAGATACTATACAGACCGGCGACGAGGTCGTCTACGGGCGGGTCAATGGGTGACCCGATCAGAATTCTTTTGTAATAGAACTAGTGCCTCTTCCCCCTAATATGTATAGTTCACTTGTAAGTGTGTGTTCATAATTTGTATCTTATATCAAATATATTATATTTCTTGCGTTGGTTTCGACAGTGGTATCAATAAAACCGACCGTCCAGAAGCAATGGCAAACTACTGGACGTTAATTTGCCTAGAAAAACCACACAACAGTCCCCGCTGTTGAGTATCTTGTCGGCTCCGTGGCTAAGTCGATGCGAACGCTTCGTAATGCCGGGTTCGATCGTAGCTGCGGGCCGTGCACCTTACGTTGGTTTCGACAGTAGTATCAAGAAAGCTGACCGTCCAGAGAGCAATTGCAAACTACTGGATGTAAATTTGCCTAGAAAAACAACAAAACAGCTAGGTACTATTTGGGTTGGTTCTGCAACGTCCTGTAAAATACACATAACCTATACTATATTTTATTTGCAATTTAGCACACTGTTATTACTGTTATTGTTAAAATTATTATTATGAACTTCAAAAAGCTTACTTAAAAAAAAGCCCTCCCTTCACGTCAAATTATCAGTTTTCCTTGTGTCGCCGCCCCTGACCATGACAGTGGATCACAAAAAAGAAACCAGGTATATTCACCATTCGTCACATCTTATCTCCTTTGCAACGATCTCTAGCAGCAGTTTGACCGGTATAGGAGATTGCAAAAACCGCTTGATCGTTAAAACACCAAAATCTTATTTCAAATAGTGATTTAACACGGTAGCTATGTCACAGTAAGCCACCGACTGAACCACTACTCACTTCCACATCTCTATCGACCAAGGGCGGTGGAACATAGCGGCTTGGACATCATGAGTCTCCCTTACAAATACGTGTTACGGACGGGACAAAATCACCCCTCCACCTAGAGAATTTTGCAAATCTGCTTATGGACCCCCACCCCCCCCTCCCCCCTTTCCCTTGAACACACAAACTCACACATACTCGATGTATAGGCGTTCTGTTTTAAGTATTTATTTACAAGTCATATTAAATCAAAGACTGCATATTAGTATATCTAGTTTATATTCAAGACATTTTGAGCTGAAATGCTATAGAAAGATACTCAGAATATCTTGGACAAAGAAGAGGAGAAATATTGACATCTTCAAAGATCAGAACATCAAGGAAGATTGGCTAATAAACAGCATCCTTTCTCGGAAGCTGAAATACTTTGGTCATATCAAGCACCACGACGGACTGAAGACAATTATAGCAGAAGGCATGGTATCAGGAAGGAGAGGCAGGGGCCGACCAACACGAAGATGGGCACAGGATATAAGTATGAAAGTACATGAGGCGGGAGAGTTGGCGAGAGAACGAGTTTCTTTCAGGCAGGCTGTGATGAGAGCAACGTTCTGCAAAGGACCTGCTACATCATGATGATTATGATAATTCAAAACACAATGATAATAAATGCAATTATCTTCATTATTATTATTGCGCACATAAATAAGCTTGAGAACCTCTCCAAACCCCTTGAAAATAACAAAGATACCCCCACCCCCTTTTCCACTCCTAACGCAAGGATTTCTCTCTGGCTGTGCCCCTGTCACCACCATAACCACTCCTCCCACATGACTGGCTTATTGTATGTATCAATAATTCATGTCCGGTCTGGGAGCGATGCGTTGACAATATTTGTACCCTAGACATTGATCGCAGCCTCTAAGATAGTTTCTGGCTAATGCCCCGGAAAATCGAAAGGAACGGGGCTTTGGCAATTTCCCCTAATGAAATACTAGTTACTCATGCCATCGCCACAATGACCAAAGTAGAGGGAAAAAAGGTTTTCCCTCTCTCTCTCTCTCTTTCTTTCTTTCTTTCTTTCTTTCTTTCTTTCTTTCTTTCTTTCTTTCTTTCTTTCTTTCTTTCTTTCTTTCTTTCTTTCTTTCTTTCTTTCTTTCTTTCTTTCCCCCTGAATTATGTATTTCTTTATTTTGTTCTTATCTGTGAGTCCACTTTCAGGAGCCTATGGATTTCTCTTTGCTTTTTCAACACACGACACCACACCAGATGTGTTTGTCAACACAATATGTTTCTGGTAACTGATGTTAGACTAGTGTTGATGACCTGGGATTATTTATCAAGCTTTGACCTACATAGTGGGAGTATAATGGCTGAATCTGCCGTGCTTACATCCTATCTATTAGTAAAGGAAATAGGACAATATAAGCTGTTAATACTGACTTTACGACTCTGGGGCTTTATATCTATATGCGCTCTTGTATAGGTTCTGTGGCTTAGGCGTTACGAACGCGCTTTGTATTGCCAGGGTGCCGGGTTCGATCCCGCTGTGGGTCTTGCGCCTTGCGTTGGTTTTGACAGTGGTATCGAGACGCCGACCGTCCAGTAAGCAATGGCAAACTACTGGACGTAAACTCACCTAGAAAAACCACAACAGAGAAAAAAAAATGCTGGGGTTGGTTCTGCAACGTCCTGTATAGGATACGCAACTAACATACTTGTATAGGTACTTATATAGTGGTTTAGCAGGCTCGCTAGCGTAGTTGGCTAAGCCGGACTACGAAGTGACCTGGTGACGAACTCCTTGTGGTCCTGGTTCACGCCAGGGGGTAGGCAGAAAAGCCACATTTCTCCCAGATTTAAGGTATTTATCATGGAATCAAGGCCAAAGGGTTGCGATATCCACACTACTGAGCCTAAGGGTTAACATTAACAACTCATGGCTTCTGGATACTAAAAAAAACAGTGGTTTCATTCAGACACATGTTGAATATGTATGATGTGGTGGGAGGTGCAGTAAGTTGAATAAAGGATGTGTCTGTGATAAGGGCAGCAGACTAGATAAAAGCAAAGCCATTCAGCCACTTACCAGACGCTGTTTCATTATATATATATTATCTTCTCATTTATTATTTGATCATTTACACAGACGGTTCAGTGTTAAGAGGCAAAAGAAGTGCTTGGGGCTTTTTAGCAAAAGTTAATGGTCGACGTTTGGTGCAGTAGAGCCTAGCATATGATACCACAACATCCAGCTTAAGAATGGAGGTGGAGGCGGTCACTGCAGCTTTTCGTTGGCTAGAGAACACGACACACACACACACAATGTAATTGTAACTGATTCAGAAAGCATGCTGAGGAAGATCAGAACAGGTATGCTTCGTGCAGAGTGGCATGCTTTGCTGCGGAGGACACGATTGAGGAGTATTGTCTGGATTTTTTCACCGGGTTTACGCCGGTGTGTTGGCAAATGAACAGGCGGACAGACTGGCCGGCTCTGCACAACTTGGTGGAATACTGCTAAATGATAGGGCAGACGTGGTTAGTGCCTTGTGGGAGAGCGTGTGCAATGCGGAGGAGCAGATAGATCACCACAGTTTGGTGAGATTGATGCAGTTGGGTGTGACGACAGGTTCTGGTAGAGGCTCAAGGCTCAGAGGAAAGGCAAGACAGACATTTAATCAGAAAGCTACTGGCACCATTGGTATCGGAACTCTTTACTGGCTGCTGGAGATGGAGACGGAGCGCTTATGGGAATGCCCCGAGTGCTGTGATGTCGGTTCTTGAATCAAATCAAATCAAATCATTCTCAATTATTACGCTTCTGTCCGTCTTGCCTTACCAGTGTCGTGAGGTTATCAAAGTGTTAACAATCCAACTAATAACTTGGTCCAATGCCTCTCCGCCAACTTTGGTTACTAAAGTCCAGAGATTTCATAGCAGAATGTTGTTTTCTTGTTCTTCTTATAGTCCATGCCGTGAAAAGGTCCAGGATTCTCTCTCTCGGTCTTCAGCTGCCTCTCTTCGACTCCGACATTCCCACCATTAGATGTACTGAAGTTTCCCTCTTCTCAGGATATCGTCAAAGATGAGCCAGTTTCTTTCAAGACATCTTTATGACTCTTTTTATCAGTTCAGGGTATTCTCATCATTCGTTCTCTATTATAAGATTAATTTCTGGTTTCAATCGATCTTTTTGTCCTGAACTCCTCAATCCCACAATTGTTGTTAGAAGTTATTGTTAGGTGCACCTTCACGAAAGTAATACTGGGGTGGCTTTGAGCCTCAATAATTGTTCTAGAGACCTGCAGTTGTGGACGTCTGGAGACTTAAGCCATTCTTAACTCCGCAGATACAATGTGACCCTAATGCAATGAGCCAATGTCAACAGGTTCGTGCATAAGCCCATAACCAGAGCCCTCTTGAACTTCAACTGAAGAAAGTCCTAACGTTTGCCAGATTAACAAGAGCATTAATTCGTTTCAATTATAGGAGTAATTTTGTTTTGCTCCTGATCTAATCTTGTCTGTGTCCCGTAGGCTTGTGAATCACAATACTCTGGCACTGCATGAGATCTTTGGCCTTATTTACGGTTTATTATTAATATATGTTGTTTCAGTTTGATCAGTAAATGTTCAAATGTTAACTTCATTCTTATCATTTTAACTACAAGTAACTCTTGTGGTTCTACAAGAACGCCTTTTTGTTTTAACTGTAAAACACAGCTGGGAGCTACATAAATTGTGGCATGGTCTTTAACTAGATATTTCCAGGTGTTTACATTTTCTGTTTCAGTGGGTTCCACCTACCATCCTCGTAAAGAACACTTAAATACAATTACAGTCGAGCCACTTCAGCCAGTTTTGGCTGTGACAAATTAATAAGTGATTGCTTCCTCACATGTCTATCCCTTTCCTGTAAAGACCGCCTTTCTTTTATGACAGCAGTCACAACTTTTAAACTGCGTCCGAAAGTTCTAGTCTTTCGCCCACTTCTGGACTTTATTTTTGTTTCAGAATCTCAGTTTTGTGTGCACATTCGTTTTACAAGTCTAGCTTATTTGTGTGCGGAATGTTGGTACTTTGCCTCTCAGACTTTGAAGGAAAAGCCCTATTAGAAATCTCTTACGACACGCTTGTTAAGGAGACGGAGGTCTATTCTCCCCCATCCCCCACTCCACATCCCCACAATGGAGCCCTGTCATCCACACGCGGATAATTCGTGTTTAAGTCCTAAAATTCTGAAGCGAGTGCATCTACTGGCTTAAACAGCGTCAAAAATTGGATAATTCACGACGGATACAGAAATAATTGGGAGACACAATAAAGATATACAGACTTAGCTTGGGTGTTCAGCAGCTAGGGATGTATGACAGGACGAAATGTCGGTTACAAGCGGGGTTCTTAAACTTCAATATCTACAGCACATTCGTCCAATGAGACGGAGCCTCTATAGATTTGATCATAGTGCTATTATGTTTACTGCTCAACATAAGAACTTTACGCCTAGTTATAGCACCATTTGCCCGATTTGCTGCAATACGTTGAAAATTGCTTCGTTTTTAATTCTGCGCTGTCTCCGCAATGAGGGTTGGGTACTGTGTGCCTGTACCTATTTGAGCTGTGCTGTCTTTGAAAATATTACCTGATGAAGCTCTCATCTCTCCCATTGTGTGATTATCGTAATACAGTCAGAAAACACTGAGACGGTAGGCTGTTCAGCATGGGAATTGCAAATTTCAAACCAAAGATCGTGAAAGGGTTAAACGCTTTCACCAAATTCTCAGTCACAAAGCCATACCATTGTTTATTGTGTTTTTATGTAACCAGTATGGGTTTGTGAAATAACAGAGCATTGATAGCAGACAGGGCCCACTAATATTGACAGAATCGTTAAAATACATATAGCTTTGAAACCAGGATCTTCCTGGTTAACACATACTGTTTGATTAACTTTCAGTTATATACTTATCATCATGCGCCTTGTCAGAGGTCGAAGGTTTTCATTAGCTTCCCATAGTGCTTGACCTTCTTTTTTGTCTAGGGGCCGATTTCCTTGATGATACTCCCCCATGCTGCTCCAGTCACTGTCTTCTGTTTCTTAAAACTTCAGCTGTTGCGGTCTTCTTCAAAGCTGCTTTTATGAGGATATGATCACAGAACTGTTTGTTTCTTATCGTTGTCTATCGTCATCCGTATCATCTGTTAGCTGGTCCTTTATTGCAATTCGGTCTTGTTACAACACGCTTGACTGTCTCTCTATTTCCAGAAAATTATCCAACCCTATGTGCTTTTATAGCCAATGCGTCTTCAATGTCTTGTATCCGGGGACATTTAACTCGTTTTCCCGAAACTGTTCCCTAAATGGCCGCCCTTCGATGACCCTATCACTGGAAATGCTAGCTCACTTCACACTCGCTTGGTTCGACATCAACAAATTTAAAGCTTCAAGAGAAGAATAGGTACAAAGAAAAGACGACTCTTCAGTACGTGAACATTATCCGATTCAGCAACAACAATAACAACAACTAGCAGCAGCAGCAACAGCAACAACAACAACAACAACATCAACAAATTAAAAGCTTCAAGATAAGAAGAATAGGTACAGAGAATAGACGACTCTTCAGTACGTGAACATTATCCGATTCAGCAACAATAATAACAACAAGCAGTGGCAGCAGCAGCAACAACAATAACATCAAAGACCTGCACTGACTCACCTTAGATACTTTGACACTGTTCTCAGGTTTTGAAGGCATCTGACCGGCATCATTGACGTCATAATCGGTAATTACACAGGAGAACACAGGAGGCGACGAATGAGACTGTCGAAGACTTATATCAGCCACCTGGGCTGCTAAAAGGTGCACAGTCCCTCCAGGCTGATTGGAATCGTAGTTATCCATTTTAGAACTTTGTCTTTTTTAATACCCCAAGATGTTATTGCTATTAACTTCTGTTGAATTTTATTAACACTATTTCAAGGATCACTCCGAATTCAAAATCTGCACAGGCAAGCCCGATAAGATTTAAACTAATAACGAGTAGACCAAACACCAGCACAGATAACACGGTATGCAATTTGCAGTTACACACCAGACAGCAGAATCATCAACACAACGAAAAATGCAGTGAAAGATAGGAAGTTCCAACTGTAGAACTTTATATCCACACGTGTTCTAGCGATAATCGCACCATCTAGACGTGACTACAGGCAATTAATAAAGGGTCATTAATCTGTGGGATAAATGATGACACTTGGTATGGACGAAAGCATTCCTACAAGCTGTTGTGATCAATTTTATTGTTTGAATTACGACACAGCACAGAATCAACCATACACAGACACTGTTGTTTACACTCTACTATACTATACAAAGGTATCCATACGTTTCCTGTAAGAAATGTAATTAGGAAATATGTCTCACAGTCACACTCATCTGCTACTTTGTATAAGTTGCAGAGTATCAGACTACAAAATCAATGCTTTAATACTATAAAACAAAAATAGACATAAGTAAAATAATTCTTCCAAACTGGTGGGCTGTGACACCGAGCAGCGTGTTAACACAACAGCGCAGTTGACAAAGCAAACACAACGATCTCCTGCAGTGACAGAATTAAATACAAGTCTGCTAGTGTTAGGCGACGGGTTGCCGGTTTTGTGCTGGGAGCTACCTCAATTTGGCGAGAAAATGTTCTAGTCTCGTAAAGTTTTCAGTCAACCGAAGTCAAGCATGTGAAGTTGTTTGATGCGGTTCTTTCACAGCCCGATTGTCTTCTTCTTCGTTCGACCTAAAAAGGTGATTGGCCAGGTGTGTTATGATTTACAGCTAGGCTTAAAAAGCTAATTAGTCGCCTTTTACGACTGGTTCTTAGAGGGCCGTGGGTTAACCAGTTGTAGTTTTCAGTAACCGATTCATTTTCGCGTACAGTGCCGTACAGCATGGATAGTTTTTATCTCTTATGTGTCATTATCTGTGCCAGAAAAAAAGGGGGTTTTCATTTTCTTAAGATTGTCACTGCGCTATGGTGTTCGTGCATCTGCGCGAAACCATCCTTTGAGTTTGTCTTTCGGCATGTCTGTCTACTGATACTGTTATGCGCTTGATATTTTTCTTTCATTAAAAAAAAAAAAATCTAACATGGAACTGTGTCTAAGCCACCACTCACTGTGGAATTTACCGAGGTGGACGTCGGGCACATATGGACTGAATAGTTCCATGCACAGTGAGAATAATCTGTCGACTAACTAAGGGGCCGTGAGTCTAGTTGTGTTTTCTCCCAAAGTGGGGTCCAGAAACCCACACGGTGAGCAGCAATGCATTCAAATGAAAGACTAGTTTCACCTTTTGGTGTGTGTTGGGTAGCCAGTGGTGAAGGTAGTAAATACAGCAGTTGGAGTGTGAAAGTTACACGCATTCATAAAGTGTATGCCTTAACACACACACACACATACACACACACCCACATACACACACACGAAATATCGGTTGTGTTGCACAGTTTTCTCCTAGTTGTCTTTTCTTCACAAAACAATTCTTCAGAAATTATAGGAATTATGTGTTTATGAGGTAATACTGCAAAGCTTGATACTTCTAGGGACTGAACTCGGACCACGCTCTCAAAAGGTAAGACACTAACTACTATACAACCGCGACTCTTGGTCGGGGAGTCCATGATCTTAAAGGTGAGTCCAGATGCACTGGCACAGACGAAACTTTGGGTGGGGTGTGTTGCCTAGGCACATAATAATCACAATATCCTCGATAATGACAACAATATTAACAACCATTTTTATTACGAACTTAAAAGAGTCTTCGGACTCTCTTCTATGAACGAACAAACTTTATTTTCAAAGGGTCACAAATTTGGCACGCAGGCCCGTCTTACATTCGGCCCTTCCAAACACCTGTCTTTCACACTGCAGCTGTATTATGAGGAATTATTAGGGGCCTCAAGCAACATCAGTCAATCAATCCACAGAGACACATAAAGCAGAGACTAACTGTCGCCACTCAGTTTGATTCTAAGTCATTCTCTCTATCTCCAGTTTTGTTTATCGTGTAGCTTTGAGTTTAGCCTCTTAATTCGCCTCAAAGTTTCTCTGTATCTGCCTCTTTCTCGCTGTCCCTATTGTGCCAATTGTATTGCCTGTCTCGGCCGTCTTTTTTTTCATTTTGAGGATGTGTTCAATCCACCTCCCTCCATCTTTTTTTTTTTTTTTAAATATCTAAATTTACATTTTCTAAGTCTGTCATTTGCGGTAATCTAGAATTGCTGATTTTATCCTTCTATAAGAACCCCAACAATAGTCTGAAAATTTCTTCTCTCGAAGCCTCTGATCATGCTCTCTGTCCTTCTAACTGTTGTTCCCCCCCCCCCCCCCCCCCACCCGCCTTAAAGTTTCTGCTCCATAGAGGACAACTGTATTAACGCATGTTTTATATATACTGAGTTTAGTTTTAGTGCTGTAGATGTTCGATCTCCAGACGCCCTGAAGTCTGTTGTACGCAGAATTTGCCTTTGCAATTCTCTGCTTGATTACAACTACTATATTTCCATCCGAGCAGATATTGCTTCCCAGGTAAGAAAAGTCAGTTACTGGTTCCAAACCTAAATTAAACTTAAATTATCTATTACTATAGGTCTTTCACTTCTGGTTTTTATCTCCAGCCATTTATGTTTTATCGATGTTTATTCCTAACTATGTCCGTAGTCCATATCTGTCTTTTGTTGCAGATGTTCTTTACTTTGGCTGATGATACAGATATCATCTGCAAAGTCCAAAGGTTTCAGTGTTCGAGGAGGTTCCACTAAAGTCCGTCCGTGTGCCCGTGTTTGCTATTTTCATAACCTGATCTATCACAATGAGAAACAAGAAAGGTGACAGAAAGCACCCTTGTCCGACTCATGATGTTACCATGAAGTATTCTGTTTATATAAGTTTTACGTTCACTTTGCATTGGTATCCTTTATATAGTCCTTAAAATATGTTTATAACTTGATCTGGTAACCCATACGCAGCAAGGATCCTCCACATCATTGTTATATCCAGACCGTCAAAGAACTTTTCAAAGTCTATAAAGTTTATATATAATGTGACATTCCATTCTAAAGCGTGTTCCACAATATTTCTGAGAGTTAAAATAGGATCACAGCAGTTTCTAACTTTTCTGAATCCTACCTGATCTTACGACAACACTCAGTCTTTCGACGTTTTAGTTCTAGTGTATATCACCCTAATAAGTGCTTTTCTGGGCAGAGACAACAAACAATGTTATGCCTCTCCAGTTGTTGCAGTGTGAGAGATCCTCTTTCTTCAGTAGTGGTATGATCACACTATTTTTCCAGTCTGTTGGGACCACTTCACTTATCCATCAGTTTTCTGTTGAAATTTCTATGTAATGCTTTTGCCTTTAACATGTCAGCACGATGAGCCATGTTTAACTGTATTATTATTATTATTTTTTTTACTGTTATTATTATTATTATTATTATTATTATTATTATTATTATTAGTATTATTAATAATATAAATTATCAAAGGGCAAAAATAAATATTATTTAATGTATAACGCATAAAATAGATAACTTTTCTTTATCGTTATGATAGCCACCCCCCCCCCCCCCGTCCCCAAGGGTGAGGGGGTGGCGCCCAGTTACGAAGAAAATTATTGGAAGTAGGGTGTCCTCAAGAAGTGGCTTTAATATTGTTTAAATGTACTATAATAATAATAATAATAATAATAATAATAATAATAATAATAATAATAATAATAATAAAAATAATAATAATACAATAATAATTTGTTATTACTATGTGATGATGGGATATAAACACAAAATATCTGAACTAATATGTTATGTATAAAAAAATATACTTCTAAAAAAACCTTTATACATGGTGAGTGGGTTGGGGGAGTTTTGTTGCCAAAAAAAGTAATAGAAAGCGGGAGGAGGAGGAGGATAAGGAGGAAAAGAAAAAGAAGAAGGAGAAGAAGAAGAAGAAGAAGAAGAAGAAGAAGAAGAAGAAGAAGAAGAAGAAGAAGAAGAAGAAGAAGAAGAAGAAGAAGAAGAAGAAGAAGAAGAAGAAGAAGAAGAAGAAGAAGAAGAAGAAGAAGAAGAAGAAGAAGAAGAAGAAGAAGAAGAAGAAGAAGAAGAAGAAGAAGAAGAAAAAGAAGAAGAAAAAAGAAGAAGAAGAAGAAGAAGAAGAAGAAGAAGAAGAAGAAGAAGAAGAAGAAGAAGAAGAAGAAGAAGAAGAAGAAGAAGAAGAAGAAGAAGAAGAAGAAGAAGAAGAAGAAGAAGAAGAAGAAGAAGAAGAAGAAGAAGAAGAAGAAGAAGAAGAAAAGAAGAAGAAACACACAAAAATACCCGAACGCTAGTATACTCAGAATGTGTACAGCACATTCAAATGGTTTTACAAATAGGCCCAACTGCATTTTAACAAGCTGTCATGTGAATTAGACTGTGCCGTGGCTTTCCATCACAATAGTCCAAAATGTAATGTCACACAGAGGAGGCTTTAGTTGTGAACTATAGCAGATCTGACGTTAACTTGATATCCCACTAATATGTTGCAATTCACCTAACCTACGACGAATTGAATACATTTCTACACAACCTCAGTAGGCGAACGTATTTACTTAGCTTCGTATTTTTTACGTGCCTCAGTGAAATATAACTGCGCACTTTACAATTTAGTTTCAACATGACCTGAAGGAAATGAATGCAGTGGGGATGTTGTTTTAGCAACCAGATGAGAACAAATGTGGACAAAGATTAAAAAAAAAAAACACGCACACGTACATACTAACAAGTGCACACACACACAACCACTCTCTCACACACACACACACACACACACACACATTGCTACCACCAGACGGTACATCACTACTATAAAAAATTTACTGACAAAGAGAACTGAAAGAGAGGAGGACGATGCAGTGTGTAGAATGAAGGTATAACAGAGTCCTAGGAAATACATTACATACGAAGAAGTCAAGCGGGTACCGACCTCGCAATTTATGTATACGTTACCTTGATATCAGCAAGTACCAACTGATCAAGATAAGACGCGCTGATGACGATGAGATGGGAGTACAAATTTAAACAGAGAGATGTAGACAATATTTAAAAATGTGAATTTTTCCAACATGTTTTCAGCAGGCTAGCTGACGCAGTGGTGACACTATGCAGTCCCTGCATTTAGTCTTTACTTCTGGTGCGATATTGTCGCGTACAGTGTCTCACTTTCACTTCGCTTAGTTTTCGAATCATATAATCTTTATATGGTGATAGTGGTGAGGAAGGGGAATGGAGGGATGGTGGGGGGGGGGGGGGGAAAGGGGTGTAATTTCATGCTGACTGCTAGGACCCTTGCCAGTTCTCGGAACACCGGCTGCAGAGCATAGACATGTCAAGACGGAGCCCATTGGGTTAAATCTGGTACATGACGGTCGATCGTCTCACATTTACTCGCCGCTGTAATTGGCATAAGCCACTTCTTCAAGTGGTATCTTTAACAAAGGGTGTGTGGAGGGATTGTTTTTTAGGTGTCATTTCTCAGTTCGCAGTCACACTCATTAAGGGTTATTATGGCTCTAGTGTGCTCAGATCCTAATGGAGTCAGACATGTTTCGAAAATGACATTGGCTCCCAGGTTGACACAGTCTACACAAATATAGGCCTCCTCTTGTGTGCCCAGTACACCTGAAGATGTGGAAAAGGGTTATTTACATTTACAGTTTTTATGGCTTTTGGGCACTTGTTGAGAAATGTTTACACTAAAAGCGGTAAAGTCGAATGTTGAAATAGGAATCAACAACACAGTGCTCAGCACACTAGCATTAGCGCCCCACCACTATCTTCAGCAGCAAACGAAGAGTTCCAGTAAAGTAAAGTAAAGTTCCCTTTTCACGCCTTTTGGCGCATCGGGCATATGGGCAGAGCGTCCAATATTTTTACAGACCATCAGCACTCTGGGGGTAATGTGGTCAGCATTAGGCCGGCTGTCTTTACTTTCCCAGGACAGCCCATCCTGGTACCCATTTTAGGCTGGGTCGACCTGCGACGTCCCATACCACGACAAAAATCCACGCAGCCTGCAGTGGGTTTCGATCGCGGTATGCTGGCTTACGAGTCGGACTCGCAACGCCTTAGCCACGGACGCCGCTAAGAGTTCCAGTAGCACCAGTAAACTGTCTTACTATATATCTTTCTCACGTTTATCTGGAGTGTTGAGAGTCGGCCAGATCACCTCGTAATTCCTAGCACCACCATTCTCTTCAGACTGTATTGATCTATTTGTGCCCGTGCACAGTTCACACGTTCCCAAAGGGCCCTTGCAACATCTAGCTTGTCATACATCACTTCATCACCAAGTGGTGCAGAACCGGCCAATCCATCTGCCCCCTCGTTTTTCAACACACCGGCATGACCTTGAGAAAAATCTAAAGGACACTAACTACCTGGGACCTATGAAGCGATGCTTACACTCTGCACCGAGCATGCCTGTCTGCACCTTTCTCAACATGCATTGTGAGACAGTTACAATTAGGGCATGTGTGTACAGCTGATTCTCAATCCAACGGAAGAGCTCAAGTAGATGTGGCGATCATTTACCATTCGTGTATTTCTTTAATAAATTTTACTTTGCTTAGTCTTTCTTTGTATTTGAAGCATTCTGTTGATAAAGGTTTATCAATAAAAAGAGACCGCGTGACTGGAGACAAGAACTAATTTACCACATAGCAAACTACGACTACGGAATTAATTTAATGGAGGAAATGGAAACGATGTGCACAAATGTAATCAAGCATTTCGAATCAGGTCTTCGTCATGAATAAAACAACAGGAATCCCCACCTTCTGTATTTTAAATCTCAATCCATAAATACTGACACGTCTTTAAAACTTGCCCAACGAAAAATCCCGAAAGAACTTCAGCATAGACGAGAACTGACAAATTCACTAGGGATGTGCTCCTCGCATTTTGTTAAAGCTGCGATCCACCAAAGCAAGGGGAAATTTGTGGCTTGCGTGCTAAACATCCTATGTTTATGTGATACCTACTGTATGTGAGTATTTGGTGGGTCTGCAGTGTATAGCGCCTGCGGTATCCCATATCATCGAGATGAACAGACCCAAGAACATGTCTCGCAAAAATGTCCTCTCCTGGAGGATCAGCGAGGCAACATGTGGCCACACCAAGTAGACCTGACAACTAAACTTTGGGAGAATTGGCGAACAACCTAGCTGGCATCTCAGTCTATAGCTTACAGAGGTTTATGTGTGTAGCGCTCAAGAGAAATTGATGGAAAAGGAGTAGGATGAGAAGAAGAAGAAAACAGCCAACCAAACCGAGAAACAAAAACAAATGTAGATGCAGCTTAATCGACAAATCTGATTATCACATAACTTCAAGCAACTGCTGCTGTTAAAAGGTTGACAAATCTTATATATGTAGCTGGAGCAGTATTTCTGATAGACGAATTTTCTATGTTTGGTGTGTTCTATTACTCGTTTGGCTAAGGAACGTTTTTCCACACAAATAGGCAGTAAAAATAACTACCCGGAAAAAACAAAAATTGGACAGGACAGCCTATAACTAAGAGATGTATATACCTGTGTATATGTGTGTCGTTCAAACCCATCACGACCGTAGAACATGCGACCAACACCCGGGGACACAAAGTGCCACCAGTCAGATAAGGATTCACCCCGGCACAAGTAATATTAACCCTGTTCAACTATTATGTTATATTGGGTACCCTGACTACAGCCGGAGTGGGGCTTTTAAATCACGAAAATTTGCACTTGACGTCTGGACACAAAAATAACATCAGACACTGCCCAATCATCTTTTTTTATTTTATTTTAAGATGATCAAGTGCGCATGATCTTCTATTATATCTTTAGAGAAGTGAATTATTATCTAATGGTTACCTTTACGAGAATGCTGATTATCGGAGAAATAATTATCCAGATTTGCAAACACGGAAAAGAAAAACCAACTAGCCTACTCCGTTACCACCGGTTGAAGAAAAAAAAAAAAAAAAAACGCTGCACCAGGGGACAAATGTCGCTCAGGGAGCACATATATATAAACTGTGATACCCGATAAAGGTGTCAATACAGAGGAAATGCTGGAATAAAAGAGCACCCCTGCCCCCTAAACTATTCGTGGGAAGAAAAGGGAGGGCATTCCAGGGGCGACCACACCCCCCCCCCCCCCCCCCCCCCCCCCATTTCCATCTTCCTCCATATGTCGACACACTGAACTATGTAATGCCATTGGAAAGACAAATAAAACATTTTGAAAACACGCTGCTTTCCCAGTGGATAGATAGATAGTAACGAATATGAGTTATTGACACCAAGCTTTTAGAATAATACACGATCTTTTGAACTTAATGCCGACACATTCTTACTAGAATAAAGATCAATGGTTCTCAACCTTCCTAATGCGTCGACACTTTAACACAGTTCCTGATGTTGTGGTGACCCCAATTATTCTCGTTGCTGCCTTACAACTTCAGTGAATGTTTTCTGATGGTTTTAGGCGACCATGGTGAATGAGTCTTTCGAGCCCCAAAGGGTCGCAACCAACAGGTTGGAAACCGCTGCTTTAGATCAAAAGGGGGAAACAGTGATAGTGTTTTAAAACATATGAACACTAAAAATAAACTCTGGCCATATTCCTTATTATGTCTCAGAAACAGGTCTCGCTAGATCAAACGTTATGTTGGTTTAGAAAGAATAATTTTGGAATGTATAGATTCTTTGCAAATGGCAAAAGTCGACTAGTGCGAAGCTAGTCACAGGTCATTAACTCAGTTAGTACTAGGTACATCAACCTAAATCCTGTTTCCCATAGGGAGTTTTTACTTCACGTTTTAAATAATTATGTCAAGGTGACTTAGGTCAATAGTTCAAGGGTTAATGTTCTATTTAAGGCAATATGGGTAAGTGTAACAAATGTATGTGTTATAAGATATTAGGTTAAAGGTGAAAAGTCGAGAAGATCGACGCCTTTGCACCACATTTAATCACAAATGGCTCGGTCTTTCTTTTAAAACGGAGAGTCGCATGACGACAGTGTCGCACAAAGCACGGATACTGTAACCCTTTCGACGATCCCTAAATGTCTCGGAAAAAATTGCTTTAGTGACGGGAACGACGCAGCCGTCAAACGGACTTACGACTTTCAGAGCGCGAGCAAAAAGACGTGACCACTTCGCCAGGTTGACCACCGTGTAATTTCTCCTCGTGGAAGGTGGAGGAGGCAGGAGGATGCAGCCTTGATGGTGGGGGGGGGGGGGGGGGAGTCACGCGTGTGTGTGTGGGGAGTCATGTGTGTGTGGGAGGGGGGAGACGTGTGTGTGTTGGGGGGGGGGGAGTCATGTGTGTATGTGTGTGTGTGTGTGGAGGGAGTCATGTGTGTGTGTGGGGAGGGAGTAATATGTGTGTGTGTGGGGGGAGTCACGTGTGTGTGTGTGTGGGGAGTCACGTGTGTGGGGGAGAGAGTCACGTGTGTGTGTGGAGTCATGTGTGTGTGGGAGGGGAGTCACGTGTGTGGGGGAGTCACGTGTGTGTGGGGAGTCACGTGTGTGAGAGAGTCACGTGTGTGTGTTTGGGGGAGTCACGTGTGTGTATGTGGGGGGGGGGGGGTCACTGTGTGTGTGGGGGAGTCACGTGTGTGTGTGGGATGGAGCTAAGAGACGTCTATAATATAAGTGGAACCCAAACACGCCCTGCGATTCACGTGGTAGTGAATGAGTTAAAGACACATTGGACACGAAAATTCATCCAATGAGTCACCTTTTTTGGGGATGCCTAGTTGACCATGTTCTTAGTTCACTTATATCTTTGGCGAAGCGCAGACTCCGTCTGGAGGTGACAGGTTCAATTCCCGGCACGGTAACTATAGCTTTCGATTTTATGTTGTCTAGTGTGTTCTTCTATCTTTCTACTTCTTTATGAGTGCTGATCAATACACTTTCTGTTGCTTGATTAATACACCAGAAAAACTGAAAGATGTCGAAAGTCTCTGAGGATGTTTGTGGAGGGAGCGGTGTTTCGCAAAAACCCGGAAACAGGTATTGTGAAAAATACATTTGTTTTTGGCTCCAAAAAAATCTCAACGCCAGTTGAATGGACTCAAGTGCTCAGCTGAGTATTCCTTTTGATTCACAAACAAAACAAAAACAAAAACACCTGGGTTATACGTGGCCATTTGGTGAAACCATTTATCTGACTCTGAACGTCGTGGATTCCTTTCATGAACTGCGACATCCGGTTCAGAAGCTCAGTTTAATTTTTTTTTCAGAGATCTCTTGGAGTTTTAAAGCAGATTTTCCCAACTTTAAACTTTAGTACAAGTCGTCCCCTTGTGAGTTGCAATTTTTTTTAATTTTGAAGACCCCACCTCGGCTTTTGCTGGGGGCCCTAAATATAGCCGGTCCATAAATGTGGCAAAACGGCTGAACGGTGTTTTCTGGACCTCTCCACGGGTGATGCTCATCCGCATGGGTGGCACTTTGTGTCACTGTGTGTTGATCGATTGTATGATGTCCTGGTGGGGTACATCTTACCTAACTTCTAACTTTTTGACAGCACACATTGTTTTTTGTTTTTTCTTATGCAGTGAACTGCAACACATGAGAAGATATGGTCAAAAATGCTCCTTGTGTATCAATTGACAATTGTATTCTGAAGTGTTAGTGGACTCTGAAAAAATTCTTCTTCTTCTTCTTCTTCTTCTTCTTCTTCTTCTTCTTCTTCTTCTTCTTCTTCTTCTTCTTCTTTCTTCTTCTTCTTCTTCTTCTTCTTCTTCTTCTTCTTCTTCTTCTTCTTCTTCTTCTTCTTCTTCTTCTTCTTCTTCTTCTTTTTCTTCTTCTTCTTCTTTCTTCTTCTTCTTCTTCTTCTTCTTCTTCTTCTTCTTCTTCTTCTTCTTCTTCTTCTTCTTCTTCTTCTTCTTCTTCTTCTTCTTCTTCTTCTTCTTCTTTTTTACTTCTTCTTTTTCTTCTCCTTTTTCTTCTTCTTCATCTTCTTCTTCTTCTTTCTTCTTCTTCTTCTTCTTCTTCTTCTTCTTCTTCTTCTTCTTCTTCTTCTTCTTCTTCTTCTTCTTCTTCTTCTTCTTCTTCTTCTTCTTCTTTTTTTTACTTCTTCTTTTTCTTCTCCTTTTTCTTCTTCTTCATCTTCTTCTTCTTCTTCTTCTTCTTCTTCTTGTTCTTCTTCTCCTCCCCTTTTCCACCACCTCCTCCTTTTTTCTAATTTTTCTTCTTCTTCTTCTATTTCTTCTGTCTTCTTCTTTTTCCTTTTCTTTGCGTTTAATTTCGTCTCCTCTGGTCAGATCATCAGGTGGGTTGCCTCTATGAACCAGCATGTCAGCAGCAGGTGTTTCCTGGTTCCGGATACTGACATCCATCACACAGGAAAACAATTTTGCTGTTTTTAATTTGTATTTCCAGAAACATATTTTGTTTTGAATATCTTGGTTGTAATGAAAATTGAACAATTCAATGTTATCCCACAAATTTCACTTACTACGAACTCATTTCCAGTTACAATACTCTCCCTTGATCACACTATCCTACGATAGTGGGTGTAAATTTGAAAACTTCTTTCAAGACAATAAACTTGTCTAAGTGATTGACAGATCGATGTCGGTCAGGTTTTATGGAACAATTTAGTCAACGTTTGTGAGTTAATGAAAACAATTTGCTTTCTGCCCAGTTTAACCTTGCTTGAAACTCAAGCCTAGTAACTCATTCTAGCTGACCTCTTTTCTCTTCAATGATTATCATTCCTTATTTTACTTTTTGAGATACGGTGTCATCTGGCTTATTCCTGCTTTTGTGGGAGCTACAGAAACATCTAAAACTCCCATTTGCCGCTACACCAAAGTGGCTCGTCTAACAAAATAGCATCCCGTTTAATATCTCCACAGTTTAGCGTGATACATGGTAGAGTCCCTAAGGACACCTTCTATGGTAAATTTCAGACGGGTACAGGTTGTCTACGATATTCAGATATGTGCAAGGGGCCATGAATGATACACGTATTTACGTAGATTCGTTGGAAAAAAACAATGGTCAGGGACCGTGCTGCGTTGAGAGGAAAAAAATCAGGATGTAAATATAACAAACAAATTAACGAATGCTGGTTAGTTTAGAATTAAGAGTCTGAGAAGAAATACACTATATTCATGTGGTGGCAACAACGACTGTGAAATCCCATGCTCCAACAGCTGAAGGCCAGTATTGCCACTTTTTTTTGACAAAACATCAAAAACGATGTCAACAAATATCTAAAAACATCTAAATTTGCGTAGAAAAATCTAGAAAAAACATCCAAATCGAAAGAGTCACAAATTACATAGCTATTGACATGACTTACACTTTAGAATCATGTCCTCATCTTTACTTAAGTCTGCCTTACAAGATCCACAGGATAAACTTAGCTTGGATGATGAAGTTGAAGCTTAAGATCCAAAATGACCCTGGTATGCTATAGCTGTTCCAATTTCTTTTAATACCCAACCAGGGAGCTGATAAGTGGAACAGCCTTTTCCTACTCTTATCAGGCCGAGTTTTATTGTCAAGATAGCATTTAAGAGGTCAAATTTCATTCTGTTTTTTAGGTTAGATTTGATAAATTCACTCCAAATGAAAAACGTCTAGAAAAAATTCACATCTAAACGTCAAAAACGCCATCTAAGTGCAAGAAAAAACATCTAAATCTGGATGTAAAACATCTAAAGTGGAAACACTGTTGAAGGCTTGTCTGAACACAGGCAGGTCTTGCTAGACAAACCCGCAATCGCCATGAGCAGTGATTTTCATACTTCTGTATAGCATAGTGTTTTATAAACTTTTCTTAGCTGCAGCGCCTTTTTAAAAAAAAAAAAAAAAAAAAAAAAAAAATTTTCACGGCACCCTAACCTAAGTAAAAGTTTGACTTCTCGCGTCTTGGTTTAATTAATTATGAAGCTTTCACAATATGTCGACCCAGCCTTGAGTGCAGTCCCGGGAAGTAGAGGCGGCCGGCGTGATGCTGACCACATCACCCATCTTGTGCATATTGGTCTATAAAAATATAGGTCTAGCCCTATATGCCCTGTACGCCTAAAGACGTGGAAAAGGGTTCTTCCTCCCCCTTTTTTTCACAGTATTACCCGGCGCCCCTGTGAAGAGGTCGCGGCTCCTCCGAAACGTCGTGGCGTACAGTTTGGAAATCACTGGTATAGCACTGTCGTCTGGAAAGACGGAAAGGTAGCACACGCTTTAATTAATAATGATATCTCGCACACGCTCTAACGTTGACTTAATTATGTTCGATCTGATTTTTGTATTACTTGAACTATATTAATCTCATATGTTTCGGTGGTATTTGATTCATGTGTGAATGCTATTTGTCCTATGCTTGCATTTGGGGTGGGGGGGGGGGGGGGGTGGATATGTTTAGGTGTTATTTAAATGTTTAATATTCATTTGATCTGTGTTTGTGTTATTTTTGAAACACACTTATCTGTTATTAAATCCACATTTGTGTTATACTTAAACAATAATAATAATAATAATAATAATAATAATAATAATAATAATAATACAGACGCATGTTGGCACTTTCACCTTTCCATCTTTCCAAACGATACTGTAATATTGTGGAATAGTGAGGTATGAGAGTCACAGTCTCAGACGATTGCAAGTGTAACTAGTGTCATCTCTATACGCTTGAACTAACGTATGTTTGATGTGATCCAAAATACGACACACCGTGTGTCTCCTGGGAAAGGGGAGAGGGTGACATAAGCCCTTTCACAATTTATTTTTCGTGTTTGTTTTTTAATTATAGTATAATATCTACCGCAAATATAAGCCCTAGTAACGATGGACAAACAGACAGAATGACTTTGTTCGTCTTCATTGAAGGTATTGAATTATAAAGTAATGAATACACAAATAAATAATTTGGTACTATTCATCGTTTTCACCTTTTCTCGTCAGTGCAAGATGTCCTAGGGAATTCCCCGGGAGAGTTCTATACTCTAGAGGTGTAATGGATTGCCTTCGTTCGCCGTGTCTATATAATGTGCCAAATAGCGTCTTGTCTTCGTTCTATAGGGTCGACCCACTGTCTCCCAGCTTTCTTTTGCCCCCAAACGAAAGTGAGCAACTAATTCTCTATGAACGACTGTTGGCTCAAGGGTTAGAGTTAGGGATGCGACAATGATGACAGGCACGAGAAATTCATGAAGAAGGCCAAGTCACGAAGTAAGAACAGCACTTCCATGTGGGAAAAAAAGGGGGGGGGGCAGAGTAACGGTGACGAACGGACGAAAGTAACACGCAGTGGAAATGATGACACCATAAACGATAACAAAGATGAAAACAAGCAACACATCACACACCTAGAAGTTGTTACTTTTTATGTTAGTGTTAAATAAACACCAACTATGACTAGCCCTGACCCTAACACTTCTAGACTATTGTACCGTCCCTGGGGAATTCCTTAAAAAAAAAGCTAAATAATACCAATAATTTTACTGACAACAATGAATTAAATAATGGATAATATAAACGTAAATTGTTATATATATCAAAATAAGGCATCTCTGAATATATGCCTTGAGGGCGTCTTTAAAAACAAACAACATTAAAAGTGTGGGCATTATTTTCGTAAAACTGTTAAAGAACAATATTAATCAAAGCGGCACTGTTCCAACAGCCACTACACTGGATCCATTCACATTTTACTGAAAGATGGAAATGAATCCGCAGAAATTCACCACAAAACGAACTATGTCACTGCTTGTATTCGATAACTGTTATAATGGACACGTACAAAATCGGCGGTTATAAGTCAGCAGGCGATTAGTCTGGGTTCATTTGAATTTCAAAATTGGTATCGCAGTTCGTGAATCTAGTATGATTTGCATGTAGAACCATCTGTGGCCAAATGATGAAGTATGCTATACATTCACGTCATTACATTTATGTGTTGGGAATTGTCTAGTGTGTGGAACCTGTTGTTTAGTTTTTTTAAAATTAAATTTAGTCAACCCTCTTCGTCTTTTCTGTTTCTCTTCCCTCTCATCATCCTGTTCCTTCATCTTCTGAGATTTCTTTTTCTTTCTTTCTTCTTCTTCTTCTTCTTCTTCTTCTTCTTCTTCTTCTTCTTCTTCTTCTTCTCTTCTTCTTCTTCTTCTTCTTCTTCTTCTTCTTCTTCTTCTTCTTCTTCTTCTTCTTCTTCTTCTTCTTCTTCTTCTTCTTCTTCTTCTTCTTCTTCTTCTTCTTCTTCTTCTTCTTCTTCTTCTTCTTCTTTTTCTTCTTCTTCTACTACTTGTTCTTCTTCATTTACTTGTTCTTCTTTCTTCTTCTTCTTCTTCTTGTTCTCCTTGTTCTTTATCTTATTCTACTTGTTCTTCTTCATCTTCTTGTTCTTGTTCTTGTTCTTCTTCTTCTTCTTCTTCTTTATTCTTTTTTTTTTATTTTTTTTTTTTTTACTTTGAGCCTTTTTCCGCATCCCATGTCATTCATCACTTTTCTTCACCTGCTACTCCTCTTGCTCTTTACTCTCTTTCTACTGCCCTTCTTCTCCCCCCCCCCCCCCCCCCCCCCTTCCACATAAGTTATTGGAAATATTTTTTGAGCTGTAATGGTGTATGTCTGACTTTTCTATGAAGTTTAAATTGCTCATATTTTCTAGAAAGTGTTTCTTAATGACGCTTAGAGTTGTGCCGTCGCTAGCGTAGCTACTAACTGAGCCGATGAAGCCGGAGAAATCAGAGGTTAGAGAATGAAGAAAGACATCCTTAATAAAATTGAGGAAGCTGCAGCAGATGCGGTAGCTGCTGCTCGTGAGTCCCAGTCATCTAGTTTAGCCGCCTTCTAGTTTAGCCACCGTATGCGCCGCGCGTAGCAGTGGCGCGGTATAGTCGCCGGAAAGAGGTCCGCAATTTACATATGACTGAGGCCCTGTTAGGGTATTTTCTTTAGCCTCAATAATTTGGGACCGCAATTCGGAGGATAACACAGAATCACTTACATGGGGCTTTGCGATAGAACTTTTCAAATTCTAGTGAATCAAGAGGTGGTGTGTGTGTGTGTGTGTGTGTGTGTGTGGGAGGGAAAGGGGGGGGGGGAGGAGATTTTTAAAAGTCACAATGAAAATGAGCCTGAAAAGATGGGAGAAGACAGGAACATGGGCTGAGCTGCCTGCTGTAGTAACGGAAGGATAATTTTAGTTAGTTGAAGCAGTATTTTCCACTAGGGGATAACGGTCACGTGAAAAAAGACGGTGACCCATGTATACTATATTACCAAGCCCCTTCACTTTTCGAAACTGTACTACTACTGCCTACTATCATTAGAATATCATTTTGTTTTACATATCTAATAGAGTTTTATGACTGCCTAAATAGATAAGTCATCCAGACACTTCTGATAATTAGAGTAAATCCTCTCTTGAGATGAATATATCGGTCTCTCTAATTCTGGATATTCAAGAATTGTAAGCATGACTTCTAAACGGCAGTTTGCTGTTGCGCAGTATACCCGCCCACACAGAAATGTTCCCGCTAGAAAGTACATGTGTTTCGCCTATTCCAAAGTGGTAAATGATGTAAACCGGCAAAATACCCATGACTGTCTGACCTTGCTCCCTCACAGAACAAGTTATGACATTCAAGCATGACGCGCCGTAAATGTTTCAACCAGGTTTTCTTGTTCTGCATGTTGTTGTTGCTTTTTTTGTTCTTTGATCTGAGACAAGATACCAAGTCGCCAGTGCACGCATAATGTCAAATCAGTACTGTTGTGTGAAACGGAAACATTGGGAACTAATAAGGCAATTACTAATAAATAACAACCATTCATTAACTGCTGCCTGCGCACAAAAGAGGGAATTAAAATGGTATGATAGAATTACTAATGTATAGATCTGGGAAAAAAACTCAAACAAGTTCAGTGGACCACAAGGTTAGGAAAAGACACTGGCCTTGGATAGGACGCACGTGAAAACCTAAGAATACAACTATAATTTCTTTGCACTGGAACCCACAGCGGCTTCTGTCTGTCTGTCTGTCTGTCTGTCTGTCTGTCTGTCTGTCTGTCTGTCTGTCTGTCTGTCTGTCTGTCTGTCTGTCTGTCTGTCTGTCTGTCTGTCTGTCTGTCTGTCTGTCTGTCTGTCTGTCTGTCTGTCTGTATGTCTGTATGTCTGTATGTGTATGTCTGTATGTGTATGTATGTATGTGTATGTATGTGTGTGTATGTATGTGTGTGTATGTATGTGTCTGTCTGTCTGTCTGTCTGTCTGTCTGTCTGTCTGTCTGTCTGTCTGTCTGTCTGTCTGTCTGTCTGTCTGTCTGTCTGTCTGTCTGTCTGTCTGTCTGTCTGTCTGTCTGTCTGTCTGTATGTCTGTCTGTCCTGTCTGTCTGTCTGTCTGTCTGTCTATCTGTATGTATGTCTGTATGTATGTATGTCTGTATGTCTGTATGTATGTATGTATGTATGTGTATGTATGTATGTATGTATGTATGTATGTATGTATGTATGTCTGTCTGTGTCTGTCTGTATGTCTGTCTGTCTGTATGTCTGTCTGTGTGTCTGTCTGTCTGTCTGTCTGTCTGTCTGTCTGTCTGTCTGTCTGTCTGTCTGTCTGTCTGTCTGTCTGTCTGTCTGTCTGTCTGTCTGTCTGTCTGTCTGTCTGTCTGTCTGTCTGTCTGTCTGTCTGTCTGTCTGTCTGTCTTCTGTCTATCAAGCTGTCTGTCTGTCTGTCTGTCTGTCTGTCTGTCTGTCTGTCTGTCTGTCTGTGGTGTAACTTTTGCACCAGGATGTAGACGGCTAAATAGCTATGTATGTATGTATGTATGTAAAGTATGTATGTATGTATGTGGTATGTATGTAATCACAAACACAGAGGTATGGATGCATGCATGCATGCATGCATGCATGCTTGCAATGCATGCATGTCTATGCAGGCTCATGTGGATGGCTATGTCTGTATGTATGTATGTATGTATGTAGTATGTATGTCCCTATGTATGTATTTATGTATGAATTAAAGACGGGTAGAGGATGTTGAGGCTGACCTCTACTATGGTATAAAGAAATGTACATGAATGAATGTACATGAATGATACATGTATTGAGGTGGACTCATAGAAACGAAATGAGATAAACCGTGTAGTGTGGAGAGGGCGTATCAGAAAGGGAATGAAAGGGAAAGAAGAAATGACTGCAGAATAGATGATAGCTAAACGTCAAAGAAGAAACGGATCAAACTCAGATATTGACAACAATGGTTCTGAAATCCCACGCTATCTTTGTGAAAGACATTTCTTGACACGGGCGGGACTTGCTAGTTGCCATCGCTATGCGCTGTGAGTCCCAAGACTCCTCACAGCGCAATATAACACAAGCGTCCGGAAAGACGGAAATATGCCAATCATGTATTATGTTTATATTTAAGTATGCATGCATGTGTCTTTGTAAGTGAGTGAGTGTGTTGGTAGTCGTGTGTGCGCGCGCGTGCGTGTGCGCATGCATTTTACCATTCATGCTACTGTGATTTTCTTGACATTCATAATATGCAAATTTGTATATGAACATGACATGCTTTATTTAAAAATACAACTGCTGTGTGAAAGATAGGCGGCGTAACCAATTTGTGTTCCTTTGAAAATAAAGTTCGTTCGTATGTTGGTTCGCGTTTGTTTGTTGATTTGTTTGTTGGTTAATTCATTCGATCTTTCGGTAATTTGGTCTTTCGTTCGTTTGTTCATACCAGCCGACCGACCAGAAGCAATGACAAACTACTGGACGTAAATTTGCCTAGAAAAACCACACAACAGCCAGAGATTGTTGGGGTTGGTTCTGCAACGTCCTGTAAAGAATACGCAACTAACCTAGTGTGTGGTGCACAGAGAGCATCGCCGCCGATTAGAGGGCAGTTTTTAGTGGGTCGTGAACTGCATGTTCGGCGGTTATGGATGAAAGCCGCTCTGCGGAAGTCGGTGGCAGCAGTTTAAAGCTTAAACAAAATATGTAACTCAAAATTATATAGTTTTAAAACCAAATTAATTATTGTTAATCCTAATATAATTTCAGTTTAAACATGTGTTAGTGAAAGTTGGCGAATCACTAAAGACATGGATAGAAAGTCAGACGCACTCGAAAACAAAAGCCCAGGAAAAATGACGAAAATAAAATGGGATGAACTTAAGACGGGCTGAGAAATAAAAGAATTGTCTGGACAACCACTGGTAACAGCAGTTTAAAGACAGTGAAGATAGCGCTATTTTGGACACATTCTAGGAAGAGACGAACAGAGAATCACCCAACAGGCAATGAAATGGGAAACTAGTGGTTTCAGGAACGACGGCGTTCAAAAGAAGCTCTACAGCGAATGTTAGCCAAAGATACGCCACTTGTGCTAGACCTGAATCCATTCACGATATTGAAATGAATGCAGAGGATAGAAGCTGTGAGCCCTATTTGACATATACTTACACAATAGGACAATGGAGGAATAAGTAAAAATCAAACTCTGCTTTGAAGGACTCTCTTATACAGACAGTTCAGTTTTCTAACCAGTGTTACAGAGTGTATGCACTACACTGAGATTTAGCAAGTGTAAGAATATCATTTATTGAGGTATCCATGTGCAAGGTACCTTGACTTGCCCAGGAAAAAAAAGTATAAAGACACGCAGGAAGTCTCGACCAAACAATACAATGAGATGAGGGAGTCACAAACTACATGTAAACGTTACTGGTGACAGGGGGCACACGGTTCCTGAGTTATTAGGTTCGGCGTTAACCTGTGAAAAACGAATCCATTGGTAAACACTTATGAATGCAGTATCTGGGAAAAGACAGTTAAGCAAATCGTGTAAAGAATAATCGCCGTTGCGCGCAATTTTACACATTTCGTTAAAAATAGCATTGGTGATTAATCTCTTCCCGCCTTGCTTCTAATGGCGGGATCAGCTTGACACCGTCTCATGATTTTCTAGGACATGTTTTTAAATGTGGGTCAACATACAAAGAACTCTCCCAAGCGCAACCATGTACACTATTTCCGGGCACTCAGAGAGCAACAGATGATTCAGCTGAAGCAGTGGCTCTCAGCCTTCCTAATGCGGCAATTCTTTCATACAGTTACTCATGTTGTGGCGAACCCCAACCGTACAATTATGTTTGTTGCTACTTCCTAACTACAGTGTATCTTTTTTTTTCTGATAGTCTTTGGCGACCCCTGTAAAAGGGTCGTTCGACCCACAAAAGGGTCGCAACACAGGTCGAAAACCGCTAAGTTACCGAATGCTGTTTTTGGAGGGAAGTTTGTTTGATTTGTTTGCATAGTACAAGCAAAATATTTGTTCCCTAAAACATAAAAAGAAGAACCAGATGTTACAAAACAGAACTGTCTTTAGTGCTACTGGGCGCTCAGTCTTATTCAAAGATGGCACGAGAAACAAAAACAAAACAAAAAAAAAAACAAAAATTATAGCTCCGAGCAAACAGCACAGTCTTAACATAGCAGACTTGTTAAATGTTTTATTTTCAAGTATTATTTGACCCTTTATCGAATAAAACAAACATGCTCTGGATTCCAAACCCACACACCCTAACCGGTGTTATTTCTTTCAGCGACACGACACGACGTTTCTCCTTCTTCTTCATAGCTTTTACCGGCTGTAAATTTCAGCAGAAGGTTCAGGCTCTTCGCCCAGTTCTGGACATCAGTCTTGTTTAAGAACTTCAATTTTGCCTGGACATCCGTTTTTACAAATCTGGCTTACTTGAATGCAGGCTGTTGGTTCCTCGCCGCTCAGGCAAACAAGCTGTCATCCCCAGTGGCACTTCGTAATGCCAGGATGCCGAGTTCGATCCCAGCTGCGGGCCATGTGCCTTGCGTTGGTTTCGACAGTGGTATCAAGAAAGCTGTTCCTCCAGAAAGCCATGACAAACTACTGGACGTAAATTTGCCTAGAAAAACCACACAACAGCCAGGACCTTTTTGGGTTGGTTCTGCACCGTCCTGTAACTAACCTAACCTAGTGGCAGTGCACAATCAGGTGCTACCCGTTGCAAAAAATGTCTTGTTACCCCCCAGTAGCATTGCAGGGTCGTGTGGTAAGCCGAGCTGAACATGTCCTTCCCCCTCTACACACACACACACACGCACACACACGCTTGCACGCACGCACACACACACAAATTGTGACTGTTACAAAAAAGGGTCTGCATGTCTTTGCTTAAAAAATGAACTAAGCTCCCAGGTCGATCCAACCTTGAGTGGGTACCGGATGCATTCCCGGGAAGTAAAGGCGGCCAGCGTGATGCTGACCACATCACCCATCTTGTGCCGATTGGTCTATAAAAATAAAGGTCTAGCCCTATATGCCCTATATGCCTAAAGGCGTGGAAAAGGGTCCTTTACTTTACTTTACTTATATCTTTGCTAACTGGGAAGCACTGCTGTAAACTAGTACCCATAACACTGATGTTTTCTATTACTTGCCATGTACACAATTGTGTACTTTCGACATTGTTATACTATACCCTCCACGTCCTGAATATAACTTTACACTTAAAACGCTTTCGAACTTGCTCTCACGTGTCATAGGCATACCAAGCGACAGGGCGCCACAAGCTTGGGTCTTTATCGTTTAAATGCAACGTCTAGCGCAGCAGTTCTCACCCTGCGGATCGCAATTCTTTTAGGGGTCAAACGACCCTTTCAGAAGGGTGGCCAAAACCCGTCGAAAAACACAAATTTATTGAATTTATGAAGTAGCAATGAACATAATTGTATAGTTTGGGGAAAATAATTGTATGGTCGGGAGTTGCCACAACATGAAGAACTCTATTAAAGGGTCGCGGCATTAGGAAGGTTGAGAGCCACTGGTCTAGTGACATGAAGAAGAGAGTGGCGGGACAAAAATCAGATACGTCACATACCTCATACACAACGTTGCATCCATAACAACTTCAAAATGTATCTCTTGTGTGTGCCAAATGTTCTATGAGAGTATAGATCTAGAGCCATATGCTCTTTGTGTCACTTGAGTGAAAATAAAGGCCCTTTGCTAACTTATATTATTCAGAGCAGTGTTCTTCAAACCAGTCGAGGTGGGCCGCCAAACATTTCTGCCAATCATGTAACAAAAAAAAAATATTAATCTCAGCGTTTTAGAGCTATCATAGTATTAGTTGATTTGTTTTTTCGACTTCCTATTTGCGTAAAAAGATTTTCTAGCTATGCCATAATGAAAATCGAACAAAAGAATCGAATGGGTGTTATTGCATCGCCTCGTCTCTCAGAAACAACACTCTAAAGGTTTCTAAGCAGCAGCAACAGCAGCAGCAGATGTCGCATTAGCATAGATTTTAATTTTGTTACATCATATTTAAAGATTAAACCACTGTTTGCATTTGTTTTTGTTTTTTCTTTGTTAAACTGTCAGGTGGGCCGTGGGTGTAAAAAAAAAAGGTTGAAAAACACTGATTTAGAGCACAACTACGAACAATGAGCACTCTATTGTTTCACAATAAGTTTCTACAATTTTTGAAAAATCCTATTGTTGTGACTCACTGCCTTATCAGAGTCACTACAATATGCGGGACACCCTTTCATCTTGTCGCCTCTCAATGAACATCAGTTGACTGACCATTGTCAGCTATCGCCGTATGCATCTATATTTCACAAAGGATGCTATCTTCTTGCCCACAATTGCTGGATGCATAGAAAGTGTGCTCCCCAGGGAAGTATCACACGGACAGGTTCTAAGCGATGAGGACATCTCTGGCATATTTCATCCACTTATGTCTTTGTCCCGAAGTGTTGTGCATGCAGTCCCTAGAGAAAAGCTCAGGCTGATTACTCATAACGTATGAAAATTCTTTCATCAGATGGTCATGTACACGAAGCCCGAGCCCGGCTCGCTAGCGCAGTTGGCTAAAACCTGACTTCGCGACGATTGGGTGACGAACTACTTATGGTCCGGGTTCACGCCCTGGGGTAGGCAGAAAAACCACATTTCTCCCAGATTTACTGTATTTATCAAGGAATCAAGGCCAAAGGGTAGCGATATCCATAGTACCGAGCCAAATGGTTAAGAACTCATGGTTTTAATTTTGTTGTTCTTTTTAGATCTCTGCTTGACGAAGTGGTTTTCCATTTGCCTCATGCTTTGTTGGGTACAAGGCCGGGTTCAGGCTGCGTCCTTCAGATCGTACTTGCAGGCGTTCTGCATACACTGAGATCATTAATGGGCTAGGGCGGTTTGTTCTTTATATTGCTGTATCTTCGTGGGACAACTGGCTTTGCGGAGACACACCGAGTGCTGTGGGAGTAAATCAGATGCAAATTTGTTGATCCTCCCGTCTCTGAATATCTTCCTAGTTTGCGTAAACATTGCATCCCCTTCTACAGTGAAAATGAAATCAAATATGTCGTCACCCGCGTTGGAGGATGTATTCATCTGTCACATATGTTGCTAAAAACTGGATTAGGAATGAAATGATCGACTTCTCTGCACACTGTTCTATCATCTGTGGCTCAGTCTCCCATAGAAGAAGTGCTAGCCGGTTTTAGAAAGCGTTCTGTAAAGCATGACCTGTATACCTTCAGTGATGAAACATTTCGACCTTCAAAACTGTGTTCTTTAAACATAAAAACGTTATAAGTGAACCAAAGACCATCTGATGGCAGGGACAACGGTTGGATCACTTGGCCACAATGTTCGAGGACTTTACTGTAAATAAATAGAGGGGGGGGGGGGGGGACCATTTGAGGCCGTTAAATATTATGAATTAATCAAATAACAGAAAGTATTGTGAACGGCACTCATAGAAAGAATTAGAAAGATAGAATAACACACTAGACAACATAAAAATCGAAAGCTATAGTTACCGTGCCGGGAATTGAACCTGTCACCTCCAGACGGCGTCTGCGCCTCGCCATGAATACAAGTGCACTAAGATACATGGTCAACTAGGCACCCCAAAAAAGGTGTCTCATTGGCCATGTCTATCGTACAGCTTGAAATCCACGACTATGGAATACGGACATAATTCATTTCAACCCATTGAAATGGCACCATAGGTTACAGAAATTTATATTAACGAAGCAAATGTCGAAGAACAATCACAGCAACAATTTACGAACACAGTAAGACCTTATTGCTTTGTCTAGAATACACAAACATTTAAGAAAGGTATTTGATTGGTAGGTTCCGGTGTGTATACGTCATTCCTATAAATAAATAGAGGGGAAAAAGGGGGGGGGGGACCATTTGAGGCCGTTAAATATTATGAATTAATCAAATAACAGAAAGTATTGTGAACGGCACTCATAGAAAGAATTAGTAAGATAGAAGAACACACTAGACAACATAAAAATCGAAAGCTATAGTTACCGTGCCGGGAATTGAACCTGTCACCTCCAGACGGCGTCTGCGCGTCGCCATGAATACAAGTGCACTAAGATACATGGTCAACTAGGCACCCCAAAAAAGGCGTCTCATTGGCCATGTCTATCGTACAGCTTGAAATCCACGACTATGGAATACGGACAGAATTCATTTCAACCCATTGAAATGGCACCATAGGTTACAGAAATTTATATTAACGAAGCAAATGTCGAATAACAATCACAGCAACAATTTACGAACACAGTAAGACCTTATTGCTTTGTCTAGAATACACAAACATTTAAGAAAGGTATTTGATTGGTAGGTTACGGTGTGTATACGTCATTCCTATAAATAAATAGAGGGGGGGGGGGAACCATTTGAGGCCGTTAAATATTATGAATTAATCAAATAACAGAAAGTATTGTGAACGGCACTCATAGAAAGAATTAGAAAGATAGACGAACACACTAGACAACATAAAAATCGAAAGCTATAGTTACCGTGCCGGGAATTGAACCTGTCACCTCCAGACGGCGTCTGCGCCTCGCCATGAATACAAGTGCACTATGATTCATGGTCAACTAGGCACCGCAAAAAAGGTATATCATTGGCCATGTCTATCGTACAGCTTGAAATCCACGACTATGGAATACGGACAGAATTCATTTCAACCCATTGAAATGGCACCATAGGTTACAGAAATTTATATTAACGAAGCAAATGTCGAATAACAATCACAGCAACAATTTACGAACACAGTAAGACCTTATTGCTTTGTCTAGAATACACAAACATTTATGAAAGGTATTTGATTGGTAGGTTCCGGTGTGTATACGTCATACCTATAAATAAATAGAGGGGAGAAGGGGGGGGGGGGGCCATTTGAGGCCGTTAAATATTATGAATTAATCAAATAACAGAAAGTATTGTGAACGGCACTCATAGAAAGAATTTGAAAGATAGAAAAACACACTAGACAACATAAAAATCGAATGCTATAGTTACCGTGCCGGGAATTGAACCTGTCACTTCCAGACGGCGTCTGCGCCTCGCCATGAATACAAGTGCACTAAGATACATCGTCAACTAGGCACCCCAAAAAAGGTGTCTCATTGACCATGTCTATCGTACAGCTTGAAATCCACGACTATGGAATACGGACAGAATTCATTTCAACCCATTGAAATGGCACCATAGGTTACAGAAATTTATATTAACGAAGCAAATGTCGAATAACAATCACAGCTACAATTTACGAACACAGTAAGACCTTATTGCTTTGTCTAGAATACACAAACATTTAAGAAAGGTATTTGATTGGTAGGTTCCGGTGTGTATACGTCATTCCTATAAATAAATAGAGGGGGGGGGGGGGGAACCATTTGAGGCCGTTAAATATTATGAATTAATCAAATAACAGAAAGTATTGTGAACAGCACTCATAGAAAGAATTAGAAAGATAGAAGAACACACTAGACAACATAAAAATGTTTGTGTATTCTAGACAAAGCAATAAGGTCTTAATGTGTTCGTAAATTGTTGCTGTGATTGTTATTCGACATTTGCTTCGTTAATATAAATTTCTGTAACCTATGGTGCCATTTCAATGGGTTGAAATGAATTCTGTCCGTATTCCATAGTCGTGGATTTCAAGCTGTACGATAGACATGGCCAATGAGACACCTTTTATGGGGTGCCTAGTTGACCATGTATCTTAGTGCACTTGTATTCATGGCAAGGCGCAGACGCCGTCTGGAGGTGACAGGTTCAATTCCTGGCACGGTAACTATAGCTTTCGATTTTTATGTTGTCTAGTGTGTTCTTCTATCTTTCTAATTCTTTCTATGAGTGCCGTTCACAATACTTTCTGTTATTTGATTAATTCATAGGACTTTACTGAGCTGACCATTCGACCTTTATATCTGTTAGTAGTAACGTGTCACACATTGTTTGACCTTTCTCTGTTAGCCCAGTAGTAGCATTCTTGCTGCTGGCCTGCAAATTACCGCCCCTATGACCTCGCCTTAAAGTGTAGAAGTAGGGTCAAGGACCCTCTTTCCCTTTTTTCTGGCGTACAGGGCTTATAGGGCTAGACAGATTTTATAGACCGATCGACACTAGAAGGGTGATGTGGTGAACATCACGCCGGCCGCCTCAACTTCTTAGAAACGTGCCTGGAACCCATTTAAGCCTGGGTCGACCTAGGATTGGTTGTTTCTGAAAAAAATTCCAGCTACCCCATGGTGTACTGAACTTAAATGTTACATGTATAATTACAGAGAATCATGGGCCAAGAGGAGGGTAAATACTGATTATCTGTAGAATCTGATATCAACTGTGACTTGAGTTCATCTACGACATCGGTTCTCATAAACTGAAATAACTGGCCGTATTAAACGCATTAATGAGAAAACCATGAGCAGGCTAGGTCGATCCGCACTACAGTGGAACAAGGACATCAAGGGTAAAAGGAAAGGTTCCCAAGGGGAGACATTTCGCATGGTACTTTGTTGGTGTCTTGCCTGCTATAATGAGAGCGACGTTCCGGAAAAGGACCATTTTACCCGATACTTCTACAAAGAAGTATGTCCCTGTGTACCATATACCTTTGTCTGCCACGAGATATGGTCATGCCATATTGCGTCTCTGCTGACAGTATACATTTGAAAGTGTTAGAGCAAATGCTCAGTATTTTCTGGTGCCAAGTTGCAAAGACACGTCTCCGTGTTTTTTTTACAGCGAAATAGTTACACATATGTGGGCAAAGTCTCTTGTGTCCTGTCCTTAGTTCGAAAATAACACGCTGACTTTCTTTGCAGAGAAGATGAAGTGAGTTTTGAGGAAACAATTTAGTTTGTATATCCAGCCAACTTTCTTGGATGCTAGACCGTATTAACTAAAGTCTTGTTCTCTTGGTGGATTAAATGAATATTGAATTGCACCCTGTTACTGCCGCCTCTGGCCAATATATCCGCCATTTCCTTGCCTCCCAAGCCATAGGGATCTGGAATCCACTGCAGTACAGCTTGTTTTACTAAATAATCTATGTGAATCATCGACTGGTGAAGTTCTACAAACTGCGTGTCTTTTGGGTTAACAATTGTTTGTCGAGCCGACTTAGTGCCAGTCAGAAATATCCTGTGCTTTATTTGCTGTGCAGAGCTACACCGATTGCTTTCACACCCACTATGTCAAGGTGTTTTTCTCCTTCTTTTGTATTTCTATCCCACATTGGAGCATAGGCCCTCAACCAACTCACGCCAAGTCGTTATATCCTTCGTCATTGCATGGAGCTCTCCCCATGTCAAGGTGTTTTTAGTAATCTCTTATTGTCAATGTTTTAAGGGTTATTTGTGAACATTATTGCCATTTTTATTGGCACCTTTTAATTTTTGTTTCCATTGTGCTACATGGAGGCGTGGGAATCAAATCCCGTGCAGATGATGAACTTGACAAGCAAGACTAGCTCACGTTGAAAAGAATTTTCCAGAAAAAGTGCCTGAAATTTCAGGACCATTGATTATGTGGCATGTTTCTTCTCAGAGGTTCAGCTCCAACCTGTGTGCAGCGGTTTCTTCCGGTGTCTCTATAGCTTTCTAATTGTCTCCCTTTCATGCAATATGATTATAGCACTTTGTCTACATGAATCAATTTCAACACATGTATCCTTCATTCCCCGCTTGCACACATCTTAAACTCTTTCAGTTCCAGATGGTTTCAACGCAGAAATCCAGTTTGGCATAACATTCACATTCAACAAGTTGTCAGTGAATGACTTTTGAATATACTGTATATACTGTGCTACATTTGGTACGCTGGCCTATTTCCTATGCATACCCAGAGCAGACTTGAAATAAATAATAAAACACTATGCGGTGCATCGATACAAATATACATAAGATGAGCAAACATGCCGTGTTGCTTGCGATACAAATATACATAAGATGAGCAAACATGCTGTGTTGCTTGCGATACAAATATACATAAGATGAGCAAACATGCTGTGTTGCTGGCGATACAAATATACATAAGATGAGCAAACATGCTGTGTTGCTGGCGATACAAATATACATAAGATGAGCAAACATGCTGTGTTGCTGGCGATACAAATATACATAAGATGAGCAAACATGCTGTGTTGCTTGCGATACAAATATACATAAGATGAGCAAACATGCTGTGTTGCTGGCGATACAAATATACATAAGATGAGCAAACATGCTGTGTTGCTGGCGATACAAATATACATAAGATGAGCAAACATGCTGTGTTGCTGGCGATACAAATATTCAAATCGTAGTAGGGCCTCACCTGGATATGTTTTGTCTAAACACTGCAATACTTAACACTGTAAGTAATATTATTTATTGTTTATAATAATAATCATCATAAGAACTCCACGGCTGGAGCATGCACACCAGGATCCTCAGTCAGGGTCTCTCTCTCTCCCCCCCCCCCCCCCTCAGCCCCTCAGCCGACAATTGTTTTGGTCCGTTATCCTCCCAGATCAGTGGCTCTCAACTTCCTAATGCCTCGACCCTTAAAAACAGCTCCTTCATGTTGTGGCGACCCCGAAATTTTTTTTTTTTTTTTCATTACTCTAATCAATATGTGTTTTCCGATGGTCTTAGGCGACCTGTGTGAAAGAGTCGTTCGACAGCCCACCCCCCCCCCCCCCACACACACACACACAAATGGTCGTGACCCGCAGTTTGAGAACCATTGTCCTAGACAATCGCCAGGTGTGGGTCATTGCTGCCAGTTCTCGGGCTTCTCCTGCTGCGCTTTGTCGGACATTCGGACAATCATAATTTGCTCCAGGTACCGACGTTATAGTGATATACCATCTCTGTGGTATCAAACAGGGTGCCCACCTGAAAGATCACAGTGACATGTGAAGAGTTGGTCTATCAGACAGACGTGTATCGGACAGACTTCGGCAACTGGCAGTATTAATTAACGTTAACACTAACTACAAAATATGTAATGCTTAGTTTCAGTTCCCGCAGTAACAGTTTTAAAGTCAAATCCCAACACTAAAATATGTAATCCTCTTCATTATCACAGTCATCATTAAGTGCCGATGCGTTCAGGCTGTGATATATCGCTATCTCACACGATCACGTGAGTTTTGCCACCTATAACCAAATTCTTGGGCCCATTCCTTCATAAAGCATGCCTAAAAGACTCTATTTTTGCCTATATTGAGATCACGACTTTAATCCGTCTGGGGGCGAAATGCCTCATACGTTTTTCTATCTTTCAACGATATTCTTGGCATTCTTCTCGAAATCCCATTTCTGTTACAAGCACATTTTTTAAACTTGTTTATTCATTTTTCAAATAACACAAATGCTATATAGCACTTTAAAGTACACAGCATTACACTTCGGACAGTCATGTTTCTTTGCCACATTGAAACAAAATCAAAAACAAATTCGTAGTCTTTTTTTTTTTCAGTATAGTGCTACAGTGAGTATTATTTCCCGTGATAACGTTTCTAGTGTCACGTCTAAATATTAAATACGGTAGTATCAATTGCCACCATATTGTTGCTTGTGTCGTTCCCACTATGCTACAATTACCGTAAACGTTCTGCAAATGACAGCCATCTCCTGGACAATAACTTTCTTGCTCTCTTAGTCATCCAGCTAGTTCCTTGTTCACTTCAGTGTGTTATTGATATTCTAATTTCGTGTTCTGCATTTCTAATTGTGTGGAGGTATTTAAATTGATTTCTGTTTCTCATTTCCTTCTTAGAATTTCATCGGAATAAATTATAGCAAACCATAGTTTCTTAACTCACTGAAAGCGGCCATTTAATCTCATTTGCAGTTGCACTGATACAATAGGGAAAAAAAACCTTTTGATCTTTTTCCCTATTGTAGTAGCACTGAAACACGTGACCTTTTGTCAATTACGTTATCACCCAATAGAAACATCACATTTATTATTGTTCAGCAGCAGCTGCCGCTCTTTAACTTGTTTTTAACTCTTTCTATTCCAAGAAATTACGATATGATTTGAAAGTAGTGGATAAGAAAATTAGTTAGTTTGTTGATGTCTCGTAATAGTTTCCCAAATCTCTTTTCTCTCTTAGCGTGTTTAAATAAATGATAGGATTTGACATAATCCCAATTGTATATTGCACTACTTGAATTTCTTTGTACCCAACGGCTCAGTCTCTCTCCACAGAACGACCAGCAGTCTACTGAGAACGTCGCACAAAGCACGAACACTATAATTCTGACAGAGATCTCAAAAGATCTTCGCAAAAAACTGCATACATCAACCGAACGACTGCAACTAAAATAGGATCTTCGGAGCGAAAGGCAAACAGATTAACCACTTCGCCACGGACACCAGCTCAGACAGTGAACATATAGAGATCCTGAAATAACAAACCTCAGTCTGGACGATAAACCATCGAGAAAACTAAGATTTCTAGTTCAATCTAACAAGAAGTTATAATTATGGTACACATAACGGCTGCTCCAGCCAAGTGGAACTTGGGTTATGAAGGTACTATAGCAGACACGACACTTTAGCTGAGCAATGGCAAACTACTGAACGTGAAAACTACCTAGTGAACACATATTTTTCTACGCTTTCGGTCGTATTGGGAGGATATATAATATAGACCTACATTTTATAAATCAATCGACAATATGCAGCTGATGTGGTGAACACCACACAGGCCGCGTTAACTTTCCAGGACTGTGCCTGGTACCCACATAAGTCTGGGTCAATCTTGGAGCCAGTCATTTTGGGAAACAGACCGACAGAATTAGGACCTAAAGTTCTTAGCCCAGTGGTTCTCAACATTCCTAATGTCGCGACCCTTTAATACAGTTCTTATGTTGTGGCGACCCCGAACCATTCAATAATTTTCGTTACTAAGTCATAACTAAAGTGAATATCTGCTTTCCGGTGGTCCCAGCGACTCCTGTGAACGCGTCCCCACAGAAGGGGGGCGACCCACAGGTTAAGAATCGCTGGTCTAGTCCAAGAACACGGCGCTCGTTGAAACTACAAACAACTATAATATGACAAGTCTGGGTCTGCATCGTCCAGTAAAGAATACACAACCAGCGTATGCCTCCCACTGTGTGAAACCGCAGCTGTTCCTGAACTCCAACACACAAGAAGCCGCCGGATGGTGGGGTAATCGCATTGATAATTTCACTGTTCTGCAAACAAGCGTGCGATAATGTGTCCGGACAAACACCTGAGTGTCGTGGATAGAGTAACCCTAATTATATAGCGTGAACTTCGTCTGTTCCAAAACATGACATCCAGATGGACAAGTGACAAACGTCTGGCGTATATGAAGACAGGCGGAAGACAGCACTGGGCGGGCTGATAGATGAATGGAACCAGCCGGAATGTCAGTCGGAAGAATAGACGGATAGACTGACATATAGATAAATAGATAAATACAGGCAGAAAGAAAAAATATTTGTATAAACAGACAGAAAGATAGACAGATGGGCAGATAAAAGGAATGAGAGAAAGAATAGAAAGAACACCATTTATTTTGAAAGGGTGAAGAACTGGTCACGTAGTTCCGTTCAAAATCTGACCTTCTAATGTCACTCCCTCTATACACATAACTGCACTAATGTCACTCTTTCTAAACACATGACTGCACTAATGTCACTCTTTCTATACACATGACTGCACTAATGTCACTCCTTCTATATACATAACTGCACTAATGTCACTCCTTCTATACACATGACTGCACTAATGTCACTCTTTCTATACACATGACTGCACTAATGTCAGTCTTTCTATACACATGACTGCACTAATGTCACTCCTTCTATACACATAACTGCACTAATGTCACTCCTTCTATATACATAACTGCACTAATGTCACTCCTTCTATACACATGACTGCACTAATGTCACTCTTTCTATACACATGACTGCACTAATGTCACTCTTTCTAAACACATGACTGCACTAATGTCACTCCTTCTATACACATAACTGCACTAATGTCACTCTTTCTATTCACATGGCTGCACTAATGTCACTCCTTCTATACACATGGCTGCACTAATGTCACTCTTTCTATACACATGACTGCACTAATGTCACCCCTTCTATACACATAACTGCACTAATGTCACTCCTTCTATACACATGGCTGCACTAATGTCACTCTTTCTATACAAATGACTGCACTAATGTCACTCCTTCTATACACATGACAGCACTAACGTCATTCCTTTTTTACACTTAGCTGCACTAATGTCACCCCTTCAATACACATGACTGCACTAATGTCACCCCTTCTATACACACGACTGCACTAATGTCACCCCTTCAATACACATGACTGCACTAATGTCACTCCTTCTATGCTCATAACTGCACTAATGTCACTCCTTCTATACACATGGCTGCACTAATGTCACTCCCTCTATACACATAACTGCACTAATGTCACTCCTTCTATGCTCATAACTGCACTAATGTCACCCCTTCTATACACATAACTGCACTAATGTCACTCCTTCTATGCTCATAACTGCACTAATGTCACCCCTTCTATACACATAACTGCACTAATGTCACTCCTTCTATGCTCATAACTGCACTAATGTCACTCCTTCTATACACATGGCTGCACTAATGTCACTCCTTCTATACACATAACTGCACTAATGTCACTCCTTCTATACACATAACTGCACGCAGAAATATGTTAACAACTAACAGTCAACATTATCGACAGCAGCTAAATATTAACTACAGGCACAGGCGTATGTTCAGATTCACTTACATTACAAACCACAGTAAACCTTTGTAATCGCAATAAATCTACGGTAAATATACACAGACAGACAGACAGACAGGCAGGCCGGCCGGCCGGCCGACCGACCGACCGACCGACCGACCGACCGACCGACCGACCGACCGACCGACCGACCGACCGACCGACCAACAGGCAGGCAGGCAGGCAGGCAGGCAGGCAGGCAGACAGACAGACAGACAGACAGACAGACAGATAGACAGACAGACAGACAGACAGACAGACAGATAGATAGATAGATAGATAGATAGATAGATAGATAGATAGATAGATAGATAGATAGATAGATAGATAGATAGATAGATAGATAGATAGATAGATAGATAGATAGATAGATAGATAGATAGATAGATAGATAGATAGATAGATAGATAGATAGATAGATAGATAGATAGATAGATAGATAGATAGATAGATAGATAGATAGATAGATAGATAGATAGATAGATAGATAGATAGATAGATAGATAGATAGATAGATAGATAGATAGATAGATAGATGAAGATCCTGTACTTTAATTACAGCGGTGGCTTTTTACATCTGTTAGTTATCACTAGGTGCACTGTACTCTAAGGAATATACAACATTATAATCAACTGTAACTTTAAGCACAACTTTACGCACTCATTACATATAAATACCTACATAATAAAACATTAATCCTATTCAGCTTACTCAAAGTGTTTGTAATCCTTAAATGAAATTGCTTCCGGGTTAAATCTCACGACAGAGCTGGTCGTGAGGGTTTTCCCCAAAGCTTGCTCTGCACACTTTGCTCTTGAGGCCAGGAGTCTTCAAAATTGCAGGTAGGGTGGGCAGGTCTGCAGAATGTGCTTAGGTCTTTGTGGTCCTGTTTTAAATGCACATTGTGGGCACTATACAATATTTTATGCATGTGGTAGTTAATCATGCAGTGTCTTGTCCGTATGTTGCTTTCTGTTTAGTCTGCTGATTGTATTTTGTTAGTGTTTACTGTTTGTTCCCTCCACAATTCCTTGTATTTTCAATTGATTGGTGTTCTAATGTCTGGTAATGACAACGAATGAGTGTGTTGTTTTTCCTTTGTTAATTTTTTTCGAAGTCTGTCTGCTAACTCATTTTCTGGTATGCCGCAGAAAGCCAGGATCCAATTTAGAACGATTTGATTGTTTTCTGAAAGTCTATTCAGCTGGCAGGTCAGTTCTCGCTCCATGCTGTCTCGTGAATTCCTCTGTCGCCTTGAGATATGACATGCAGAGGTTATAAGTTGAACTTGTCGTATGTTGAGTTTATATTTTTTCAACAATATTTCCATTCAAACTCTACACATACCTAGTAGGGTCAAAGACACTAGTGTCGAGATCTTGCTGCCCTTTAGGCATCAGTTACTGGAACTTTTGAACTTTACAAATGCAGCTATCTTTCTTTATTCTTCTTTTTCTTCACTTCCACTTTTACCGCTGTGGGTGTCGAGGGAGATATAAGGTTCTGTTTCTAGCTCTTCTGGCTGCCTCGACCATAGGCACATCGTGCTGTTGTAGAGTTTCTCTGATGTTATCCTTCCATCTTGTTCTTGGTCTACCCCGTGCTCTACGTCCTTCTTCTCTTTTCATGTATGCTTTGTATGGTATGGTGTCACAAGGCATTCTTTAATAACTTTTATTAATCTATCGCATATGTAGTAAGTTGATGAGAAGTGAAGGTGGCTGTCGTTATGTTGACCACATTAGCCATGGAGTGCCGACTGGCTTAAAAAAATATGTGTCTGGAAATAAAGGCATGAAAAGTTTACTTTACTTTTAAAACTTATACTATAGAGATGAAGTAGCACGATGGCTAGAAGTTGCCAGCCGATCAAATGGTTTAGTTCCAATCTGTAATGAGGCTGATTTTTGTTTAGAGAAATGGCTTTGTCAACTAGGTTGACCAGCCTAAAATGGGCCCCTGGAAATGTCAGAGGAATTAAGGCGGTCGGCACGATGTTTGCATCATCATTCAACAAATGGCGGCAATAGGTCTGTAAACATGAAAGTGAACACCACACACCCTATCCACCAATGGGGCAAAACAAGTGTCGTTCACTTCTGTCTTACTGTCTCTCTGGTAGTTTTGAGTTTTAGAAACAGAGATCTCAATTAGTCACTAGATTTTCCTGTGTAGGTTTCGGGGCCTCATTGAGGAGAGACAAGGGAATCGACTCACGCCTCCCTCCCCCTTATTTTACAACAACATGCATGTCGAAAAAGGCGACTAGTTAGGTACGTTTTCTTCAAAGTCGAAGTGCATTTGCCTCAAAGGAGAAGAACCAGCTGTTCGTATAATAATAAGCCAGATGTGAAAAGAGGATACACACGCAAAACTTAAGTTTTGGATCAAGAACAAAGTCCAAAAGTAGATAAACAACTGGAACATTTGTGCCGGAAATTACAGCATTTCGGCAGGCAGAAGAAGAAGTCAACAAATTCTTCTCACTGCACGTGAGGTCATATAGTTCATAAGTTTAGGGTTTTCCTCCGCAGTATACTAAAAACGGAAAAATGCTAAAGCAATTCGATAGACACAACTATCTTCAAACGGTGACACCATCTGATGCATGATGTTTTTGCAGGTTTTTAGAAGAATCGTCAAGGAAAAAGTGGTCTTTAGCAAGTTCAAAGGATACTCACCATTAAGAAGTCAACTGCAGTGAGAAAATGACTTAAACGGCAACATAAAACCTATGAGGCATGAACAATAAACAGACAAGGTGGAAACTATTTTCTCGTAATGGAGAACTGGTTTGTGTGTGTGTGTGTGTCTGTGTGTGTGTATGTGTCTGAGTGAGTGAGTGAGTGAGCGAGCGAGCGAGCGAGCGAGCGAGCGAGTGAGTGAGTGAGTGAGTGAGTGAGTGAGTGAGTGAGTGAGTGAGTGAGTGAGTGAGTGAGTGAGTGAGTGAGTGGAGTGAGTGAGTGGAGTGAGTCAATGAGTGAGTGAGTGGAGTGAGTGAGTGTGTGTGTGTGTGAGAGTGTGTGTGTGAGAGAGAGAGTGTGTGTGTGTGCGTGTGTGCGTGCGTAAGTGGGTGTGTGTGGGTGTGTGTGTGTGTGTGGAGAGAGTGCACAGATTATCATGGGGTGATTAAAAAAAAAAAACTCACCGAGGCTATCGTAAGCTTTAAAGAACAATTAGAATTGGGTTTTTGTGTGTGTGTGTGTGTGGACATGCTATGTAAGGAATGAAGTTGACATCTTGGTAACGACTGGCAAGATTGATTTAAAGAGAGCAAAATGAAGGCTAAGAGATCCCCACCTTAATGGCTTGGCCACATAGATGGAGTGAGAAAAGAACCTTGACCTGATCCGAGATTCTAGTGATCGTGAGAAATGGCGAAACATGACAGCTTATGGTCACCTACAGGGCACATGATGATTTTGATGTTGGTGATGGTTATGATATTTCTCAGTGTGTAGTGATTGAAAGCACACATACATATTTTTGTTGTTGGTCTATTATTATTCTCTGCTCTCTGCATTATGCTCTTGTCTGGTCTCACTTATATTTTAAATTCTGATTTCTGGCAGCTTGGCCTAGGTTTAAAATGTGGTTCATTGTTAAAGAAATCCAACAAAGATTCAGTAAAGCCGACCAAGCTAGAGGCCAAATGACAACAATTTTAAAATTATAACACGTAAATACGAACACTAAAAATGCATTGTTCAACACACTATTCTTGACAACGCTAGGCTTTCGGTGTCAAACATGGACACTATCATCAGAATACTATATTTATCTCATCCTAGTATAGGGTGCATGAGTTTTTCTTATAAAGCTCTACTCTGGCTGATGTCAGGGGCCCTAGTTTACCCTAACGGTTAAATGGAGTTTCTGGGACTAGTGCCCGGTATGATTCTCATCCGCATGGTGGCAGCTTTTGTCACAGTGTGTTGATTGCTAGCTGTGCAGTTCTGGTAGGGTTGAACTTTACTCTACAACGCATTATAAAGAGCAAACCGAAAAGGGACAATGGCTACTCTCTTACCAGCACCCCTAACTGTGATTTCATTACAGATGAAGAGAAAACCATAAATAACATTAGATTCGTTTGATCTTCCTCCCAATGAAAACATTTAGCATGGTATATTACTGGTCTAAAGTAAGTAAGTCAATCAGCAAGTTCGTTCCCCTGCCAGGTGGTGTGAACTGTAGATTCAGAAAATGGCGCGATGTCTGTCGTTGCAATATTGGTGCTGCCATTATGTGATTAAAATTGATCACGTGTGCAACTGCTGATCTGTTGGGAACTTCTGCTACCATTCATGATGAACTGCATTTCTAATGTCGGACTGTTTGTGTTAGCACTTCGGATAGCTACCGTATGCTTTTAATGCGTATGTATGCTAGTGCATTTGCAGAGACAGCAGTCAATCAGTGTTTTACAAGGGACTGTGATAAACATTCTGTGTGTTTTTCATTGGCACAGGAGCGGAGCAACTATCTGGTGACCCGTTTGCCATGAAGCTGTAACTAAGATAACCAGATTGTACAGATCACAAGAGTCACTAACTAGGCAGGTATGCTGCAGTTTTCCCCATCACTTACCCGCTGGATTAAAATTTATGTTGTACGGGTTATAAATCTCTCTAGTGATAAAATAATAACGAACAGTGGCGGAAGTCTTGTCGCCATGTAACAAGGGCAGGGACCGACCAGCAATAAGATCGGCACAGGACATGGGAGATACCTGAGGACAGAGGAGATACCTGAGGATAGAGGAGATACATGAGGACAGAGAAGATATCTGAGGACAGAGGAGATACCCGAGGACAGAGGAGATACCTAAGATACCTGAGGACAGAGGAGATACCTGAGGACGGAGGAGATACCTGAGGACAGAGGAGATACCTGAGGATAAAGGAGATACCTGAGGACATAGGAGAAACCTAAAATAAAATAATCCTTTTATTAGCGACGCGTAGGCCACGATGACGCAACAACTAGCAGACTTGCCTGTCTGCCCAGTGGTCATCGGTTTCAATCCCATGCATTTTTCAAAAACTGACCAAGAATCTTAATTTAATCTGCTCCTATCATTCTGTTTGTTTCCTATCGGATTAAGTCAGTATAATTGTCCTATTGTTACAGGATACCTTTCGTTATTTGAAGCCCCACCCTGGCTTTTGCCCGGGGCCCTGCATACAGCCGGGTTATAGATATGGCCTAGCCATAGATAGTGCCTAACGGCTGAAAGGGATTTTTGAGACCTCTCCACAGGAATACCCCATCCACACGGAGGTTCTTTGTGTCACCGGGTTTTTATTGCTGTGTGATGTCCTGATGGGGTATAACTACCTACCTACCTTTCGGATTATTTATGACCTTTCTAAAATTATGCTGCTTCGTTTCGTTTTTCTCTCCATTCGTTTATTTCCTGGTAATACCAAATGCCTCCCAGGTCGACCCAGCCTTGAGTAGGTGCAGTCCCGGGAAGTTAAGACGGCCGGCGTGATGCTGACAACATCACCCATCTTGTGCCGTTGGTCTATAAAATATAGGTCTTGCCCTATATGCCCTATACGCCTAAAGGTGTGGAAAAGGGTCCTTTGCTTTATTTTTTTTTAAATACCAAATGCCTTTCGGGCTCTGCTTTCGATAAACTAATTGTGTTAAAGGGCATAATTAATATGAGTAATGCGTGGAAACGGGATGATAGATGAGCACCCCCACGCTTGCACTAAGTGTAAGGTATACAACGTCAAAGGAAATTACCCTGGCATTTGTCAAGCACAAGCTCAGTAAGTCAGGCAATACCAGATGCCATAAATAATTTATTAGGCGTTAATTCCCGCAATTGCA
>CAJHNH020002858.1:0-2500 GCA_905116865.2 Candidula unifasciata | reverse complement strand
GTTAGGGGTAGCTATAACATGAGAAACTGTATTAAGGAGTCGCGCCATTAGAAACGTTGATAGTCACTGGTTTACACAATAAGAATGCATTTAAATATTTAATCTGCTTAGTCATTGGCCCATGTATGCGGCACTAGATGATTAATATCAGTACTCAACCTTTTACATTCCATGAGTGTGTGTGTGTGTGAGAGAAATGAGACTGGATGTGGAAACTCAGGGCGTGTTTGAAACACATGTGTTTTACTTTTGCTATGTGTTCTAAGTCTTTGTTTGACTGTGTAGCGTACACTATAAAACAGTGGTGACCAACCATTTCGAGGTTTTAGGGCTTCTTCTCATTCAGAGAGCATTGGCGATCTACTTTAAAGAGTCCGTGGCTGACGGCGTAGTTATCATCACCATAAATCACTTACGCCGTTAGGCGGCGTGGGGAGCAATAATTTGCGATCCATTGCACGGTGGTTGGCAATGTCTATTGTCATGACGTGAAGGCGTAAAGTATCTTTACTGTTGTTTTCTGCAACCTGTTCTTCTAAACCACTATTGTGTAGTTTATAAAACAGTGGTGACCAACAGATTTCTAGGTTTGCGAGTTGCTTCTCATTTCATAGGTCACTGTCGATCTTCATTAGAGTCTAGCTCCCCTGAAGCAGGTCACTAGTAATAATTGTCGGTACACGAAACGTTCAGCTCCTTACGTCCCGCTCTCATACACACTAGCTCACCTCTGGTTGGTAGTTCCTGAAACTGTCACCTCGGCACAAGAATACGGGGGTGTTCCGCAATGTCGTTGATATCGCATGCTGTATATTTCAGAACGCCAGCGCTTTTAATACTCTAAAAACATGGAGAAACTGGCCCTAACACAACCCCCTGCACAGGCGTGCATCACTATACCGTTTCCTTGGTCTGACAGGCGTGCATCACTTTACCGTTTCCTTGGTCTGACAGGCGTGCATTACTATACCGTTTCCTTGGTCCCACAATCGTGCATCACAATACTGTTTCCTTGGTCTGACAGGCGTGCATCACTATACCGTTTCCTTGGTCTGACAGGCGTGCATCACTATACCGTTTCCTTGGTCTGACAGGCGTGCATTACTATACCGTTTCCTTGGTCCCACAATCGTGCATCACTATACCGTTTCCTTGGTCTCACAGGCGTGCATCACTATAACATTTCCTTAGTCTGTCTGTGTGTTTCTGATCACCCCCACCCCCCCCCCTCTCCGCCCCAAAATACACAACCCGTAGCGTAACATAACCTATCCGGCTATCCTCCGAACAGCGGTCCCAAGTTATCGAGGCCGAAAATATACCCTAACAGGGCCCCAGTCACATGTCAATCGCGGACTTCCGGCTACTTAAATTGCGCACTTCCGGCGCTTTCCGCCACCGCCGAGCGTATCTCCCACGCCGCTACTCGCGGCGTGTATTGGGGCTAAACTAGATGGCTGGGACTCACGAGCAGCAGCTACCGCATTTCCTGCAGCTTCCGTTAATTTTTTTTGTTGCTTGTGAGTCCCAGCCATCTAGTTTAGCCCCAATTCACGTGGTAGATACTCTAACGGTGGCGGTATAGTCCCCGCAAGTCCGCAATTGACATGTGACTGGGGCCCTGTTAGGGTATATTTTCGGCCTCGATTATTTGGGACCGTTATTCGGTGGATAGCCAATTATCCTAATATAGATACATGCTTTAAACTCTCAACGCTACAAGTCTTCAGTTTAAAAAAAACCAGACAGATAACAAATGAGAAAACATCGAACCATTACCAGGCCCAATAACGCAGGTATGGTCTAGTATACCTGTCTACATGTTTCAGACATGACGTAAAGGATATAGGCTCCATATTACCTTGACATGTAAACACAAGTGCGTGCATCTGTACAACCTTCATTTCTTCTCAGATGGTCACAGAAGATTCTGAAATAAAATGGCTGTTGCCCATCTGCTGGGGACTGGGTCGATCTCGATGACGTAATATGCTCGACTGGGAATTGAATACCTGGACAACTGTCTTGGCAAGTGCAGAGAGAGAGAGAGAGAGAGAGAGAGAGAGAGAGAGAGAGAGAGAGAGAGAGAGAGGGAGAGAGAGAGAGAGAGGGAGAAGGAGAGGGAGAGGGAGAGGGAGAGAGAGAGAGAGAGAGATAGAAAGAGAGAGAGAGAGAGAAATGAACGAACGAACACCTTTTTTTTCTAAAGGGTTAAGAATTTAGCAGAGAGAAGAGAGAGCGAGAGAGAGAGAGAGAGAGAGAGAGAGAGAGAGATAGGAGAGAGACGATAGTAGAGAGAGAGAGAGAGAGAGAGAGAGAGAGAGAAATGAACGAACGAACACATTTTTTTTTCTAAAGGGTTAAGAATTTAGCAGAGAGAGAATGAGAAAAAAGAACAAAGAAGAAAAGAAAGAGAGAGGAGAGAGAGAGGAGAGAGGAGAGAGAGAGAGAGAAGAGAGAGGGAAGAGAGAGATATAGTAGAGAGAGAGAGAGCGAAGGG